>JARQST010000266.1:2507347-2690477 GCA_030142225.1 Pachycephus smyrnensis | reverse complement strand
ATACGTGTTGTCCAGAATCGTTTCCAGTATCTGCCAGTAACGGGTGTGAAAGTTATTCTGGATCACCCTGTATATATACGTCGATATAACCGCATATATCTGGACTTTGAAGTGAAGGATACGAACATGTAGGCATGATATTTACGCATTATGCGTATGTAACGTGTATGTAAGTATGATTACTCCATGTGAGCTCGTGCTTGAAAACTAGTAAGATTCCCGTAAACGAAGCCGGTTAATTAGATGGATCTGATGCGCATTGCACGCGACATGTAGGTACACGTGTTACGCCCGTTAAAAATCCCACGTATGTTTGCCTTAATTAACCGAACACCCAACAATAATGAAGTCACTTTGCTGAATGTCCCATACTCCATTCAAGTACGATTCGGAGCTGGACCAGGGTTACCGTGCCATTCCAAATCAGGACGCCATGACTGGATGCGTGGGTTTTTATGTCCTGTGATCGAGAGTGATTTTGAATTAATGTGTTTGTGTGTCGCCGTGTCTCTGTGCCAATGTCCCCATCTACATTTCTCTTACGTATATACCAATTTCAACAGTCACTCAATAGGAGCAAGAAAATATTATAAACTCCATGGTCATAAATAAAAAATTGCCACATAAAACCTATTTTTACATCCGAATTACACTCTGATCAAAATTATTATTCAAAGCCCTGACCATTTAAAAGTTGATAATTATCAAAACATGAGAGCAATAGCTTATATAAGTTTATTCATATCTGTCGAATAAGAAGTAACCGCTCACTTTCTAGCGTCATTTTCAATTTCTTTAGTTACGTTTTCTTCCTTCTGGCTCCGTCATCAATCTCATAAAAAGAGTTTCTTGAAACGAACGTCCTATAGCTGCGTCCCGTTTTTGTTACCGTTTTCAAACCCGACCGAATCTCGGTACTCATTGAGCCAAGGAGCATGTAAATTTATTCCATTGAGGTGTGGTGCGGCGTGTAGCATGTAGATCGTACGAGCACCGACTTCACCTTACCGCCTCCACATAAGTTATGTACCCAGCCGCTTGGTCATCCGTAGGTACCAGGTCGAGCGTGAGTCTTAAGACCACTTTTGCTTTCGATAACCAGCATCACCAGCAACAGAGGGACTCACCGCATGTACGAAAGTATCACGACCTTAAGAAGATCCGCAGCCCCTCTTGTCCGATAGAGAGTAACACGTTCCCTGTAGAAGAGGCACGTCAGTTATGTTATGTTACTACTACTGTTATTCCCTCCATTCCGCCATTGAATTCACTGTCGTCCTTGTGAGAAAGATCAGGGTTGCAAAACATTGGGGAATTATTTAACCAGTGAAAAGTTCCAGAAAGATCGATGGCGGGTGTCTGCTATTCCCGGGACAGCTGCAAACCGATTAAAACGCCTTGGGATATATATATGTATATACACATACAAATACACATAGTAGCGCCGGAAATTGTGGGAAGCCAAAAACTTGTCGTCCTGGCGAAAAATACTGGAACGACGCATTCTGTTCGGTTCCTGTAGATTCTAGTGGTCGATATCCTGTATTTATAGGGTGACTTAGAAAAAGGAAGATGTTCTGACGTTTAACGACTCTTCGAAGGTGTCCTTCCTTGGTAGATGTACCTACGTATATTCAGGTTGGTACATAGGTGCGCGATAGTTGCTGATCTTCGCGTTATATCGACGGTTATCTCAGGTACTTAACTGCAGGGATTCCTTGGAAAGTACTATATATGTACTATGGTGCTTGATAGTACCTGGAACTGGTACTAATATAAGCTCTGGAGAAGTTTGCGAGAAGAGGAGTACAAGTACTACATATATTCTGATATATTCGGGTTAGAGTGCATATACTAGTAGGTACGTAGATACCTATTTACTCTGGGAAGTAGGTACCTGGTATAGGAGTGTGCAGTCTGTTATTCCGTCTGGGGCTACATCAGCCGGATCATGTCGATGGCGCAAGACTAGGCATGCACGTCAATTAATTTAAATTAACGCTACGAATCAACATATTAAATACGTAACTCATACGGTTTCTTGAAAAGAAAAAAAAAAAGAAAACATAAAACCGGTTCAGATATAATCGAATAAAAATATCTGTAACGTCTTTATCGTCTCGTGTATTTACGGTGTATTTGCAATGAGCCGTGAATTCGTGGTCCCATATTTCTTTACGGAAATTATCTCTATAGCCACAGATATGTCTGTGTATATATATTATTCTTTATATATTCTGCGAGAAATAAGAATTGTCTCTGCTAGAGGGTTGATTGACAATCGGCAGAAAGGGGGACAATTTTTCTGTCAGGAAAGCGAACTCAATCTTTTCTTATGCTTTTTTATCGGGTCCCTTCGTTTCTCTACTGTGGCGGAATTGAAATTGCGGGGGTTCCGCATTACGAGGGTGAGTTTCTCACTGTCGAGGAGATAAAAGGGAAGAGGCGGAGTACCGCATTAGAGATCCATTAGGCGTACCCATCGAAACGAACTGCAAAAGATGTTCGTATACTTTACGCATGAAGACATCCATTCAAAAAATAATTCCAAGAAGCAAGTAACAGTTCGAAAAGAAAGAGCGTGTTCTCCGTTGCTTCGATTACACATTTCGTTTTATTGAGTTACCAATCTTTAAATATATCAAGTCGATCTGTGTTCCTGACTTTGAAGAAATCGTCGAAAATTTGTTGAACAAAAAACAGATGTACATCGTTCGATGTACAGTACGATATGTTAGCTTATCATAGATTTTCATTGTCTGAAATGACCGGCTAGACATATAATCAAGGCCAGGTCAAAAGGGCATCTTTCTATTGGACAACGAATGTTCTATCGATAATTGCTATCAAAAAATCATGACTGTGCATTATAACAGATACCTTAAAGTATAGTGTACCCAGGATGAAGGAAAGCATCCAGTAGAAGACTCGTATGTTTCTCGTAGGATATATTCTCCATATATTTCCAATGATCGTTAATACCGTTACGTAAACACGAGGCAACGGATATTATTTACCCTAATCAACATCGCCTTTCGCTTTTCTTACACGCGCGGATGGGTATTAACATTCCAACGATTTAAAGTGGGTTTCTTTCCATTTTTTGTCGACGTTCAAAATGGTAGCTAACGATGTTTGTGACATGCATGGGCCTTTTTTTTGCAGCAGCAGCAACGCAAGGTACCTCATGCATGTTAGGGACGTATTGTGATTTATCGCTATCATGCACATGGCAGACGGTACCAAATCGAAGGCAGCACCCTTCTTTGCCAGATCATTAAATTCATCTCCGTGCAAATGTCAGTGTCACTGTCAGTAAAAGACTTCATTCGCTTCAAAGGATCTGAACGTTTTCAATCGTATTGTAAGAGGACAATACACGGTGGGTGCCGAATTTTTTACATGTTCAACCGTACACCCTTTCTTCTGTAAAAAGAGTTACGTTCAAGTTTTTCATCAAAACAGAATGCACCGTTGCGAATCTACAGAATATTGCACGAACGCCGTTTACCGGCATGTAATGAGTATGGACTATAGTGTATAAGACAATAGTATAACTGTCCTATATTCTTTATATACGATAATCGTGTACATTCTGAGTATAACCAATGGCTGCAGTGAGAATAAATCGAACCCGATCAAATAATGAGGAACGATCGGGATCGGGCCCATACATTTTTGCCAGGTAAATTACGTTTTTTTATGTGAGAGCGAACGGGTTCGAGCGATTGAAATATGCAAATGAGGTGACACGATCGTATGCAGGTGCTGCTTATTATTATTATCTCTCGATAACAATAAAAAGTACTCGAGACATCCGCATATCAACTTTTCTATTTTAGATTTATTGAATGCTGACGTCAATTTTACGTTCTCTATTTCCAAGTCTATTCATGCTTTCAACGCATCGGCTGTTTCATTCATGAAAACTAGGAGATACGAATATAGCTACTTATTCCTAATACTAAGTTATTCCTTGTAGCTAGCTATTCCTACTTGTTAAAGAAGTATTTCGAATTCGCACGAGTGTGCACTCGAAATATACAGGTCCGAAACTATTTTTGGCACTCGCAGGGTTAAAATGGTAATAGGGTCGTAGAAAGAAATCGCGGCAGCATAGTACAGATGAATTTGTGAAATTCTTCAAGTATCTTATAATTATTAATGATTATCAACAGTAATTCATTTTGAATATCGTTACGAGATCAGCAATATTTTATACGTCAATAATAAGATAATGTTAAATCAGAGGTATCGGTCAAAAATATTATGCAACATTTTACAGGTAATATCTCCAAGAATTTTCATTTAGTATCACTCAATCTTGATTTTTCTTATCGGCCTTCCTTTTTGAAATTTCTATATCCAGCTACCGTATCTCACAAACATCACATAATTAAGCTTCTGTACAAGTTTGAAGATAAATACATACATGAAATCACTTAAAGAGAAACGAAAATCTTTTACAGAGGACTCGTCGAAGCACAACAAGATTAAAAAGAATGAAAGGAGCGCGTGACATTTATCGTATATCATTCTTCGTCACGTGATTTTTTGGCACCCACACAGCATCTTTGTTCTATGAAGCAGCAGCAGTTATACCGTGCCAAAAAGTAAGGCCATCGTTAATAATAATCCCAGTGCCTCCGTCAAAAGCCTCTTCCAATTATGCAATACAAAATAATAATTTTCCTCCCACTGTAATCTGTATACATGAGTTCCCCGTATGCAGAATTCAAATCGTCTCTGTATAAGCTATAAACTTATTTTTTAATCCAAATTGATAATGGCCACGGTTTCTAAGTAGTCCGGTTTCTCGTCTCTATTCGTCTTTATATTCGCTGAACGCTCACGGCGGCTGCTGAGCGTTCACTATTGCTCGAACTTGCTCGTTGGGTCACTCACTGGCAAAGAAAAGAAACGAGTGAGCGGTTGAGTAAAGGAGCGAAAATGGGCGCGAGCGAGGGAACAAGAGAGTAAGAGAAGAAACGAGTAAGCCAGTCACGCGCCATCGTAACTCCGCCGAATTGCACGTACGCCTCGACTGGTGGAACAGAGACACGCGCGCTTTCGTGAATCCTTGGGGACGTCACCGGTAGCTACTGCGTCGCACGACGTTACGCCGACGACCCGCGTCGATGTCGATTGGGCGTGAAACTACGGGCCACGTGTAGTCGTTCACCGTTTGTGGAGCATTGTGGTACAACATATAGTTCCGCCACGTTCACGTGCTTTCGTGTCGCGTTGCCTCGTTATATAACGCACAGTTAATCTACTGTCGACATATCAAGGATGACACGAATTTTTCATTCTTATAATTATTTTTTAATTTTACAGCGAACGTAAAAATGACGCGATTACGACTGTAGCTCGTAAAGAAATTTATTCGTCTTGTTTATCTCGCACGTGTCATTATCTATATTCAGTAAAATCGTCATGTACATATATATGTAAATATCGATGTAGAATCATTCATGGCATTACATAGGATGAATCTAGACGAGGAAGAAATTCTCTAGACCTTCTCGATTGCAGTTCAACTACGAAGGTCGGTCAATGGCCAATGTAATTGTACACAGAGTACACAGAGTGATACTGTATGAGTAACTGGAATCGATTAAATGTTGGCGACATCCCGAGGGCAAATTAACGCAATCGTAAATAAATGTAGGTATATGGTAAACTCAACTGGCGAAGTCAAAAAAATGAATTTGACCCTTGGGTAATGGAGAAATGTTTCTAATGAAAAAGGGCAACTCGTGTATATATATAGTTCGTGGTAACGCAAGTGACTTGCCTTCCGGCTAGGATGGAATATATGTTAATACGAAGACTCACTATCCATACGACAGTTGCTGAAAGGTATACGATTAGATATACCATACTGAAAATTTATTTCTAAAATCCTATGGAACGACATTGCACGTCGAATCTCGGCGTATACACTTAATTATATAGTATTATTTTATTATAGACAGATTCGTAGTAAATCGTCATTCTGGTATAATGACATGGAAATCAATAATGCGTTATCTTCTATTTACTGGCAGCTGGTGGAATGCGGGTTAAAGCAACGTTAGAAGAGGACATACGTACGATGCACACCTTACCGAATATATTTATGCTGAAAGCCTTGTATACTTTACATCTATATATGTAGATATACGAGCCTGAAAAGAGTTCCATCTGCATTTTAATCCTCGAGGTCTTTATCCCCTACTCTTTGCCTCCCTAAATAATTCCATCTTCTCAAGTGCATGTATTAGCACTTTACAAGGCATACGCCTATCTCGTTATCAAGCAATGACAGCAGACATGAAAATTCATTGATTAAAAATCCCAGTCACTTAAAAAATTCCCATCACCGCCTTTTAATGATACTGCTATCACCTATCAGTGGCAATCACGTAAATAGTTTAGCGAATAAAATAAATAGGGCAAATCGATCGGCCTTCGTGGAATTGACCGTGGGCACACTGGATCGACGGAATCCTTATCAGTGAATTATTCTTTGAAAATGGTAGAGGCGTCTCGCTAAATATTACCTCCTGAAAGCAGCCTTTAGACAGTGTCGAAGATAGGATGAATAAATGAACGGTCTATCGTGCCATACCGTCAACGTTAAGTCGTTCCGTCGGCAATGATAGTATACTTATTCTATTGGATAGCGAGAAGAAATTAGGAGTGAAACGTGTCCTACATCCTTACACGATAGAAGGTTCTACAGCACAGAAGGTACCTTGGAAGTAGTCGTTAAAAGGCCATAGTTATAAATACAGATCGCCAGGTCTGACCGTTATGGCTACTTGGTTTTATCGGTTGATAGTTCGATTCTCTTGTAGTGTAAAACTCCAGACAATATCAACGATACTTTTACTTAAGTTGCAATTCTCATATCTTACGCAGTAGGCACTGTTTATCGCGATACCCAATATAATAGGTGCTTCACTAGCCATTGCGAACGCGATATCCTTTTCTTAATATCAGCCTTTACTCTTACCAGTCACCTATGATGTTTCCCATCAATTCTAAAACTCCTGACTAATTTTATTTTAATTCGAATCCGTACCGGTACTTCACAGTTTTCATCAACAGCGATGCTTCTCAACCTATCTTGAATCTCTCAACACGCCAGCGACATCAAGAAGACTACCTCGAAGCGATTCTGTTCATTGGATCACCCCCTCTCTCTTTTTTTTTATAGTGTTTCATGAATAGAAAACAGAAACGTACCGGGTCCATATCAGCCTCCACTCTTTCTCTTGCCCTCGAATGGTTGAGTGGCACCGCTAATGACCGCTATAATAGCGTTGATGGCCGTAGTGGCTGGTTCATTCGGTGAACACCATCCAAATTATACCTTGGCAACGACTTAATCCAAGGGTACGGTAAACGGTTCCACCACGAATTTTGTAGTTAAGCGATTAAACTCGCGGTTAGTAGATGGCTGCCTATACGACGAGACCTGTTTGCGGTAGCATTTGCTCAACCAGCATCCTATTAGATATGGTCCGTATATAGCAGGGTTGACTCTTATTGGGTGGGTTTTCAGTATCCTTTGTAAAATAAACGAAGCCTAGGAGGGAAAGAGCGTAAAATGTATATGTTAAAGGGAGAATTAGGTCGTTGAACTAGGAATCTTAACAGCCTTCAAATAGAAAGCTGTACTTTCGCCTGGACCACAAGAGATAATAATTTCCACGTGATTGAACAAAATTCACGCGTATCCACAGAGCGGGATACTTGATTGACAAACTGTGACGTATATGCTAATTAAACCGTCACGACAACCGGTTCATTGAGTAAGATAATTGACGTGGGTTTTTCACGGGTTCGATCGATCCTTCATAAGATTCCCTCGTTACCTGTTACACGAACGGGAAGATAAATTTTATAAAGAATAGGGAGAAACCGTCAAAAAGTATCTAACAGTTCTCTAATACTGATCAACAATAAGAAACCTGGATTATTTGTCGAGCCGATTTCTCAATGAAATAAAAACCACTTCGTTCCATTCTGCTGGTTAATTTCTTTGAAAATAAAAAGTTCTGACTCTGCGTTTCCTAGTTCTTTGAACAACGCGCTATGACTTCATTTAACGTTTACACTTGCATCATGTTATCAGTACAGCATAATCATCCCATAAGATTAAGAAGCAGGAAGCTTCCTAATTTCAGAAGAGTAGTGAACGCCTGTCCACAGCGTGAAGTTATCTAATATGAAATATTGCAAAATTTTGTGGCTTACTATCACGTGGTAAGCAATCGTCGCATAGAATCAATAACGTAGTCTGCCAGTGTCTACAGTTTGCCAGTTGGGTGGTATCGTTTGATCGACTTGCATTACACGACACGCATATCCCCATGTCACGACCTACATACAATTTTCATTTGTAAAATAAAAGCATCGCAAAGACGTAACAAGTAACAAGCGCCGTCCCATATCCAAAAGACTGACGTAGGTGCAGGGGTCCAATAAGGCTAAATACCAGGTGAAGATATCTCTCATCTAGATATTAATTCTCTTACAAGTACATAGCTATGTATCTGGATATACATAAAGCCTTTTATTCTCAATGATATCTCAAAATAGTATTAAAGGTCAAGGGACTCGTAGTCCAAGACGACTGTCTGTATTCTGACTAATAAAATAATTAAGCTCACCTCCAAATTGGATGCCTATAATTTCTAATCACCCAGCTATAGAACTATTTGAATCATTATATTATTGTAAATGATTGATAACATTTTTGCACACGAGATCAGCCAACATTTATATTTGACCTATGAACAAACTTTAAAATCATAGACGTAAAATAATATTCTGAAACATCAGGTATTCGGATAAGAATTACGTTATCAATTATTATCGTTAATGACAAAATTGTTAATTATCCGTCTGAATATACAAAGAATATTAAATATTCATATAAAACGTGACGCCTTTATTCCTTTCTGGGTAGTATTAGGGTGCAGTGGACACACCCACCTATTCACACTCTCTCTAACAATAAGCACGAAGTCAACCTCGACTTCCTAGTTGTACCGATCATCATCATCGTCAGCGACTTCAGTGAGATACACCTGCGCCGTCATTCCAAACTCAGAAGAGAGCAAAACGATCCGCTTTTGTATCAATGCGTGGGTCCATCGACAGTGCTGTGAGACACGAGCAATAGTATAACTAGGTCACTCACCTCAGAGAAGATACTAGCCGTTATATAAACCTAACGTTAAGGCAACACCGTTAACGTTATCGGCTTATCACCGGACACCTATGCTCACATGGATAGCCGCAAGGCCGACTCATGTTTTTCCCACAGCTAGTATATGGGACTCAAGCAAATGTGGTTCACCATAGTCACAAATCAGTCGTTGAACGGATCGTCAGCTTACGATATCAGATTGTACCTTATTTTCGTATTCTTATCACTCTTCCTGAAAGATTTGGTGAAGTGATAGATACGACTTCGGTAGGTCTCCTGTCGTCAAATCTGTCGAGTATAAAATTTAATCGACACAGGGTATATCCTTGTTCTGATTTACTATCGGAATATACTATTGGGATCCTGTTCCTTGTTGAAGGGTGCAGCTGAATCTTTTCATCAGTTAGAAACAATAAGAATTGTGATTGAAGATGGACTTTTGGATTGAATTCATCTTCAGCTAGGAGTGGCCACGCTTTTGAGTTTATTTTTGGTACGACGATGATTCTGATAAAGATTTTTTAATAGCTTGGTTACTTTTGTAAGTTTGGATTGGTATAGGTACTATAATCGGATGGTGGCTTGAGTATAGTAGTGTGATGATTCTAGTGAAATATCTCTATGAAAATATTTTAGATGTATTAGAAATTACGTATGATTCGTATTGTTTTTTAATGTGAGAATCAGGTGTAGGTACTGTTCAATGATGAGGTTTTGTATCTTCATTGTACTTCATTCGTTCGTAGTGCCTATTATTATGTATACCGTAAGGAAAGATACACGATTGCCCGCATGCTATTGTATAATATATGGCATTCCACGTATACCACCCACAGTAAAAGAGGCTGAGACGCACGAGCGATAACGAATAATTAATTCGAACAAAAATTGGTTAAAATTTCACAGTTTCACTCTTATATCGATAGGTTATTGGAAATGATTTCTTAATGAGAGATTGATCAACAGGTTTTCCGTTATCGTATAATCTTATGTCCTGAAAAAATAAATAAATACAAAATTGAGGTAGCAATGGCGTACCACCCGGACCGTTAGTCAAATAGATTATGAGAATGACATTCTTCAATTTAAAGTACTTGGTCCGAACGACCCTACAGGATATTAATTAATTCTGCTGCTATTCATTTTACTCGAATTTCGTCCTATACTTAATAATTTTGTTTTATCCATCTTCACTGGTTTCCGTCTTAAGCAATCAAATTACCAAGGGAAAACGCCGTATGCGGCTCATTGGGATTCGTTTACGCTATGTAAAATATTACATGCGGCTCTTTCGCTCCCACGAATTGAGACGTTCCAGCAGTTAAGACAACGTAGGAATTTATGATGTCTGGAGAGACAAAAAATATGGAAATTAAGGAAACAAGACGAATACAAAGGTAAGCAGTAATTACGTCTCTTTGCTATGTACTCATATATCTAATGTCGATAAATTTGACTCGCTTTATCTTTAATCAAAGTCGTTTTTGAAAGTGTTGCGTCTGCTCAGTTCACAAATCTTTCTACTTACTCGCGCTTAGAGTTACAGGTAGATTTATCAAGGGATGAGTAATTTCTTTGAAAAATAAAGAGAAGACTAAAAGACTTCCATCGAAGCCGAAATTCAAGATATAACGAGCGGCTTCCCAATATTTTGATCCTTTGGCAGAGTCCTATAAACAACGCTATACATCTGAAAGGATTATAGATATAATTCTCCATTTTCACCGGGGCTATAAATGTATGGCGACCGGCTTACAAATCTACACGGCATTTACCTCAGCATCCAAGAGACATTTAAATACGTCTTTAGGCTCTTTACAGCGTCTAATCTTCCGAAGAATGCATTTAGAATCGTTGTTGCTATACCAAAGAGCGGAAATGCAGACCACCGAAAATGACGTAGTAGCACAGCAATGGAACTTGCTGATTTAATTTGCTACCGCGTAGACTGATAATAAAGAGAGGAAGGATAACGAGTATAATAATAAGTAACTTCATAGACCGACATAATTGCCTATATAAATTACGTAATAAACTTGATGGTGACAACGCGTGTTAGAGTGTCTAACTCGTGACATTGAATCCTAAGCCCACCGTGCATCATTGCTATATCCTGTTCCTGGTTAAGGATCCCTCTAACGCTGGTGATACGTGAAGATGAATAAAAAATAAAAAAGCTAAATGTAACGATGCCAACTTTTTTCGTCCTGATCCTGGCTGCGCTTAAATCACAAACTAAGAAGATTACAATTAGCGTACACGCGCGCATCTTGCTACGAGGGTGCAGTTGAAAGCACGACACAATAGAACGTGCTAAAAGGTGTAGTTGTCCTATTGGAAAAAGAAATAATGGAAGGAGAGAAGAGGACTAAAACTTTCTGAAAGGAATACAGGATAAGAGAGATTAACCACGCCCTAATCTCAAAATATGGCGAGCGCCTTCTTGGAGCATCGACTGCTCCTTTATCGTCGGTAACAATGAACACTTCTACAGGTCTGCTTTTATTTCGGCAACCTCTCTAAGAAGGTTCATTGTACGTCACGGATATCATAGATGTTTGATGTGGCCGAGAGATTAGAAATACTGGCAAACGCCAGTCAAGGACTTATCTAGTTTCTAGTCTTAGACTCAATGGTACGTTAGAGTCTGTACAGTCTCTGTGGAACATCCTTGCTGTTAACTTGAAGATACCCTTAAGAATCGAATACCTTGGCCACTCCATTGTCCCATACAATGTGTTAGACGACTATCTTGCTATCGTGTACTAAATCATCAACTTGTTTGCCCCTACTTGGCTCGAGTATGCATCCTAGAAAATACGATAGCACTATCGCAATGAGCCATGGGCGCTGCGAACAAACATAGGCGATGAACTATTGCCCTGTTTTCGCAACGGGGACTAGATAGTCGCTACGGGAGACAATGTGTTTCTTTTATTTTTCTACGCAGGTGTAAATTTTATACACCTAGATATTCTACGTTCTCGTGATCTCAAAAAAAATGTTGAGTGTTAAATCAAATATTTGGAACGGCAATAAAAGAGGAACTTTTATCATGATTTCCAATTGGAACTGTATCAGTTATAGATGGAATGTCTACCTCGTAATCCTGAGCTAGAGCCTCCTAGGCACTGATTGGAAAGTACGATCCATTCTCTGATTAAGAACTGATCGAAGATCGATGCACGCTAAACCGGACTTGGCAATCAACCTGATGAAAAGTGTCGACGGTTAGAATAAGGTAAGTTATGAAAAACACCCTAGAGCTTTTCCAAGAGCGAGTATAGTCGCAATTGGTTGATTGCATCTGTACCGTTGCAACTGGTCATGGTTGAATTTTAATACTGATTTAGCGAAGGTAGCTACGTAAGGACGTACGTATATGACTACAGTGCTAGATTAATTAGAACCGGCAGTCTGTCTTGGGTCCAGTTTAGCTGATATTATACGGAAAAGGGTCCTTGACCTCCGGATAACTATGACGACATTCTCAGAGCGGATTATCGTCGTGGCATTAATGGGAGATTAATGGCATCGACCTTTTACTCACGGTCTTATTATTTTTCAAATAAGAAAATCATAAAGGCACCTAGCATCTAGCATCTAGCAAGGCACTCAGGCCCTGTAGCTCTGAAAGTATCTCTCACGATACCTACACGGAATAATTCCTCTTTCTTTTCTTTTGGGGGCGGTACAATCCTTACAAACTAGAGTAGGCAAGTAGCCACTCATACGTAGCATGCGTTCATACCGATGCTGGAACAATGCATCGTACATTAGCGCACGCAAGAGAGTTATGATATGCTACGTGGTGCACGGCCGCACCGTTCCACGTTATTTAGATGGCAGATGCTCAAAACGGGAAGTCACCCATTACGATACTCTTTCCGTTGTTTCATTCTTTGCTTTCTTTTCTTTTCTGCTATTTCTATTTTCTCTATACCGGACATACCTATCTCGAATTATCCATTGTGGCATACATGAATGAAATTTTTAATACAACTCGTGTCACAAGCACGGTTTTTAATTACAGCCAAATTCCAAAGACTTCAGGGTCTTTGGCCTCAACAATATCTGTATTAAGGTCACTGGATAGATCGTCGAATCTGGCTGTCGTTCCCGGTTAACTGAAGAAAATGACGATAATGATCGCCTGGAACCAATCAGTTAATATCTGACCTACGTCGCCAGTGTACCTTCATTATAGCTATAATCACCAATATAGTCTACTGTTATTAATGTATATTGATTTAATGGCTGGACTTGTGGCTTCAACGTCCATGAGCAGTGTCGAAAGACTCGATTCATGTAATGTAGTAAAAAGGTCTTATATACCGGATACTCATAGGCTAATAAGTTGATATTCTTTACGTTATTACGTTGATAACTATTTTGAGAGGCGTTCATTGTGGGGAGCCACAAGGTCCCTTGGACTTTCTCGGTTAATGAAATTCTGTGTCTTCGTAAAACGTTACATCGTAATCTCGATTAAGAAGATGCAACGTAACAAAGACCTACTAGTATAATTCTTGTCTTGGGGATACGGAATCCACTTTCTACGTCGTCATGTTAAGCTGGCTTGTAGGTACTCGCCTTAAAATATCGGGGACAGAAAAGAGGTATAGGGGGGACAGTTTCTTATAAGAGCGAAGACAATTTTTCTTTCTCAGCCATTTCCTTCCTTTCTATTTCTATTTCACTCTGTTCTTCTGGTGCAGTCGTATTTACGGGCCTTTCTACTCCTCCAATGCATCGTCGAACGTTGTTCCTACTTATCGAACCGATAATGCAAAGTTACATTCTGACACGTACTACTAGATCGGGATTCCATCTTGGTTAGTTTATACCTAGTGAACTAGATAGTCAATGTAATACTTCTAGCAACCCTCCTCAGTTCAGATTAGGGCGTGGAACAGACAGAGGGTTGAATGCACGGAAATGAACCTTGAAATATAGTGTGTAATATTCTTAAGCAAGGAAGTACTAAGTTAACGGATGGTAAACTTGGATGAATTACATTGTGTGGGGTGTGACCAGAACGGGTTTTCAAATTTCATTTAGATAAAGTGTAGCACGATTAAAAGTATTATTAGTATATGGATTTCAAATAGACAGAGATTCCGATGATCAAATAAATCTTGAGTCATATGAGAAGAAATAAATCATCATTGTCAGAGTCGAACTCAAAATGGGTTACGTGAACTATTAGTATCTGTATTTGCAAAAATATTTAGCACCAAAGCATTCCAACAGTGTGGAACAGGTGTTGGTTTCCAACAATTATAGTTTCAACTCCTAGTTATTGTTTGTACAAATATCTTCCACTAGACCGTCTAAACAATCCCAAGTGTTTTGGTAAATTTGACCGTGTTTTCCTGCTTTTGCGATTGATGCGTGACGCATTGCGTAAGCCAGGCGTCCAAACAAATCTTTAAAGTAATTTAAACAAATATGTAAGTACACCTGTATGTGACTAAGGGGATAATTGTTTGAACTATTTCTAATTTCTGTCCACTTGAGCAATTTAGGTATATTGTTCCTAAAATCGGTATTATCAAGAACATTTGATAACAATGACTTGCTATCATATCGTACAAGTATTGTGATTATTGAAATATATATGTAACTTACGAAAGAAAAAATTGTATTTTTTTTCTTTGAATTTAGGCAACCTGAATAATGGTTTGAACATCAACTTTACTGTATCCTTGCGGTCTTAAGTACAAGGACAGGCAATCAACGTAACCCTGATAATCGCACAGTTTCGAATAGAATCACTTTATGAGCCATAAAACGAATACCAGCTATTTTATATCCTACATTAATATAGAGTTATTCAGGACTATTGTACTAACCGAAGTTAGCCTCTCATTTGATTTCTGTTATAGAACCACTTTCTGGTAGTGCAATACTCTTGAAGAACCCTATATATATTCTGAGCACTTCTCAATAGTACTTGGAAATATTTTGTGCCATAAAGCTCGAATTTATTCGCATTTTATTATTTCTATGTAACGCAATTTTTTTTGCTTTGGAGTCAATTTGGAACAGACTAATAATTAACCTCGTATCTGCAAACATGATTGCAGCGATACATTTTATAGTTAAAACAATAGAATATAATTTGCTTTCTAGTCAAAAAATGAGATTAACTTGCTATTTTTTATTGTTCACTTTGAACGTCGTGTTTCATTTGCATAAGTCGTTATAAGACGATCAAAGCCGAATGAATGACGTACAGTAATGTCCCAGAAATTATGAATATCCTTGGTCGTGATTATTAGAAACTTTTAGATGCGTTCTGAGTCTTATCGCACGTGCATAATATCAGAATATAATTTTGATGATCAGCGTAAAAGTCAGTATTTAGGCAGCTTCTTATGTGTACGTAAGATGATGCCGGAGTCTAAAAAAGGGCGCAAGATATAGTACCATATTATTACCATACTCAATCTTATATTATAGATTGGATTTATCTTTCAAGTCTTTTCTTTTTTAAGTCAGCATAATTTCTCGACCTCGTGCATACAATTACCACGTGTTTCCAGTGGCGAAATAGATCCTGCCTGGAATCGAACACCGCTCGACTTATGCAGCTGCCTGTATTTTCTCTTTAAACATATTTATCGCAGTATAGTTTACAATGTCTGTTGCGTGTTAATGTCACGTAATTGAGTAAGACATAATGGAGAATAACTGTCGTTACTACAATCGAGTCGTGACATTCTAAACGAATAAATTTTAGTTACTGTTTTGATAAAAATTTTCCTAATAGTATTCAAAGTAAATCATTCGACGTAAATTATCGTATTGAATGATTATTCATGCAGAATTTATATTGTCTCTGTACTGTTAACTATAGAAATTATTCCACGTATGGTTTTCGTCTCATTTTGATCACTCAATCTGTACTGCTACGAGACGTATCTATATAGTGGAGGTTCCATTACACTTTTACAGAATACATTCAGTCAATTCTCAGTACTTATAGAAAATACATAGATTTCTATATTCCTACATTTACACCGCATTAGCGAGAACGTTCTAACGAGCAAACAAAGTATGTACCTTGCCAGCAACATACTCTTTGCTTTACGCACGCTTCGTACCGCAGTGTTTTCATCGCTATGTACTATCGACATTGGATCGCTCGTAGTGAAAACCTTCTCTACTACAATCCTCTCAGTATGAATAGAATAGCGTAGGAATATATCGGTTCCAAACGCATGCATTTCAGGTGTAAAATTATCGATTGCCGAACATTGTCTATATACAATTTTTGCTGTACAATAAATTTAAATTTTTGCAAAATGTTTGCTATGAAAATAAAATTGGCAAGGGTGGATGACTATAATTTTTTATGCTCATGCTCATAGTTAAAATTTAAAGGTTACAGGTATTATTACATGTAACTAGTTCTTCGATCACTTTCTAATGAACATAACATGTTATCAAATACGTCATAAATTTCTAGCGACATCCTTTATGTAGGAATTTTCATAATTTCCGTAAAACGATCATAAACCACCCAGAAAATATGCGTCTTCGCCACGTGATTTATTTAAGCGCTTATGACCATGGTCCGAGTACCGCAACCTGTACTGCGGCCAATGCCAATAGCAAGCGCTGCAAAGAAAGGATGATGCACTGAGGCACGTAGAAAATTATGAGTCTATCGATCGGATAGTAAGTGTCGCATAATGCGGACTATGAATAATGCAGAGAGGTCTAATGTATGCAATATCAGAAGGAAGTGATGCGCCAGATGCAATCGTAAGTGTTTATTTGGCGCGAATATGGCTGCAGGCACTTTACAGTAGGCGTCACACTCGCAGTAAAGCAACAACGTCAACTGCAATATCTACGATGTCAATCGGTTAACGTCGTATATACATACGTATTGCAATTAATGTCGGGGACATCTTTTTGTATAAAGATTACCACTTTACACGAAGTCAAATAACAAAGCCAAATGTATTAAAAAATATTTTAGTTTCATAAAGAAACATATTTCTTGTATAAAGAAAAAAACAGAAACGAAGCATATACGAAATATCCGTATAAAAAAGTATTGACGAGCTTCTATGTAGCGCGAATTCTTCTTAATTAAATGTCGTACGTCTAACACTTGATTTTTCAATAGTTCAAACGATAGGTACTTGCACGTGCTAAGTAATTTACGAGCGTGACGAAATATCTAGAAAATTTCCAAACGTGCTTAAATCTTTGTACCATTCATTTGTGACACTCTTCTTACCCAATGAACAATGACTAACCAATTGAGTTTGTCTCTTACGATATATAATTTTGATCGAGTCTTACAGAAAACTATCATTTCGACGTTAGAAAGTAGGTTTTCTGACTTTCGTCACTTAAGATCGAACCATTCGTTAACACGTCTGCGTATACGTTTGAGGCTGTTGCAGTGGCGTCGACCTAACGGTTTCTTCATTGACGTAGCCTTTAATATTTATGGGGAAGGTACCATCGATGTGAAGTTATTAAAAAAATTATCCTGCGCACCACGAATTATGTCGTCCGACCAATTCATCGTGATGATTTGTGGGATTTCGTAATGTCTTCCTGCTGATAATTGAAGACTTACCTTAAAGAAAACGTCAGATATTAATCCGATACTGTATCTCGTGATTATGTACTCGATTATGATGATAGAATCTTTGCTTTTACTGTAGTACGTGTGACACGTGTATTCAGAACTTTAAGCACTTTTTAATTGAGATTTCAAAAAAGTGGTTAAGTCCAAAGCACGTTGAGGATAAACAAGACGGGTCATGCGTTAACACGGTTTTCAAGATTTCACAAACTTCGATCACTTTTTGTTATTCTTTTCTTGCTTTCACCGAAAGATATATCAAGTGACACTTCAACACTAGCACCGTACTTTTCACCGGATTATATTCATTTTATCGTTAATCGTTTTATGAGATGCATTAAACGTTATCACTGATTTACTAGAAAGAAAAAAAAAGATGTCTTTCAGAAGGAACACGAGACTTAGGGTTACGTAACTCTTGGTACCATGTTTTACCGAGAGACAAAATATGGGTGAATGGAACTTATTCTTTTCTAAAATTAATTGTACTTGCTAGCACGCAAACGTAATTGTTACGCTTTTAGTGTTATAAGTGACAAAAAATGTAAATGAAAAATCAAGCTTAAGAAAATGATAAAAAACTCTTGCAGAGACCACGTGCTTTCTGAGTTACCAATTCTTCAGGATGTAATTATATGCTCGCTCGAAGCAAGTTAGTGTTAACAAAACTCGCAAATATTTGTACAAAAATGAACCCTCTCTATCGGTAGCAACAGGCACGAACAAGTTACAAAACCCTTTACTAGTGATAGTACCCGAGTAAATGAAAAAAAGAGGAAAAAAATAAGAAAAAAAATTTTTCAATCATCCAAAAATATTTAGTGCAGCTCCTTCTCGCAACATCCACAAATGAATGTCTTTTTATTTCAATTGCGAAATAAATGCGTGTAAAAACTCAAAAATGTTTTAATCAACAACTATACTTCGGACACTTGAAAATTTCTTTCGCTACTTTTGTCCACTGCCGATTTCGTGCAAATATGTGAAAAACCTACGACGAAACACACGTTTTCTGCTTTTTTTCTTTTTCTTTTCACAGGTACGCTCAGCGTCCTAACGGAGTCGACGGTTAACTCAGGGAACTATACGTAACGCGACGCCGCTTAATAGGAGTAACATGTGATTAGAATAAGGTCTTATCAGCCTGAGTGTGCACGGGGTACTGAACGCGGGCCCGACGAGTACTGGGGCCCCGCTCTTCGCTATACTTCAGAGTGGAGGGACAGGTGCCCCAGCTTCTGTCTCTTACGATCCAGCTGACTGACTTAACAACTGCGAGTTCTCATTTTGGGTGTGCAGACAGGCAGTATTGTACGACACGAAGGTTCATATACACGGTTATTCACGACAAAAGCACCACTTAAAAGTGTTTCTACCACAGAAATCAAATGGACAGGCTAACTTCAGGTGGTGCGTTTGTCGTGAATAACCTTATATGTTGATCGATTCATGGGTTGCTTACCTAGGCATTAATATTTCTTGCGCCAGACTATAAAAATATGGGAGTTACGTCTAATATGCTTATAAGTTATTAGACTCAGGATAAATGAAGATCTATGAAACCACGACTTTTTATAACAATTAACTTCGTTAGTCGATAGCGGTTCGTGTTCAATTATAGGTGCAGGAGAAATCATCGTTAATGGTGTAGAGAAATGATCTTGTGAAAATTTCAATTATCGTTACGCGAGGAATGATGACGTCTACTGCCGAGACACCGGATCGTATCTGAATGATCTTATCTTGTCGTAGACACTACGTTAGTCGGATTATAAGTAACGCGTAGGCTGGTTCAATTTAGTAATTCATAATAAAATCCTTTCCGATAGATATATGCATTTTAATTTCATGTATACAGTTGTACTTTTTATAGTTATACATAGTGTAGGTTATGACTTTGTCACTTTCTGTCTTATTAACTTCGTCATCTTCCATATGGTATTGAGATTAACGAGTTCTATTAATTACTCGTCATTGAGTCAATAAGTACATATATTTCTATCACGTGCCTAAAAAATCGTCTACTCAAGAGTGTCAACACTGAATAAACGCTCCAGGCATAGTTTTGAGTACCAAAAAGACAAAATTCATTAGTCGATAGCACGTTGTCATTTTCCATTAAAGAAACTCTCTGAGTTACGTCGAAGCCAATGAACCGCAAAATCACTTATCAATGATCGACAACGAGCTTAATTTCTCAAAGGATTGCACCTCTTAAAGTTGCAGTATGTTTTCTTTAATATAGAGCTTGGTCAAGTCTAAATTTGCTGTAAATTACTGTAATGAAAATATTCTCTCTGACCGATAGAAATGCATTACTATTTTATCTGATTCTATGGAGCTCAATGATTTCTCATACAGTTCGACCTGATTAACTCCTTTGGATACGGGCTGCGATGCACTGTTTGGCCCCAATGAGTAAGAAAAAAAAATGAATTTTTTTATATAAATCATAGATTTCTGGTTTTTTGGTCGCTGATTACGAATTTGTGGTCAAAAATCTGAAATTTTAAATGTTGAACGATAAATCTTGGAACCCATACTATCAACCAAAATTAAAAAATTGT
Organism: Pachycephus smyrnensis; assembly: GCA_030142225.1. NCBI lineage: Eukaryota > Metazoa > Arthropoda > Insecta > Hymenoptera > Cephidae > Pachycephus > Pachycephus smyrnensis. Next base: position 2,670,091 of record JARQST010000266.1, on the reverse strand, counting down.
TAAGTTATTATAAAACAGTACATTTTTTTAAATGAATATCAAATACTATCATATACCCAAAATTAACGCACTGGTTTCTGATTCTACTTTTGATACATTTCATCATTAATCACCTTTCATCCCTAACGGATAATGCTAGTATGTACGTCGTTGTCTACTGCGAATCACCTACTCTTTGATAAAGTCTTATCAAGACATTCTGTCAATTGTATTGCTGAGTATAAACAGGAGAGATATAATAGATAGTTAAAGCGTATCGTCGGATCCTTAGATGTCCCTTGATAATGAGGGAATTGTGCATAGTAGATAATTTATGATTCCCATCAAAGTACCTACATAGTCAAATGTACCGTTCAAAGTTATCTATCAATGAAGCTCACGATAACTCAATGCGACTCCTTGATACAGTAATAATACCAGTTTCGTTTGATAGCGCATCTGTCGTTCCCGTGAGTTAAGCACAGAGAATAATAAAAGAAAATAATAAGAAAATAAAACATACGTCAGATTCTCGTTAGAATGAACAGGAATTCATGGTGGTATTCAACCCGGTCCACCTACGGTTTGAAATTGATTAGTTGTACCGTTAGTTTTAATAACGCATACAAACTCAACGTCACTAATCACAGGTATGCCACTGGACAGATGCACCTCAGATGCAATACAGATGCAGGAGGACGCTGTTAAGATACTACACGTGGGTAAGAATCATTCCGTGAAAGGGAGTTCGGGTTGCATGCTTATATACTTATGCTCCTATACGATGCTACCCGATCTGATCTCCCGATGCATTAGTGTTGTGTCACATTTTTGACGTCACGTCTTCACGCTCAGTTAAACCCGCTCAATCGCTCGCGGAGCATCTCACCATCTCAAAGTGGCATTCACAATGAGATGCTCTTTTACATCATCAAATTTCACGGTCATCCGTGTCAAATCAATAGTAAATACTGACGCCCTAGCATTGAACTACCGTTGCAAGACTTATGGTTATTGATTTACCAAAAAAAATGGCAGTTTTATCATAGACAAGCCATATCCATGATACTGGGTCATTCCAGGTGAAGCAGAAAGATTTATCGATCTTCAAGGAATATTAAATTTAGTGAATAATATTTTTTTTCTAAGAGACAGCTTGTAAGGTGTTCTTGACCCTCTGATATATTTCAGAGATGGTCTTAAATCGAGAACGCATATGGTATGAGGATGCTTATTCTATTTTTCATAAATCCTATTATCGAAATTTCTCGCTCCATTTAACTGTCACTACTTTGCACCTAAGGCTACCATTAACATGACATGAATTGACCTCAGGGTGTTTCCACATATCTACCACCCGTGGTCACAAAAGGGAGTAGAAGAGGAGTTTATAGATTCAAGATCACATATGCGTGTTACAAACATTATCCATATCCACGATGCTTTCCGCTTATTAATTTAACCTAAACTGCCAGTTGTTCGTTTAAAGGGCCGCTTATTACTGTCTGTTACTGTCACGTCACCTTGTTTACATTTTTTCGCAGTCTTTAATGAGTCAGTCATGCGAACTTCTTGGGTATCGAATGCAAAATTGCACAGCAATTTGCAAAAGACACGACGTGCCCCACTAATCCTCCAGGATGGTATTTATACGTACTGGACATTCAGGATTAGTTATGCGCCTGCGTGACGTATACCAGCCTGTTTTTCGAAAATGACCAAAAAGACTACAAGGAATTTAATTCAATTCCAGTACGAGGATGGCGACGGTTATCGTATTAAATTCCATGCTATTTACAACCACTGTGTAATAGACGTGGTGGAATTGTTATTTATCATGGAGTCATGATTAGGATTCACTTCTGGTAACGAGGATTATATTTCCTTATTTAACGTGATACAAAATTCGATTAAGCTTCTTGATATTGTCGCTGTTAGTGAATTGATCCTTCATGAGAGATCATTGAAATATAAAATATGCAATTCGAAAACTGAAAAAGTCTAAACTAATGGAAACGTTACATTTGGCCATTTGAATGCTCTTCTTGGAAGCTGTCGTGCATTTTCAGTGTCGATGAATAATGGTGTTTTCGTTCAGCGAAACGCAATGGTACAAGCTTGTACGTATGTATGTCTATTTTCGCTGGAGAATAAACCTAATTATATCTGCGAAAGGACGAGGCTCAGTCTAAACACTATGCACGTTAAATACGATTAAAGATTAACAACCACGGCCATTAATTTTGCATACTTGGCTGTTAACGTCAGTTAGGCGAGATGTGCTGCTTATGATTAAGTCGTTAATTAAGACGTTGCAGAGTTGACAGATTCCTCTCGAGCTTTTACAACTGGATGATATTATTTTTACGGTTTTTAAGCATTCTCGGGATTTTCGTTTAAAATGAGTCACTGAAGTCCTCGTAAATATTCCACGTATTTTATTATTCCATCCTTGACAAAGCACAGTGGAAGATGATGTATTTTTATCTGAGAAATAATTTGTATTGTTCCTCATTGTTATTCTCCACGACAATTATATAAATAAGTGTAAAACTTGAAAAATGGGACAAATCATCAACGAATAATTAAGTGATCGACTGACAATAATTTCGCCATTGCTCTTAACAATCGTGCGAAAGAGACGCGGGAAGAATTCTATCTGGGAATACATAAGAAAATGATATCAACGTCCAGCAATATTCGTTGTTAGAATAATATGTGATACTGCAAAAAGAATAACTAAACGAAAAAAAAATCACGAAAACGAACTGGATTTCATATTTGTTGAGCTAACAGTATGGAGTCACCGGATTTACAGGAAACACGTTTTCTCAGTTTATTTTGCGCTATACATATATGTAACTTAGTGACGAGCTGTCGCATGAGAAATATTGCATGTTACATATTTATGATTTTCAGCAGCCTACAACAAGGAGACAGTCGTGTATCCAGTCTACAAGTTGAATCACATGCAGATTAAAATGTGTTCTAGATATATTATATACACATATATGAATTACAGGGTCGACAAAAAGATGTCCTGTGTTTATAACGGTTTTCGTGTAGTACTTATGTTCAATTTCCTAGATTTCAAATAATTTCTTAGAACTTTCAATTTCATCGTCTCGTCACTGTTCGACATCAAAAGATTTCGCAGTTTCCTTTTCATCTAGTCAATCTCTCGTGGCCTTCAATAAAAAGAAAAAGCTAATACCTATAGAGACAGAGTAGCCGAGAGAAACCACGGAAGCACGGTTGAGTGACGTTATACTACAAGATGTCATTCATCGCTGGATCTTGTGCTTCCATGGACACTCATACAAAATGTCGGACATTTAAACATCTTTTTATAAGAAGTAAGATGCAAAACTACAGTTTTAATAGACACGTCGATAATTTAATTTTACGTAGGTATAAACGTACAGATTGAAATATCTTGGCCGATATCTTCAGGGATCATCATTACGCATTTTAAAATTCCCGCTGGCGTCTATAGAAAAATATAGGATTTTCTTTTGTAACGGTTTATTGCATGGTCGTCGTTCGTTCTCTCTAGGGAATTTCTTCATCTTTTTCCTCCATTGGGATATCAAACTGTGCGATCAAAAATCAAGGAGACTCGGCTATTACATATATGTATGTGTACGCGCCGTGCATTTAGGAAACCTTTGTTCCAACTCTGCCAGTTGATTAACATAGACTGGTATCTTTTGAAAAATGCTAGCGCGTCCCTACGATACTAAGAATTCAGTTCGGTTATTGTGTCTGGATAGCTTAGGTGTCTATACGGATTAGTATTATTTGGGCATATATCCAGAAGCACTCATATGCAAATTACGGACGATAGATCTCAAAGGAACCGACTGCTTCTCTGGAGAAAGAAAAGAATGGAATTGGATTTACGTTAAAACGTAAATATGGAGCTTAGGAGTTTTGCCGCTGAGCAGGTAAGTCTCCACGTTAAATATTATACAATAGATATGTACCGCTTCTGACCGAGTAAATATTTATTTATTACAGTCATTCGGCGTTTATTTTCATAACTGGATACGTATAATGCTTTACGTATGTGTGATATTTTTTTCTTGGAAAATATATAGATTGAAAAACGTAGACGCGCTTATGGAATGCTTGTCAATACCCGAAAACATATTCATGACATGCTTAGTTCGTGCGAATATGCATGAGGACTATTGTTTATGAATTTTTGAATGGCACTGTATATGGAGTAGACTATATTTATATATACACTTAATATATATTAATAAATAATTTGAATATGGATAAAGGTTATTCCGGACTCGTTATTTTACGCAGTAATGATTTAGACTATCAGGTTACCATATTAACATGTAAATTGTTATTAGTGCTCAAGATAAATCTCTCTCGATTTTCATCCAGATTGGAGAGTCATTGCTAAAATTGGTCCTTTGTTTTAATGACAGAATTTCTTATCGTCATTGTCCATTACAGATCCATCAGAAGTTAAGAAAGACCTTGAAACTGAACCGTGCATGTTTTCAAAACTAGTTCCGTGATCTCGAGACTGTCAAATTATCCCGGATGGTGCAGTTGGCACTTTCAGATGCAAGACAGAAAGAAAAGGGCCACCCTCGATTCTCGTCCCATTCTCAAATAACTAACAAAAATAAGCCCTTTCAAATCTAGTGCTGCATCTAACAATAATATTAATACAAGTACGACGACCATGCTAGCTCTAACCTCCCAAGATAGTAAGTGTGTCAAACGCATCGTGTTTCGGGTTAAAAAAACTTCAACTGTAGAAAAATTAAAGGGTACCACGCCCTTCTGTATGAAAAATGAATGAAAATACATATGTACATATGTATATGTATACTTGACATGGATACTTTTGCAGGGCCGTCCCTAGCTTTAGCTACCCCCAGGCCTCGCAAAATTTTGACTAAACAAAATACGTGGGCGGTCCTTGGATTTTATATTTTCTTCTTGTATGAAAAATAAATACGCGTAGGTGGGACCTCCTGGGAATGTGACGGTCCATCAGAGGCATCAGGGTTCTTGATCAGAACAGAACTTAAGGCAGGCTGGCATTTATTTAATATTAAGTATCCTGCAGTATATAAGGACTTGGATTAGTCTGTGATGTAGCTTTAATTTGAGATTAAGGTACAAGGTACCTGCGGCGCCATATTCTACACCGTGCGACACCTTATGGACTTTAATACCGCGATGTGCTTTATTTACCGTTTTTTAAACGGGACGCACTTCGTAATGGCTCTTTTTTTGTTCTCGTTGTGCAGGGGGAACACTTTGATAGATATTATATGCTCGAGATGAAAATTATGTTATGACTGTTCTCATTAGTAAACGCCCACGAGTCGGCTGGCACTCCAAAGAGCTTAGGTGGCTACTTCCTCCACACTGGGAATATACGCGTTCAACAATATTACTATCTAAAACGTAATGCTAAATCCGTGGGGATAATTCGTTGGATTATCAAAGTTTACGAGTTCACTGGTCTTTGAGGAGGAATGCACATCTTATGTTTAGGTCCAGCCCTTCAACATTTCTATACCTTATTTTGGATGGACTGAATTTAGAATTTTTTTCAGTGCAAGAGCCTGGCGCCTGCAACTGTGCTCTTATATCGTCTTGGCGATGATTACAGGCGTCATTAAAGTCTCCGGCAGTTTCTTCGTGACTTTGAAATTATTATACTAAATATAGTAGGGCGAACTTCCCTTCGTCGGCAGCCAAATTAAAACTAATCTCAGAGCGCGTCGTTGACTGGCTAATGAACGATTTGTCGAACTTTCGAAGGATGGGGTAAGATCGTTATCCCAAATCCGGTATTTGTCTGAAAAAAATGAGACAAGAAAATATTCCAGAAAGTTCTTTTGGACGAACGCTGACTAGCGAGTTAGCCGATGCTGTAGGATTATACGTAGATCGCCGTCGGCGCACAACTCTACTTTCACATCGATCCTGCCAATAATGGGAGTCTTGTGGCCTGTTCACGTAACAATTATTTTTTCATCCCATATCGCTCGTAATTGCCATATTAATCGATGAATAAAGATGGTAGTCCACATACGTTTAGACGGAAATTTAGGATATTGCCTAAGCGAAGAAGCCTTAAGAAAATAAGAAGCGACCACACACGATGGCAGACTTAGAGCGTAGGTGGCAACATGCTAAGTTACAAGGTCCAAAATCTTAATTATAAGTGAACTTTGCATTTCTACTTTGCTGTTAAATAGCATCCAGCTGATTCTTTAAGTTGTTCCTTCGTAAAATCTTTCATGAGTTCTGCAAACCACTTATTATCAAGAGTTCTCACAGTCTGACACGTATAATCACTGCGATAAAGTAGCCTGACAATATTTTAATTGACTCCAAACTCTTATGGAAGTTTGTTAATCGGAAATTGGATATGGCTGATAGGTATTGGTACACGTATCGGTATAACATCAGTTACGACAAATCAGTGCATTGCTATCGATACTGGTTACGGCTAGTATAACGTCACTCAAATAGAATTAAACCACCGTAGGGTTTCTTATTGCAAACCGAGCATTAAGAACATATTCTGTTTGTACATCTTTTCATTAGTGTCAATCATTAAAACCAGTTAGTTAGTCTCAACGGGTCACCTAATCTATCTTGGCAACACTTCTAACGGCTGGTACAAAGAAGCACGCATGGCGTATCGACAGGTCGATATTATCACGCATGAAATGGCTAAGCAACCGGCTGGTAATTTATGTCAATAAATCTAGAATCGTGTTTCTAAACAAGTGGTTGTGTAGTTGTCAGTGTAGGGCGTAACTAATTTGATAATGAATCATTGACGTATCTTCTTTAACTGCTATATATAATTAACTTGTGGTATCAATTATACAGATCGTATCAAATGAAATCAAATAAAATTTCTCTCCTTATAGAGCGATGAAAAAAATGTAATTCAAAAGAAAATGACCACTTGTGAAAGTCGCAGATCAAAAATGTTGACACTCGGTGACAATGCTAACTCTTCCGGGTCGGAGACGTGTGTAACAGTGTCGTGAAGTGCCGCTGACTTCTTAATTGTCGCGAAACGATGAATAATTTCCCTTTAATTTATTTCATTATGTAAATGAGACTAACCTCAATTAATGTAATCCATTGGGTCCCCTTAAAGGACCGAAGCTCTTTTCCTTTTTCCCACGGAAATGTTTCTACTGTCACATCTTGCATTATTCGTGGGGTGACGTGAACGAGTCGGTACGCTGCCCTAGCACAATGATCTTGCTTCGATGCTGCCGTATAACTTTCAGCTAATATGGAGTGTGTGCTGCAGCCGCAAGACTAATTAATTTATTAGGCAGTCGTGGCGAGTGACAGCATAAATTAGTACGCTGCTTTTGGTTCGGGCGAAGAGGCTTTAACTATGTTGCTGTGTATTGGATCTAGTTTCCTGCGCTGCAAGTCACTGCGTTCTTCGTACGATTAGTTCGGCTCAATCGTGACGATGAGATTTCTTAATTTACACTTGCTCAATGAAAGTGGTAGCAAATCACAGAATGATACACACACTGTTAAGACTGTATATTAATTTTTTTTCAGTCAAGACCCCACGTTTCGATGTTCTATAGCAATAACTCTACACGGATAATTCAAATCGTCGGGAACTTTTAATTAAACACAAAAAATATTTTTTTATGATAGTTTCAAAAAATAAAGAGAGTTCCTAAAGAAATACAATAACATATATTTGTCTATATTACTACTGATCCTCATGGTGTTTTAGTTATAAAAATATCGTCCCACACTATAATGTAATGCTATGATGGGTTTGTATATAGCTATATAAGGATAGGTTAGGTTAGGATAGCTTAGAACTTCAAATATTATTTGGAATTACTGTAAAAAAATATTGTTTGGTTTAATTAAGCAATGTTTACTTTTTAGCGCTAACTTCTCGACGGTTAGAATTACTCGTGTAGACTTTTCCGGATAGAGTTTTGCGTGTGACTTAACCTCTCGGGACCACTCGCACGGGATGATCACGTCACCTCAACTCAATGCTTTTTAAACGGAGAATAAAATGGCGCGGCATTCCCGGGTTAACCGTGTAGAGATTATTTTATTATTAAGTACTGTATAGAGTTGTCCCGTGTAGAGTTGGGTCCCATTCAAGAACGCTATTAGTTTATATCGGTTGTAGATATTTATCAAATGCAAGTAAAGTAGAATGTAATTGGCACGTCTGCTTTATCGACTATGCCTGACATAGCGTACCGACTGTCGCTAAGTTATACTTTACTTCTAGCGTTTGTATATTTAATTCTGTGCAAGTCCGCTGGTTATTTTTCTTATGTCCTCGATGTCCTCTACTTTTACAGTATAATCTGTGATCAAGCTTCGCAATACCTTGATGTACGTCTGCGAATATTTCATTGTTGAATAAAGTCTAAGAATCGAGATGGGTAAGATATGCCTCAATTTTATTATATAAAAACAGGTGTTTTTATTACAGAGATAAGGTTGTAGTAATGAAAACTTTGCAGCATTTCATGTAGTCGAAACTGTGAGATGTCACGGCACTGAAATACAGGAACCTAACCAAATACAATTGCTGATGTAAATACATACGGACGAAAATATTTGGAAAGAGTGCTTAGCGCGCGATGCTGGGAATACTAACGTTTGGGAGGTATGAATTGAATTTATATTATTTTAAAACTATGCAGTTCAATTGTGGAATCCGAAGTTTGGAAAGCAATGACTTTGCATGTATTAACTGTCTTTTTAAAACCTTTATTTCAGTGTCATGGACCTTAGGTGACTGTTTTATTGAATTAATACCTTTCAATTCATGTTAATTAATACGAGAACGTATTTAATTAAAGTGCAACATATATTTTATATTGTCCACGCGTCTTTCTTATTATTCATTTTCCTTCGTGTCAGGAAGTCCAAGAAGATAAGTAGCTGGTCGCACGAGCGGCTCTTTGAATTATTTGAAGATTTGAAAAATACAAGTTTAGTGTACCAACAAAAAACAAAAAGCTGCAGTGAAATTGTAGGATGTCAGACTTGGTTTGAGGGTGCAATGATCCATTGTCCTTGGTCCTTGTCAATGTGTACACGATGACAATGGAAATGCCATCACTCACGAATGAGCTTTTTGATGCAATTCATTCTGGACAAATATGTCCCATGCTTCCAAATAAATCTTGGGGAATTCACTGTGCAGAGATACCTGAAAAGTGTATCGTGGTCAGCGAAGTTGTAATGCAACATGTGAATGACACTGGACTCGTACCGCTATACATTAAACAGGTATGTAAATGCACATATGACAACGCATATAAAAAGCATAATAGTTGTATTTCTATTTATATATTTTCTTCATATTTCAGATTGTGTTCGATAGCAAATTAAATTTTGAGGTTTACTTCCTCAATTCTAGAATTGTTTTGAAAAACAGACCCTTCATAGGACAAACAGTGGCTGGCTTCGAGCATGTTGTAGCATATGTAAATAGTTTAAAACTGTGTGCTGGAGGCCCTGATATAAGTCAGTACAGTAATATTAATCCAGAATGTGCTTACAAAGATCCTACAGATAAATGGAGACACAATCTATGTAGTCTAGAAATTTCTGGTGCTGAGGTATGCGAATCCTGTCTTTCCTTGGGAGAAGTTTTAAAGAGACATGCACAGCGTAACAAACCGTCAGCAAAATCTCGAAAAGTTGTAAAATCAGTCAAGAGGAAGCGAGTCATTTTTTAATTTTAATGAGAAGACCATTCTGCAGCGGAAAGAAAAAATTCTAGTGTAACAGTGGAATGTGTTTTCTTTCGAATCATTATTTGTGAATATGCCGTAATCAGAATCTGTTAAGCGTACGAGAAAACTAATTAAAAAGCATAATAGTATGTCAGGCGAAATTTTTAAGTTAGAAAATTCCTGTTTACGAATACGTATTCTGTTCAGATTTAAGGTATTTTATGTTCCCGCTCGTTAAAAGCGGATATTTGTTTGGTACGTACAATCGAAACAGGTATTATTATGGTATATCTAATTCTTATGTATTGTATTATATATGTAAATAAAGTAAAATAATTTTGACTGAAAATATTTTTCAATAGCCTGTGATTTTGCGACGGTGACTATTAAGAAGGAATGTGACTGAATCAGATGTATTCATTTGCATTCTATTATAATTTATTTTATATAAACATTTGATACAGTTTTAAAATTTTATTTGTAGAGTTTAGTTTCAGCAATAGAATTAGAAGTAATTAGATTTTATAGAATAGAATATTTTGGAGATAAATGGATCGAGCGACCATGATTCAATATTCGGTTTGGCATGACATGATATAGTAATATTATTTGATTCATTGTAATATTTACGATTGGGTTCAAATAAATATATCAATGTAGGATAATACATAATGGGTATGTCCTTTGTTGCAGAATATCAGAATGAGAATCGTCTAATGATACATATGCCAGATATTCGTAATAAAACATTATATTAAACAAATTATTTTAATTCCATTTTTAATATGGATAACCAATTTTATCGTAACCGTGTTGAGTCACGGACAATCGGACTAATAAATAGCGATGAAAAATATCGAATGAAAATCAATGATCGCTTTTATAAAGTTATTTTACTTAATCGTTGTTTGTCATCATGATTCGAAAAATTATGGTACGATAAAAAGAATGTCACTTATTCAAATCGATTTTATCTATACTTTGTTAAAATAACCGAAGTGAATATTGAGAAATTTTACTACAGATTTGAAACGTTTCCATTTTATCATGTTATTAAATGGTAAGGATACTGCTATTGGTATCTATATTATTAGAATTGCGAAATAAATGTCTTACACTGGTAACCGTCATAGAGAGTCGAATGAAGTAGAAATGAGGAAGAAGTAATAAAACAAAATGTCGAAACGAAGAGACATCTAATTGAACTTTCTCGGATGAGTTGCATTGATAATATAAGGCCATTTTTCAATTGCAACAATTGCATCAGATTTCCAATAGATAGAAAACAATTTACATACTTTGATCTATGGATTGCTTAAAAAAGAAACAATAATTACTGGCGTTAAAACTAATTATTTATTATAGAATATCTTATTGTAAATATACAGTGAATATACATTTACGCTTGGCTATGAGAACATTCTCACGTTTTTCTCCTCGAAAACCGTCTCGTAAATTTTAATTGTCCTTTCAACATGAACATCTTACTAATTTTAACGATCTTCGAACCTATCACCTTCCTACGTCATCACTCGTATCTATCACTAATTTCTTATGGAAATGCCCTTACTGATTACATCGGTTTCTACGGTTTAAACGTGAGAATGTCATCACTGTCCAAGCATAGTACTACTAATTCGCATCATACATGGACTAGACTTGATTACTTATAATCAATAGTAGTTTCTTAATGCAACATTGCAAGGAAACGAAATTATGTAAAAGGAGATATAACAGCAAGAGACACAAACACAAATCTATTATCCTCGCTTGCAAGGCCTCTATAATTAGACTTTCTTGCCTGAAAAATTCTTATTATTACTTTCTCTTTATTAACTCTTCTATAAGTTTATTTTCCTTACATCTTGTTCCATTTTCTGCATATACGGATTGACTTTCTGACGAATGGCAAACATTGGATAGAACGGTATTTGACACTGAACAGTCGCCATCGAAGGATTCATGTAAACTAAGTGGCCAAACCGGATGAAAAGGTAGAGAGTATTGGTTCGTAAAATTATCGATGAGTAATAAGAGGACTCGACCGATCCTTTAATAAAATATCATAATTAGGAAAAAGGCATGGACTTTCATAATGGCTTTGCAAGCGAGTATACTCTCATCTAAAGTTATGGAAGGCTCATCTAGCTTTGCTAAACACCAATTACGTATACATAAATAGTGTATAAATTAATTAAGTACAAAAATTACAAACTTATTAACAAAATATTGGCAAGACTGGGTTTCAGCCGAATTAATAGGCTAACGATTTTTCCTCTTTTTCTCATTTTTAACTTTCCATTTCTACCGAGCGGAAAACGCGCCAAGAACGTTTTACTGTCCAAATGATATATTGCTTTTTCGGTTCTCGCGGGTTCCTAATACGGATTGAAAATTCTGTTTTCTATTTTTTTTGTATCATTATAGTTCCGAATATATTACGCCTGACTGAGATGCGTCAAGGTTTTCTTCAGTTTTCTGTTTTTTATCTCTCGTTTTAAACTAAAAAATTCACGCAGTGATTAAAAGTACTGTTTCTTCCTTGATTCTTTCTATTCTCGCAATTTAAAAATTTGTTTAAAAGAAACATGCTTGCAATGCACCTCTCGTGTACACTGGACTTGCTAGATATCGTGGGGAAAAAAAATAGACCACCAGGTAAAAATTGCGTTTCGCATAGGCCTCGCCAATGCATGATAGCTAGAAAAATGTCATATTAAAAATGTATGCAGCATTTCGCGCGTTTATCGCTCCTTTAACACGTTCCCATTACATCAATATGATATTATTGCTTCCACATTAATAAATATTACAACCAAGTACGTCTCTGACGATTTTTGTGTTTTAAATTACCTAACACATATCACAGAATACGTATTCCTTCTTTAGAAAATTATATAAAGCATAATATTTATGGTACAGAAGGTTCGTACATTATATAGAAATTCCATTAACGCGCCATTCACATATGTATATGCGAAAATACGCGTCAACGGAATACGTGTGAATGTTGCGCTTTCATTTGGAGTTAGGTACAAGAAATTTGTGCTCTCACTACTTGGAACTTAATATTTTATAATACTCGCTCTCTTTTTCTCATACTCTCATTTCTTTCTCACTTATTCTCTCATATGCACGCGAGATTAACTTACTAAACCTACCCTGCACATTATTAACGAAATATCCAAGCAGCGATAGAATAATCGAAATTCTCAATTTCGCTAACGTTCTCGTATCCCCTAGATTCCATATAAGATAAATTAATATAACAGGTATGTCGTAATACGAATTGGATAAGGCATAATGAGTATGTTACAGTACTGTTTGGGATATTCTTATAGTTTAACCGATATTATCTGTATGGTACAATCGCGCACTCAGCAATCGGGCTCATCAACGAATCCACGCTCGAGACACCTGAAAATCAGAAATAGAAGTACGTATTAAATTTTGAATTATCCCAATAATCAGTCAATTTTAAGATCTATCCTCTGTCCATTAGATATCTTACCTTGATCAACAAGATTAAACGGTGTCGAAGTAGCGAACGGACTACTGGTTGAGCAGGGTGTTAGTCACCTCAGAGATGGACAACAAAGGACTCCCGGCGTCCGGTTTGGAATCTGCGGTGCAGCCGACCCCATTGTGGGTCCCGATGACCCCACCACGTGATGATGTGGAGGATGGTATAAGACGCTGCTGTTGGTGCTGCTGTTGTCCGTTCCCATGGACATGGACATGCCCATGCCCATGCCCATGCCCATGCCCATGCCTAGACCCACCCCCGTCCCCGCTTCCCCCGCAATTCCCGATGCTGACGGTGACGTGCTGCAACCGAAAGGACGTTCCTTCGTTACCAGATTAGAACTCCTACTCCGATATATCACATATCAATATAACTCTGTTTCTGGAGAACATTGTACAGACCGATAAAATCTGGCAGATTCAAAATTAATCGATATCAATCAAATCAAAATGTAGGTACTGTAATGTTCAAGGAGAAAAAAGTGTCGTGCGCATAATCGGTTACTTCAAATAAAAATGTATAAAGAAAACCATTTGTTTGTCCGTACAATGAAAGGCTCTGTTCTATCGGTAAGTATACGCATGCAGAGCTTGCCAGTCGTGTTATTTATAAAAATAAAGAAGTATTCCAAGGTCAGCCGGTCGCGAAGAAAATAAAATTGGTGAGGTAGCGATGACACTCACTGGGGCGTGTGCCTTGGTGGTGCAGGGTGATGGTGGTAGGGATAGTACTGGTAGTGATGGTGGTGTTGCACTCCTTGCCATACCTCGGAGCCCGCATCCCCGTGTACATGACCAGGATGAGAGTGAGGATATCCAGAAGTCGCATAGTGACCAGCACCAGTTGGATACTGTGGATGATGTTGAGTCTTGGTGCGCGGCGGACTGCCCGCTGCTGTAGTAGCCTGCGAGTTGGGAGACGCTTGTTTCCACTTGCAGTCACCGTTGATGCTGTTCATTTCCGCAAGTGACTTAAGGGGATCACTTCCGGCCGAGACTTGGGCGTGTGTCGAGTGCGAGGAGTGCGTTGAATGCGGCGTGGGCGGGCTGTAGCTACCATTGTTTCTTGGTGGTGAACGCGATGGTGGCGCACCCCACATGAGGACAGTTTGTCGCGGTGCTTCGTTTCCATAAACTTCAGGCTTCACGTCTTCCATTTTAGGGGTGAGTACACCATTGGCTGCAGTCACTGGAGAGCTTCCGGCGGAATTGCTAGAGGACGCGCCTTCCAGGGAGTGTCGACTTCCGGCTCGGACCACGTTGATATCTGTTGGATGGATCGGAGCCGTTGCTACCGGACTGGCAGCATAGGGAGAACCTACGCTACCAGGATGTCTAGTCTCGACGTAGCTGTACTTGGGCGACTCCGCTAGCTGCTGGCAGTAGAGTTTCTCTTCAGCTTTGCTGCTCAATTGATGAGTATCGTAGGTGGGCAAGGAGACATCTATAAAACCGTTATAGGCTGTTGTTGTATGATATTCTGGATAATAGGACCCTAATGGCCGGTACTGGAAGAGATTCTCCGTGGCGGTGAGGTATCGGTTATCCAAGGCAGTTGCTGGATAGAGAGTCTGATGATAATTGCCAGTATGGCCTATGTAGGTTGTCAATGATGGATCCGTTGTAGCTGCGACTGCGGTAGGTGCGTACGGTGTTGGATACATGGTGTTGAGATTGCTGTACGCTGCTGCAACTGCTGCAGCTGCACTGGTATCTGCTGTTAGATAGTCCACAGATGCTACTGTTGGCGTTGCTGGTGGCGACACTGACGACTGGCTGGTTAGCTTGGTTCGTTTGCTGCGACACGTCGAAAGGAAGTCGCGTAATTGGGTCTTGTAACGTCGATTTACTCGTTGCGGGGTTGGTTGGGCTGGGAGGGTTGGTGTCATTGTTGATCCTGTTAAACTCTCACTGTCTGAGAAGTAGCTGTTGGTCAAGCCTGCGTCCAGATAGCTTACTTTGAAGTCCATAGTGCGTTTGCCCAAAAGATCCCGACCTTCCTCTTCCCTGGAATGGTACACGAATGGATTGTGAGTTTCGATGTCTTTGTATTCATTGTAACATCTTTTGGAAACATTTCAAATACACACATTAGAGGTCTATGCGTGCTGATAACGAAATCTGGTTTGGAGTTCTTGTAAACGAGCCTTGAACTGGTCTGTAACCATTGCCAACCTCCATCCTTCGTTTGAAACCTGTAAGCTATCATTCCTGACGCTCCTGTTTTTAGAACTGCAAAAAAAGGATTCGACATTAGTCAATGCAAGTAGACACCACAAATTAAATAATTGGTAGAACTTACGTTCTTGATGTGCGCTTGCAACGTAGGCTAGGTCATCGTAATGAACCAAGTCGTAGCCACCCAGATTAGCCAATTCAGCATCAGAATATCCCAAAAGCATCTTTCCACGCTGGTCCATGGACACTAATGCAAGATCAAGTTTGTGTTTGCTCTTGAACATGACTTCCTTTTGTGGTACTTCTAGCAGTGATGGTGGCCCGAATGGTGTGCATAGTGCAAAAAGTGCCAAAGGTGGTTCTTCTGTTTTTCGATTTTGCCCATGAAGTACTTTTACTCGTCCCCTGATATCCAAACGCTACAAACAAAAGAAAAATACGAAAATCCGTGTAAAGGATCAATAAAGCGCTTCAATTGTTCGTAATTAGGGTAACTATCCATCTATATAAGACTCCTGAAAGAAGAAGAAGAAGAAGAAGAAGAAACAGAAGAAGTGAACAAGGCCAAGGGAAGTAAATTTTTTGAGGTTAACCAATAGGAAACCCAGCCACTTTCGTGGCAAGTAATATAATAATCTCATGTAAATTTTTGTAAAAACACGATAGCCAGAAGTGGATATACATCTCGTAAAGGAGGATGCCGCCAAGAGGCAAACGGCAACTACCGGCGCCGTAAACCTTTTACGATTACAGTTTCATTTTCATAAACGTCAAAGCGGCCCCGTTTTTGCCTTCGCAAACCGCGCTGGAGTGTGACTGGCCCTTCTGGTTCCGAAGCCGACATCGTGCTTAGTTATGTCTTATGTCTTGCGTCTTACGTTCGACAAGATACTCCTGTGTTTGCTGTAAGATAATTAGTGTTTTGCCATCCACATCTCAGCATTCACCAGGAACGACTCTGGTTTTGTTTGCCAATTGATTTATACGCATTGCACAGTGTTTCTTTACGAATTAAATGAGGTGAGGTAGATACTTAAAAATTATCGAGATTATTTTCTATCCTGACGACCATTCCAATATATCCCATTTTTAGCATTCTCTACCCGATGAACTTCAAAGTCTGTAGCACCTAGGATACAAGGACGTATAGTACCTTGACTCGAGTAGGAGACGAAAGTGCCGAAGGCAGGGAATTAATTAAAGACTCCAAGGTGGTAATGAAATTAGCGTGCAAGGTATGGCGTGAAATCGTTGAGCACGCATCTCGCGCACTCCTCGATACTTTGCCGAGTGGAGTACCGATGCTACGTCACAATGAAGGATGCACGAAAGTCTTCCGTGAGTCTGTTTTTAGCCTACTAGCGGACAGCACGAAACTCTTCGGCTGGAACTATCACACTCGCGTGACTCCGTAACGAGTAACCGGCCGATGAATGAACGTAGAGTCGCTATATTTTTAATGGAAGAAGCAAAGGAGGCAGTAGACATTCCCGATACGGAAGCGCCAATGTCAACAGGAAGTATATCTGGTAGATGTAGGAGTCGGTTCTGTGCGTTGAGACGAAGAAGAATTCAAGAAGAAGGTGAATGCGGAGGGTTGGGAAAAAAGTAATTACTCCAGTGTAGCCCAGGAGACAGGCAGAAGTGACTTCTGCTCTTTTATGACAGTGAAATTATTAATTACTGTTTTGTATGCCGGCACTCTGCTGCTGTGAGCGTGGAGAACATTCCGAGTGAAGCGATGGGGATGCTGGGAGGCAAGACACTGTACATCTGATGCTCGTTGTAGCGCAGCGGCTTTATTGTAATTACCTCTTGCGTTTACCAGTAATGTTCTCAAGATACTGGTTACACATTGTACGTATCTATGTGGTACAAGCAAGATAAAGGGAATATCGAAGGATGCATTTTATTCGCGTCAGGGAATGTTGGGTATTTCGCATAGTTTACCTAGGTTCGTGAACTTACCAGAAAGCCGGAAGTGTTGTCGAGCAGACACCGGAAACGCACTGTGAAACTGCGCTCGAGTAGATGATTGTGCTGAGGTGAAAGGGCATCGTGAAGTGGAAGGCTTGCACTTTCGGCTGGTAGAAAGGAATTCCACATCAATTGTCTTTGAAGCTCTTCACGATCTTCGCTGTGTACTAGTTCGTATACACTTTGATGGACTATGTCAGACTGAAATGGAAAGGCAAATATACAAAATAATGGTAGAAAGTGAATCGATAAGTCTGTGTGCTAAAGATTTTATAGTCGCAGGGTCATGTACTGCTGCGGGGAATGGTTAAGGTTTTAGAGGCCAATGTAGGATCGACTTCAAAGCACCCACCCCTAAATTAGGGTTAAATTGTTATCACGTAAGCAGAGTGGCGCAGTGGAAGCGTGCTGGGCCCATAACCCAGAGGTCCGTGGATCGAAACCACGCTCTGCTAAGAACATATCTTTTTTCATATCTAAGGGTATTTATTTCTTAAGTGCATTGGGGGTAGCTACCCCCAAATTTTATACCCAACCTTCACAACAACAGCAGAGTGGCGCAGTGGAAGCGTGCTGGGCCCATAACCCAGAGGTCCGTGGATCGAAACCACGCTCTGCTAGAATACTCTTTTTACAAGAATTTATTTGTTACAGCATTTAATGAATGTTATATTTCAATGAAATTTGGTTAATCAAGCAGTAAAATATTTTTTTATTTTGGATATGCATTACGGTACCATTGTAATATACAAGTGGTAAACATATCATACGTTTGATAATTTTTTATTTATAAATAAATTCAAACAGAATCAATTCAATATTAAGTGATGAAATATTTTGTAAACTTATATATTATAACTTTGAAAAGCTCTTCACGTAAAAGCAGAGTGGCGCAGTGGAAGCGTGCTGGGCCCATAACCCAGAGGTCCGTGGATCGAAACCACGCTCTGCTAAATACTTTTTTTTGCGAAAAAAAACTTAATTCTTGTAATGCATCAAGGCATTGTCAATCGACATGTCCATACCAACCCCTAAGAAGCAAAGTGGCGCAGTGGAAGCGTGCTGGGCCCATAACCCAGAGGTCCGTGGATCGAAACCATGCTCTGCTATTTTCCATAAATTTTGCATTTTGCATTCCTTTATTACGTGCTGCGACCATTCGTGCATCGCAAGATTAGTAGTTCTCGAAAGAACGAGACGAAGAACAAAAAAATCGCAATCTTTCACATTTAATCGACAAAGACCGTAAGTATTCCATCGGCGTATTTCATTTACCTCAAAAGAAAGAATGTACTAAAAGAATATTGACAACATGCAAAAATACAAATGAATAGAAGCATTTCTAACAAAAACAGGTGCCTGCATGCTTTTTACTGTTAATAAACGTTAATCAATAAAAAATTGTTCACGAATTCATATGCATATATCGGGATGTCTCCTGGCCACAACAATTTTGTCCAAATACAAGACGATTTGGCACACCCTATATAAAATACTCTATTCACATGATTAGTGGGTACAGTCGCTGCTCGCAATGTGACCACTTCCCCTCGGTTTGAGCCGGGAACTTCCTCCACTCAAGGACAAGATAGGAATTAGTCCAAGACGCCCGAAACGGTTTCTCATTGCGAGTAACGACGAAACTCACCGATACATGATACGCTAGTTTTAACGTTCACTCAGAAGCTGTCCCCATGATTAATTATTCATGGTCACTGTCATGACTGTGACAACCATAACCAGTTACTAATAGTAGGAATAGCATCCAATTCGATCCACCACCCAGAGATATAAAGTGCCTGCTCCTATATGGACTCTCATCAAATACCATTCCAATGGGATTGATCTTGTTCATTGACTGACTTATCTTCGATCCCTGGTATATTAGTGTCGACAAACAACATTAAAACTTCCTCGAGCAAGTTCAACGACGCTTAACGGTCCAAAATGGATTTGTTAAGCGTGATAAACTGTGTTGAACACGTGAATACGTATGTTTCGTTCTGTCGCGCGAGGCGTCACTCGATCAGATATTGGATAAATAATGTCGCAGCCTCGCATGGCCGTACGACACTCGTTCGAAGTGCTCGAATGGTTTGGCGCTTTGGTGAATTCCGTTGGAGCAGCTATGCTCCCGATTGCGTTTCAAATTGGACTGTAGCAATACTAAACTACGTCTCGTAACTTTGAGAAAAAAAAGAATTACGCGCGGATGAGGACGCGATCCTGTAGCAAAGTTAATTCACGAGAAGAATAATGCCTTTCTGGCACTCATTGTAGTATACGATATGGTCAAAATTTAAAGCATTAGGATGTCCTCGGCTGAATCGTTATTTCTAAACTATTGTTAGCAGATGCCAAATGCATTATAACGCGAATGAATATGTGTATATGGTTCTTATAAATTAATTGGAAAATACTGAATCATCCTGCGTGACAACTGGCTGTGTGAAGTTCCAATAAATGCACGAGACTTCCATAAAGAATTCCCGTAATGGTGGACAGGGTTAGGTATCAAGAATGGGCACGGCCCGTCTCCACGGGGTCCAATGAATTCTAGCGTTTCGTTGCCAGCGGCTAACTGCCTCGACGCATCCCCGCTGTGCACTCCGATGGTAACTGCACGGTACATTTGTTTGCTCTAATTTTAATTAAAGTTAATACATGATTTTCGAGGTAATCGGCCCGAGCGAGCAAAGCGATAGTCGGAAAGCCATACTTCATCCGGTACTTCCAGTCGATTCTTTCGCATGGGTATTGGCTTTGCTTTCTTTCTTCTTTTACATTTTTTTTTTAATTGTCCTTATAACGATCGATTTTCATCTCGTTATAGCGCGACGTATGTACGTATATATGGCGATGCAGCTTGATGCAGTGCAGTGGCTTAATATCCCTGTCCCAATCATTCACGGTTAATGGAAGCCGATTGTAGCCTGCAGGGCGAATTCTTATGGCTCGACAAAGCTACATCCATTTATAGTTTCAGACTGATAAATTATTAATAAATTGTGTCGCGTTGCGTGAATGAAAAAATTGGGTTATTTGTTAGAACGGGTCAAGTTGCAAATGGAACGTGGGGTCTCGTTGAGATTAAGAGTGCAGACCTATGATTAGAACGTATGCTAATTGTTTGTCGTCACGTACCTACGCATAATGTCGCTCCAATCTGATTGATCGCTCTCATTAACTAAGCTAATCACAAATTATATTTTAATTACTTGGCGATATAGAGGCTCGGCTTACCATGAAGTCGACTTGACGAGCATATAATTGCGTAGTCACGTGTTTGCCGTTAATTCAGCAATAAGAAAACAATTGTAATTCCATAAGAATTTTTCTCCGTATACCTCCATATCAATTAGCGAAAAAAAAAATTTAGCTACCATGAAAAATGTTTTCTCTCGCCTGGATGTCAGTGGGCAATATTAAGATTCGTCTTCCTGGCTTGCGAAACCGTCTCTCTTGCTATTGCTCGTTTAAATAATCTTGAAACATGCGTTCACGGACGAAGCCGGCCAACTCATGGATGGCTTTACGATCGACTCTCGTCGTTAATTAAGAGCTTGTAATTATTTAGTGGAGACGCTAGCGCACCCCCGCCGGCAACGAGCCAACCTTACTCTCCCTCGGTTGACTTGATTTACACTCTCGCGAAGAATGCGTCGGCTCGCTTTGCTCCATTTTATATTTTGTTTTGACTTGCGCCGCACTTCGTCTTCGCCAAACTCGTCGAACTCTCTAGACTGTGATCATCGATGATTCTCCATATTTAGATTTTTTTTTCCTCAAAATTAACTAAGATATAGTAATTGGCAGGTACTCGATCGTAAGGACGAAACAGGTTGTATTTGAGATTTTTGAAAATTTACATGAAAGGTACTACGACCTAGAAACAAGATCGGTCAGGATCAAAGAGGCTGTACAAATTGAAGCAAATGAGGTAGGTAATAATAATTAATCCATTGAGAGCATTAATATCAGACAAGATCCACATATCATTGTATCAAGGGGTACAGGGCTCTTTCGATGGTGAGCTCTCAATTACGCGCAAGAATTATGAAGCTGAACGTGGCTAACGATAAGTAAGTAAAGGGCGAGAGGCGAGAGTGCCCTGGGCTGCCCGATTGTGTCTTCATTAGCGGCTATTAATTGTCAAAATGTGCCACATAATTCAATTCGAATTCACGCACTTGGTATTCTCCTACCTACTCATATAGAGGAATACGACTTTTGACATTGGTATACGCGTACAGTTGTGTACTATAGGACTGATAACAATAATTGTGCAGATGAATTCTTGCAGTTCCGGTACATACATTATTCCCTTGACAATTATAACAAGGATACTGAATCATTATTTCCAGATATATATCCCTTCTACACGTGTATCGCGAGGCTTGCATGCCCAGTAAATTAAGGAGAGAGGCGTAATCGTACGATAATTCATACGATCGTTCATGGCTGATAAGTAAATAAAAGTAATCGTGAAATATAATTCATTGTCAACCTTATCATTAAACGCTATCGCACGCAGTATAACATAGCGACATGCGTATATTGGTGAGTTATGAGAATGAACTTTAGAGGTGTAAGGGGAGGGCGGAGGGGTACGTTTCTCGTAGGAGGGTCGGAGGTCAGTGTACGGTTTTCCTACTTTAATTTAAACCCAGGATAAAGCAACCCTCTTCTCCTTTCTTCGACTTCCGTGGACTCACACACAAAGGGGCGTTAGAAGCCGAGACATAAACCGGACGATAACCACCCTTTGACCTTTACCCTAAGTTATTACTTTTATCCAGGCAGGACTTCAAGGCATATAAAAGGTCCGAACCCGAGCCGCTGAACATTCAATCGACACTATCTGCCCAATTAAGCCATGCTAACTCCTGGCGATCGCGCCACCACAATCGCCACCCTTTCTCAACGTTTTTCCTTATTTTCTTTTTTTCCTTTCCCTTTATATTTCTCGCGTGAGATACGAAACTGGCTGTCGCGAGACGAGGGTAAATTACGGCGGACATTGTTTCTTGATGCTGTCACTATGGCTTTCCTTCGATAGACCACACTGAACAGTATCTACAATACATCTTCAGTAATAGGAGCTGTCAATCTCATACGGGGAATGATAAAATAATAAGGAAAGTGAGGCAAGGATACTTGATTTCGAATAATATAACCATCTCCATGACATAGACTACTGCAACGTAGATAGATACAGAATCAAGCACGGTGTTCATAACAATTCTCAAGTGTAATATCGAACTTAAAATCTGTCAGCATTTTCAGTGTGTACAATGTATAATAGACAATCGCTGGCGTTGGTGATGTGCGCGTAAACACATAGAGCAAACTTGACAAACATGGCGTGACTGTCGGGTGTTGGGTATGAGAATACAGCGAGAGAGAGAGAAAGAGAAATAAAGACCAGAGAAAGAGAGGGAGAAAGAGAAAGATACATAGATCAAGCAGATTCTAAGCAAGCTAGGTTTAAAAGGGCGTACGTAAAGAACAACCATGGCTTTGCTCTGACACTCCTCGTACTACCCCCTGGGTTAAATAACGCTCTATCGCCCTAGAACACACAGGGGTGTGTTTGCGAGACTGGCTCATGGCATGTACCTGATTTTACGTCCATATTTTATCTAGCGTCACCGTTCGATACCATCCGGGGGATGAGTTCACGTATAGGACGTAGGGGAAAGGAGAGTGATAAATCATTTAAGGGTCGGTCATGGCTATCTGCCGTTCCTCTACGTTCGCCCTGAATTTCTCTAGCATCTTTTTACCCTGTGCTATACTACTTTCTCCCCTTTTTTTATGTCCCCATAGACTACACGATATCGTTAAGCGATCTATAACCGAGTTATATAATACAAGTTTTATGTACCTTATGGCACATTAATCGGTATTACTTTTCTGTTAACTTACCTGATGGAAACCTAGGTAGCTTTCTATGCTGTGGGTGGCGAAGAAAACCTCACCGTCGCAAGTCAGTATTAGTAGGAACCCGTTCAGTGCCTAAAACAAAGAAAAATTCTAATGGTTCAATTTCATCGTGAAATCTTGTATATTGCGATTAATCGTTAGGTCGAACGGCTGTTAATTAACAATGTAAAAGGATTAATTGCAATGTTTGCGATGGTCTGCTTAAAACGTTCACGCGAACTTTTCCCATTTATCTCAAAAGCGATACAGTCGAGTAGCAAACGAGCATGGAACTCGAGAGTGCAACGTTGATGGCAACCAAAATATCCGCTCTAGTTTTAACAGCCTTCGACTACTATCGACTACTATAGTACGGAGAGCAGCCATTTAAACCTAGCTCGCTCCGTTTCGAGCTCTAAATGTATTGTTTTGTTTTATTTCACTAGGGGCTTCGTACCAGGCACGCCAAGGCAGCCTTTATTGTTCTGAAATATGGTGAGACGACTGGCTGTGTTATATCGTTTTATAAGGCCATATTTTTCTGGCCCGCGTATCCCGCTGGTGTCTGCCACATTTTTGAAATGCTCCATGCAGACTACTCTTGTTGCACGGAAGTCATTTACTCATCTCTCTGCGATTTATGTGGCGTGCCACCTTTGAAAGTCTGCAAGATCGCACGTTGAAAATGCATTTGCGAGACGGCTTCCGCACGCGAAATGCAGTCTAGATAGGAGAGCAGATTCTCTAGATTACAAGAGAGCAGAAGAGTAGGTTCTTTCTATTGCGAGAGGATAATGATCAGCTCATCGGTGGTGGTGACACAAAATGGAAACCTTGGAGACGACCGCATGCGCGGATGCTGCGCTTTGGTTGGTTAATGTCGACGGGGGGTGAAACTCGGGGTGCGTCAATACAGATGTGCGCCTGGGTGAGTGTTCAATTCACCCTTGGACTCAGCCTTTTTGTCCCCCTGGAAGCTTAGTGCAGTCTGATTCGAAAGATTCAACTCCTCCTACGAAGTTTAGGGATGGATGAAAGCCTTCAGGAAAATGGCTCCCGGTTGAGCAACTCCATGTGAAAAAGAATCGTATGCAGCTTGTATACAGATATATACATTCTGTATATAGTATATATCTGTCGAAATAGGAGTTGTCACAATTATGAATAAAGTAATAAATGGTAAGTTTTAACCATGTATTTTTCACGTCTGGCGTGTTAGGTAATGTTAGGTTAGGTTACACATGGTATTTTCATATTCCTTTTTATACAAGGGAATTGTATTAGCATGATCAGATAATCTTAAATTCTTTGAGTTCATATCTATAAGAGTATTCGATAAGCCTCCTCAAGATGTTGAAGATAAATAAAGCCCATGCGTACGCAAAGTATGAACACTCTGAATTGGTCAGTAGATCAGTCGCGTGCTACCTGGTTTCGCGTGTATTCGCGTGTTTCATCGAAGCGTGAGCTCTTAATACCCGACCTTCTTCATCCTGACTCTCCTGCGTTCGTGGGTTCGTTGTCCCAATAATGCTTCACGCAAAATTTCCACGTTTCAGTGCACATGCAAGTGCGAGATGAAGTCATGAATCGAACACGTAAGGGTTAACAGGCAGGATCGATTTAGCGTGTACAGTAAAGACAACATCAGAGACAGAGAATACTCTTATCATATCCATGAACGGGCAATAACTTGAATCTGATAAGCAAGAAAGTTCAGTCGCATGAATTTAATTCGCGAAGCATTATAATTGAACCATCTTGATATCACGGTCTCACGAGAGAATGATGCAACTGATAAATACCAATTTCTATATTGCGCAATTACATTGCCCATTCGATTGCCCATCGAAGC
The DNA here is from genome assembly GCA_030142225.1 of Pachycephus smyrnensis. Taxonomy (NCBI): domain Eukaryota; kingdom Metazoa; phylum Arthropoda; class Insecta; order Hymenoptera; family Cephidae; genus Pachycephus; species Pachycephus smyrnensis. The sequence goes on along the minus strand of JARQST010000266.1, from coordinate 2,644,897 downwards.
AACCGTCGCGCACTTAATTCCTACCTTAAGATTTGTCGTGTCAAGTGATCGCTCGCGATTACTAGGAAGCACCGAGGTGACGCTGGCACGCGACACCCCAGTATATACATTGCGTAACGGAAAGACGACAAAAATGATGCGTGCGAAGTCGTGCGTGCCTTGTGAAGGGGTGCGTGGCCCATCCGTTGCGACAGCTTCACCTGCAACTTCGGCAGTCATGCATGTATCCAGCGATAACGCTTTGCGTTGAGACGTCAAGAAGTAAACGTGTCTGACGTGTGCATCGATCTGACAAACGGCCGATACATTATCGCTAGAGTGTTTATTCGTAACGTTGATGCATACGTTTCTTCTATTCGCTTGGTTGGTTACTAGTAAAAAAAATTATTCGTTTGAACAACCTCGGTCCGATCAGTAATTTGAATCAGATTTTTATGCCTGAAAATTTAATTACAATTTAATGAGTGTCATACCATTAATTCGTAGGGTTCTAGATTGTTTAAAGTAGTTCGTTGAAAATCTAGCATAAGTCGTACGGTTTAACGGCAGGCAGAAGCAGGCAGAGGCAGGCAGAAGGTAGGAGCCAGTCTGGCGATATATAAGGTATAAGAGAGGGTAAGAGAGGGTCGACGTGGTATCTAAGGGAGGAAAGGAGCTCACGATCAATACGGGAAGGACTAGCGGTGCCAGACCAAGGCGAGCCCCGTCGTCCACTAACCTAACCTCATATCATCCCAACCCCATCCCATGCAGCAACCCAACCTACGCTTACCTTACTTACCTTTGACTCAGCCCTCGGCACTGACTCACCCCTCTCCAACGTTCTGCGCCATGTTTCGGTCCTCCTTGATTTCGGCAAAGTTCGCCTGCGCTTCTTTGCGACGCGCTAGGCGACCTTAGGGGATTCTCTCGGGTTAGGGTTTTTTTTCGTTTACTTGGTTCAGCGGGAGAACGATAGATTACGGAGCTGACCTGTTCTATAGCCTGTATTATTTTTTGGCTTGTCGATCATGCTGCACACTCTATCAGGATACCATTGTTCTCTATTGTTCGTTGCTGGTAGATGCATCTTCCAACGCTAGTCGTTTGATTGAATTTCGAAATAATTCATTTTCTATGTCGAGGATGCTTTTTTTTCTTTCGCCTGCGAGATTGCCTATGTTCTCTCATGTAGGGAGCAATCAGCCTGGAAGCAGAAGGCACGACCAGCGGACCAGACATGCAACCATCAGCAACAAGTAAGACCTTATAGCATGGGAATAACTTGGACGCTCGCTAGCTCGCCAACTTACTACGTCACTGAATTCACTTAAGTCGAGACTTGCTTACTCGTTCGCTCACACGGAGACGTGATCTAAATTGCCTGGCACACGAATACGAGCACAATACGGGAGAGTGTGGTGACGGGAATAGTCGTTCTGAAATTTTCTTTCGTCTTTCTCTTGTCAAAAGAGGCCCTTGGTTAAAGCTCCTTCGTATCCAGATCGGAAATTAGAAAATAACGTCTGCGCCACATTGTGATAGAGTTTGGAATATCTAGATTCGCCTTGATAACGAAGGAACAGCAGGGTCGTCTTGTAACAATAAAAAATGTTAGCTATATCTTTGTCTGCATAGTCAATGCAGTTGATCATATGTTCAATATAGTATTTGCTGCACATGCAATACAAATATATTTCATATTTGTCGGAAAAAATACTTTTTTGACTATTGTAATTCGGAAACGCAAGCTTCAGTCCGGGTGGGTAATAAAATTATGATGTGGTAATATCGAGCGTAATAAATTGATAACACTAACAATAAGTAAAAAAAATAGCGGCAAACAGCAAAAATCGTAATTCTCACCTTTTTTAGCTATTTGACATATTTCGATCGTGAAATTGAAATACAGTGCATTTTCCATATATCCGCCGAGAGCTATACTCTGTTTTGGTGTGAAAATTATTGTGAATATGGAAATAGAATTGCGATTTCGGACGCTGTGCGGAGAAGGCGTATGATAGAAACATACGATCTATTTTTTCTCTTCATTTTCAAGGTTATATAGGTTATCAGAATCCCCTAAAAGGAGCAGAGGTTCAGGGTAAGTCCCCAAAAATGATTAGTTTCCTTGAAAGGTGAGAAGTACGTTTTCCCGCTTGTGACGTCATAATTCAAGATGGACGATGTAGATAGGGAAGAGCCTTGATACTTTATATATCACTAGAGCTCGTTGATGTCCATTGAATAATAATTCCTGAAAATCACCGGGACAACACGGGTTTATGGTCATAATGTAATATCCTCCTCCTCCTCTTTCTTTCCTTTCGGCTCTACAGGTTTAATTTCCTATCTGATTATAGGTTGGAATAGTGGACGTTATTTATGACTAAGAAAAATTTCTTCGGAAGTTCAGTTACAAACAAATGCCATGTCACAATGGACTCACAAACACCACCACCACCGACCACCAATTTTCTCTCCTCTCTTTTCTTTTATATGGATAATAATACTATAATTTGTTCAACTCAGGAATTGCTGACAACAGTTTGGAAGTCAAAAATTGACTACACAATTATGCTTGATTTCACAAATAAGTCTCCGTAGAGACTGTCAAAAATTGCCGTAGCCGATGGTATTTCACATCGTCTTGGCGGGGTATTGGTAAAAGTTTTCAACTAGCAATAATCGCACCTCGGACGAACCTCATTGGTTACGATATCGCCACTGCGCAAAGCTGAAAACCCTTATTTTAGTATTGGTTATATGAAAGGTAGGACCATCATCTTACATAGAGAAACGATGACGCGCTCCGCCATCTATCGGATATTTTCCGAACGTCCCAGCATAGCACATACACGAGCAAGTGCACTGTTCATAGAATTAGTACCAATTTACAGTATAATTAAGCCAAGAGTGCTAGTGCTTTCCCGAGACTGGAATAAAATAACTTCATTCTATTCTCTCTAAATAATATACTGGAGTATTTTCATTCGTTCCATCTTTCATATCCTTTCCCCATTGTGGTGTGAGCCAGATCGAATCGCACGTAATATAATACAATTTTTATACGCCGTACTAACTCGGTTCCTCCATATTAAAATGTAGTGAAATTAGTCTGAGTATTTTTTTACTTCGCGTTAATGCCCAAACACACATGAATTCGTTACCAAGGTTACATAAAGTGATTGTATGTAAAAAGTAAAAAGTGTCTGGAGGTCATGCAACTTTGTTACGTTACAAATTTAACATCCGTATGTACAGTAATATTTTTTTAATGTAGAATACACGTCACAGACTGAAGAAAGATTTTAGCGAATGGATAAGACGAATAATAGAAACTCACGTTGATCAATAGAAGTGGCTGTGAAAAGAATGAGCTCTAACCCCGAATAAACTCTATATAAATTTTTCCACGATTCTTTTGGGGCGTCGTGTTGCTCAATCCGCATGACCGAGGCATAACATTAATAACAATCAAAATCCTAACGTGGCATGGATGTATGTCTGCCGTTAGTATAAAACCACAGGCTAATGACCGAAGAGCAAATAAAAAGTCGCGTCAAAAAATAGGTAAATAGATGAGCTTATTATAAAATCATTAAGGTCAGCAAGGGCCTTAAGGGCGCCAGTGGCGTCGAGCCATCAGGTCTGTAAGAAATTCGTTCTAATTTCAAAGGATCATTTTTCGTGTCTATTCATTCTTGTCCCACGTTAGTGCTATACGTTTCTCTGGTTGACGGTAGAACCTGCATTTTTAAAGCACGGCTGCACAGAACTTGTAGGAATGTCTTATTCAGTTTTGTGCAGTTCATGACAAAAATGGCGAGTCTGTAATATATATTTGGAATATTGTCCTAGCATCTATATGCATATAAGGCAATCCATCAAGCATCCGAGGACTGCCAGTAACGACCTCGAGAAAGAACCGAATGTGCCTCTGCCTATTGATTTATGGAAATCAAGGGTCGCTTCGAGTCGGAGTTCAGCTCGCTTCGATTCTGAGTATAAATAATTTGCGTTCCCTGCAGCAAACTTCACATCTCTTCCAATACATCTACAACACCTCCTGCACTCCGTGGAAGTGCATGTGCATCCTGCGATCCCCCATAAACCTTACGGACGCTCATAGTAAATCTGCTTTACGACAAGATGGCCACCAACCACCACGGCAATTTGGGTACCGTCAAAATTAGTCGGCGCAATCATATTTTTATATTCTCCCCAATTATACCAGGCGATGCGAATTGAAAAATGGATTTTTTTTTATTCTTCACAGTCTGGGGACACCTGTCTGTCTTTCGAAATACTTGGGCGGTGGTAGGTATCTTGCTCGGATCTATATAGAAATATGGATGCCTTTAAGAGGCAAGAAAGAAAGCCGTTGATAAAGTCGTCAAAGTTTCGTGCAGAGAATCAGGCTTCATTTACAGGGATTTATAAGGTAAGGTAATTAACGAACCAATAATTAATAACGGCGTGCTATAGATGCCGGCAAGTTTCGATGCTGGTTTGCGTCTGCTTCATCGGGATTACATGTAAGGCGTGTATGCACCTAAAACGCAGCTACGAGAGTGTAATAGCATCGCATGATGCAGCGCCATTAATCCGCGTACCCTTCCATACTTTGGACGAATAGACACCTTGTACGCTTCGGTTCATAGCCGGTTCATCATCTCGATATCTCTCTCGGGATGATTTAATTTTACCAGGCTTTCCGCGGCGGCGCGGACGCCGCGTGCCACATATCTGTACTCACGCTCCACCGTATTCTAATAAATTCATTACAGGAACTGCTACAAGAGTAATTAAGAAATTAACGAAGGACATTGATTACGTGGGTCCACGCAATACTCGATAGTCACTCGTCTAGAAGATACGTAATAATTATCACGTTGACTGCCATGTCACCCATATATGGGTGACAAATGCACTTCATCAGGGGTCAAGTATAAATATATTTTCGATATCATAAAACGGCTAAATAACCATGACCTGATAGAATTTTTGAAAAATATAATGTGGCAGTCAACGTGTTAAGTAAGCGATATAATGGTATCAATTTAAATGCATAGCCAAATTTTCTAGAGCCATGGAAAATCTGTTTATCAATATAAGAATTAATAAAGCGCGCGTTCAAAGTGTAACGAATCAATCAATCGCAGAGCCAGTGGGAATCTCAATTATCGGCCGTTTAACCAAGCTAACACCACCCTTACGCAATGGTATAGATTCCCTACTGGGCCGCTGACAGCTCATTCGTACTAGGGTTCGCTAGTAGATCGCTATCGGTCCAGGTTATCCCCTTTTGACGGCCAATCGGATCGCTTACATGACGAACTGATCCAATCATGGCTGCCTCGTTCATAGTTAGGGCAAGTCCCATATACTGTTGGATAGACAAGAGACGCTTCATCAACTGTCCGTTTCTTGTTCCGCTCCATCCATCCAACCATTCGATTATCCATCAATCAATGGGAATGCGCAGGGATGATAGGGAGATTGGGTCAGAGATGGATGGAGTATACCAGTACTGATCATTCCGTTACGATGAAACAAATTGATCGACTTGCCAACGTATAGCCTCTCGACCTGCCAAACCACCTTACGAGCGCGAATATTCAAACCATTCTCATTGTCAGTTGTGACTACTACTTTTTTCATAGATATACCAACTGTGTATTTTATATTAAATACATCATAGTAATTTTTTGCATCTTTCATTGACTCACCTGTAGGAACATTTCGCCGTCGAGATGATGGTGATCGTAGGCAGCCAGTGCAGCCAATTCTCTCGCCCGATAATGCGAGTCGTGATGTGAATTCTCCTCCTTATCCTTGTGCATTACCACTGTAACAGAATCCGGATAAAGATATCTTGAGTCACTGTCTTCTCTTCAGGAATAAGAGTAGAAAATAAAGGTCACGTGTAACACGGTGGGTATACAATTAAATATAAATCAGTACTATACCCTTTATTTTTGTACATACGAAAATCCCGTGTCGATATACACACTTTTTTCTTGCAGGAGCAAATCGTCCTGGCGATTAAAGGGGGATACGCAAGGTTTACGAGTTACAGTATATTATACATATGTAGTATACAATAAATATATAGGTTGCATATGTTCTGGGTATATTTCAGTAGAGCTATACGGTCTGTGCCCACGCTCCTATAACGGCTGTAATCACAATCAATTTTATGATTTCTTTACGTTCAGATATTAACTAAGCTGAGTTGGTTTCTTATCGCAGGAGTCCGAGCTATGAAACAATTTATGATGGCCACCCTTACACAATATTTACACAGGATCCTCAGCGATGGTTTAAAAGCCATACGAAGAGGGGGAAAAAAGTTGCCTAAGAAAGCCATTAGTTGCCTGACATTAGGGTGGTACAAGATTATCAAGGAAGTACTTGGAAATCGATGGGCGGCTTAACAATAAAACAAATTGAGTAAAGTAATGTTTTATTCTAGGATTCGCGATCTTCGAACCAAACTGACTATAAACTTTCCTAGTGGATAAGAGACAAACGTGTATTTATCGTAACAGTTATATGAGTCTAACTGCATGGTAAACCAGACAATTTTCTAGGTATATTTATTATATGGATATTCGAACCCACGCCTATGATTGTATCTGTATATTACAGTCGAGTGAAATCCTTTGTTCCTAAAGAGGAGTACAGGGTGAAGGTTCCTTCGAGAAACCGGGACAACTTAAAACTGCCTGGTTTATTATTTAGTAGCCCAGTGGTCCCGTATGTTCTAATTGCACCATGCATATTAAATAGGTCGAAGGCAGGTGTACGAAACTGTTACAGATCAGGAGAATATTATAGGGGTCTAAAAGGTAAATGTCGCACGCATCCGGTTGAATTTAATGCCCGAATCTCTTAACAATCTTCATCGCTGTTATTATCAGTGATATAAAAAAATAGTCAAATCTCAATGTCAAAAGTCATTCGTATAGTCAATTTATTGTATATCACGTTATGTCAATGACGAATACATCGTCATTAAGCTGAATGACTACTTACAGTACGTATTTACTTCTCTTTAGATATACCGCTTAGATACGTTTTATATATTAAACCAGCATCATCGTTCTCACAGAATATAGTCAAGGACTAATATATATTGTACTAATGATTGCTTTTGGTAATTAGCAAGGCCCTCAATGCGAATTGCGTATACGAGCGCCCGTGGTTTCGTATGAAGTACTTAGCATCGAAGTGTATCCATGCGTGTGCGAAGATGGGCAGCACGTCGACGCTCGCGCTCGTAAAGAGTCGCACGCAATGCCGAGGAGCACGCGTGTGCCACGCGACCCTTCGGGCCATCATCGCAGTCAAACAGGATATATGAACGTATATACCATCGTCATGGGGGTAGAGACTGTCTGGATGACTGTAGTGGGTTGCCTTTACGGATGGATGCTGATCAGCTTTCTGGCAATGAGCTTCTGACTTGGTGTCCGTGACTAATGTTTCCCGAAAAATGGGGAAGGTATGGTTGGATTCTTCTGGGAATTATATCTTGAACGACGGGAGAACGAAACGTGGGAGGATCGAAGAAGTCAAGTTTAGGAAAGATTAGGGTATTTACGTAGATAATAATAAGGGTGAACATTGGGGCCTAACAATTGTTGGTATTTGAATTTACTTACGTCGGAGGCAAGACTGGATTGTTATTGGAGTGAAATTATTGGGGTGGACGTAATCGTACTAATCGGATATTTGTATCGAATTCCATTTCCGGTTGGAGGGATGTGTACAAGATGGAGGAACATGGGAAGTAACGCGATGAAAACAAGACAAAGACCAATGGGATGAATAAGAGGGGTTGTGGCGTGTCTGTGAACAATGTGAACTTCTTGGCACGTGTCTTGGCTATACGTACTGAACCTTATCTCTTCATCTCTACATTTTTTTCTTTTTCTTTAGTCTCCTATAATCAACCAATCGCGGCAAGCAGCTATAGTAGGCATCAGGCTGATGAGTTGAAATTATTTTAGTGATTTATTAATTTTTTATGAACACTAGTTTTTCGGGAACAATGCATCGTCTGAAGTTAGCTCGTATATTTGATTAATATGGTAGAACCATCTTCAGGTCCTATTTCACTTTTGAATAATCTGGTATAACTATTACATATAAGGATGGTAGACCTTCTTATCTTGGGGAATGTCTGCTCTTGGCAAAGGTCCGGTATCTTATTAAGAGCATTAAGGAGGAAAAAGATTCCACGAGATTTCATCTTCAGGATGGAGGTGCGCCGAACGAGTGTATGTACGTACTTCATTATTTAACCATTACTTATCGTTTATATAGACATCGGCCGAGTACAAATAATGACTGTGCAGTTTCGCTATAAACCGAAGCCCTTCCTTCCTTCCTTTATGGGATGACTCGTGTTTTACGCGCCCATCAGCTATGTTGGTCGGCTGCTTAAAATGATCTAAGTGAATGGTTAACTAAGTGATTATCTTGTGGTTACACAATCGATCATTAATTAATGGATTGTCAGTCAAACGTCCTATTAAGACAGACCAGGTGCCCGTCGATCGGGGACACGAAACAATTTTCGTTTACGTGAGGGAGTTTAACGCGAGAATTACAGCCATTATACGATAAGCGCTACCAAATGTTAACTATAGGTATACTTATATAGGTATTATATATAAACATGCGTTTAAACTTTAAATGTGCATTGCGCTTGTTATATCGACGAAAATTTCAAACTGTTTAATCGATACCGCTTTTCCCGCGGGATATTTCTACCTATATACCTACCTACCTACGTCATTGATCTCGCGATTCTCTGAACGACCTTAACGGACATCGTCCACTTGCTGAGTCAGAAGTGCACCGGCCAAGGCGCTGCTCGAGCCAGTATAGGAAGTGAATATTAAAGATTGAACGTGAGGCATGTAGATTAGAGCTCTAATATACTCGTTCCTTCTAGGCCAGCGGCTCGAGAAGCCGATTGTGTCACAGAAACGAATAGCTAGAACGATAAGCGCAACAAACTGCATTTCGTCAGGTCAACTGGTTACTTTTTGCAGTTGGTACTTTTGAATCGCACATTGCGATTGTACAATTGTAGATAGTAAATTGTGCTGACAGAAACAATTGAATATTTTGCACACTGTGTATAGCTCTCTGGCATTGATTATACTTTCTATGCTTTGGAACGGTTATGACGATTACTTTGACAGGTGTATTCGAAAAATATCTGATTTCGAAATATATTAGGGACTAAATTATATCTGGAGAAATCAGAGGCGCCAACCGTTTCTCAGGCACAAGGATTAAGGGTAGAATGTTTGGTATGCTGTATATAGTATCATTCGTAAAATCCGTGCACAGTAATATTATGGTGTATCCGTTGGTACCAGCAACGGTATATTCCCAGCCCTTCTCTGCTAACGTCTGAAATCTCGAAAAAGAAAGCGTGGCCAACGTAATTTAGAAGAAAAAGCGCAATTGTGCCGTACCGCTTTAGATAGCAGTAACATTAGGGAGGCCCGTTAAGGAACGCATTTATATAAACGACGCAAGATTATAGAGGGGAGCCTTTCTCTGTGTTCCTCAAAGTATCCAGAACGTACTCGGGCATTGCCATTGTTGCTCCTGCTTCGTAAAACAGTTCCGACATTCTTCTGAAACCAATGAAACGCGAGTAAGGGTACCACTCTTCGAGTTATCCAAGACAACGCCATTAAAGAGGCGCATTTTTGTGAAAAAATAATATACATTTTTTACACGGTTATATAATACGTAATGGACCACATCGACTTTAGGTAGAGTCTGTGACACTGATATTATCGTGTAAAAAAGTATTTCGTGATCAATAATAATTTTCGAATGCGTCGAATAAATTTCTTTTAAGTATACCAATATATAGCACTCTCAAGATACTTTATACACCAACTATGCTAATATAGTAAGCATATGCCTAGACGGTAGTATGATTACAGACGATGGCGGGTTATGGCAGAAGATGGCGGCCGATTCCAAGTGCATTTGCCGTGGTTGGGGGTGCCAGCACAAGGGCAATTTGCCAACATTATGTTCGCCCCAAGTCTGACTCGGAGCTCTGTCATTGGCAGTGATCTGATTCCATGGAAATTAATAGGAAATATAGCTTTGTCGAGACTCCGTTAGTAAACGGCATGAGGTAGGTACTAATTTCATTGGTTATCCACATTGAGGATCTCATGAGAGGTCCTATATGAATTTCTTAATGACTTTTCGATGGACCTCATACGAATTAGACTATAGTCTACTTATATTAATTATATTATTAATGGGTATATCCACATCAGAAGGATCGTTCGTGCGTTAAAAATTACTTAAAAATTCATAAAACAAACAATCTCATACATTATCCTTCCCGAATCCAATACTTCTGGCTTTTTACAATAAAAACTGTGTTTGCAAATAAACTGGTCCCTATTTGTATATTTCGCGTGGTAAGGTAACTCTAAAAAATGTTCGTGATACGTAGGGTGAGACTCTCGCTGTACAGTGTACGAGGTGGTGTAATGCACGGACGGACATTCGATACAGCAAGCAGGCCAAGGGTTTTTAACGGTCGGCTACTCGTAGACCACGAAGGAAAGAAGTAATTCCACGAGTAATCTTTCGCGCTCGATTCCGGAACACGTATGGTAACTACGTACGTAAGTACGTACGTACGCATACAGCAGTGGGCACTGTATAAAGTAATCCGTCAGCGAGAAGTGGGGTGATAATGCATGAGTGAGGCAGCCCCGCCCTATCCCTGTAACCGCGATAAAATCTCTCATTACGCAACGAAGCGGACCCTCTGCCGCGAGTCTGTTATCCTTAGACAGGTACTCTAATAAACCATGTATATGTGGAAATTTCCTTTTGCCTCCCTACTATTTGAATATTTGAGACGGTTCCGACGCCGACCACCGACTGCCGACGCCATATTCTCGCTATGCCTGACCGTTGCTCGCGATATATATATATATACACCTGCTGCCCGCTATATGCATGACACGCTTTACTGGCCCAAATATAAAATTTTATTTGGTTAATTCAACCCTTGATTTTATGATCTCTTATATGGCACTATCAAATGCGGAAGCCTTTTACGAAGGGCCGCCACTGTGGTCTGTTTGGATTTCCAGGTTTTTTGTATTCCTTACGTTGGTATTAGCTGTCTATGTTAATTTGATAGTAGGATCTTATGGCGTTAGACTTCATGTCCTTTGATATGTAAGTAACTACTGAGAAACGGGTCGATCTGTTCTATGAAATATTCATGGGGGTTACACTAGGCATTTTTCGGCATATGTAACTATATATGTATATGGTCAGCACGTATCGATGTAATGTGTTACTAATGTACATTGGTATCTAACTTAGGGCATGAAACAGCACCTAGGGGATTTTTTGGCCCATTTCTTTTTCCCATCCTACAGCGTAAAAAGGTTCGACCCGTAGGACTGGATTGCCCGTTGTAAAAAAATAATGACTTTATGGCAGAAAAGTGGAGCCTGTAGATACTTCTTTATGTGTATTTGTATACATCATCAGCCTACACGAACTCGTTGAAACTTACGTTCTTTGATTCATCTAGATCCTGGATCTATAGCATAGCTTTCTACTGTTCCACGTGGAACAAGATATAAAATATCAAAGGTCATTCCCGCATTATCAGTAATTACCACAGATCATAAAGCCCCATCATTCTAGGAACATTCGACAAAAAAATTTACGTCCCCAAGATAAAAAAAGTACCTAAAGGATCTATCTTTAGCGTTTACCGAATTCTGGTTAATGTACTATGCTTCGTCGTATAAAATATCCTGTTGCGATTAGATGGATCATTAGTTTCCTGGTAATCATTGAATTGAATAAAATTGCTATAACATCTTCCAATCGGTACTCGCAGTTAAATACTGATACATGTATAGACTGACAGAGTCGGATTGTTAAAGAGAAATAGAATAGAAATAAAAATGCTGTAACATTTTTATAAGGAGCAAAGAAATCAGAGCTATTTAACAACTATGCAATAAAAGAAATTTTCGCATACTGTGTACGCGGCTTGATGATGATAGATGTCTGCATTTATAGCCTTCCATCTATGACTCATGGATTGCTCTAATGGTCATAGGAACACTAGAATATTAAAATTTGTGCCAGGCCACAGTATAATAAATATATCTGATAAATTAATTCAATAACGAAAATTTTATTGTTAGGAAAATCGTGAAAAGCTTTATGATCGATGCAACGGAAGAAGCGATGAGTAAAAAGAAATGTAAAATTAGTCAGGGTTGTGGCCGCGTGTATTCATGTAGGAAAGAGAACAAATTATATTAACATTCCTGTGTAAGGGTATCTACCTCTAGGCTCTACCTGAGCCCAGCTGTCGAGCGAACAACCAAGCATACTGCCCCGCGACACGACACTGTCATTTATCATGAGCTCTGTGTAGGTTTTCTGCATTACCTAATGAGTTTCATAACCAAATTAAATTTTCGGCCTCTATGAGAGGAAAGTCGGGGACTCGGACATAACGTAAGCTGCGAAACGCGGAACGAATTTAGTCTTACTTGTGGCGACATTAAGTTCACAAGATTAATCTGCGTTTCCATTAGTAGTGGTCTTCCTGGACGGTACTTCCTGTATCAACCTGTATCTCCGGCAAATTGACTGTATTCTAAAGCGATTTATATCCTTCATATTTTCTAGTCTTTATCTTTTTATCAACTCGACATATAGGGTGTTGTAAATATATCTGGTGGAAAATTTTCATTTTCGCGTGCTACTTTCGAAAATTCTCGGAATTGAGAAAAAAAGATCTTTGCAAAAAGAATTCTCTTCTTTTTAAATTGCCGGGGCTCGATGCTAGAGCACTGCAAGACTGTGTTATGTGCACAGAGGTCGTTAAGATCCCTGTGCGAAACTCGTGTTAAGCTTTACTTAACAACGAGCCTACAATGTGCCACGAGTCGCGTGACCAAAAGGACCACGAATGCTAACATAAGCCTAGTACAGGTTATGCTCACCCAGGATAATAGCCAAGGCGAGGATGTATTTCGGGGAGTTCAGGATCTGGGCATCGTGTGCCCGAGGACAATGTGCTGAGAATTTTAATCTAAATCCTTGAAAAATCAATTATGGCTTGCGCTAGATTGTTATCGGTGTCTCCGTGTCCATTAAGAGAATAATAAATACACGTCCGCCTTATACGTATTAAGAAATAAGAGAAAAGAAAGAAGCACTCGTTCTCACTAAGTGGAGGAAATAAGTGCGGCAGCCGTAATTCCTGAAGATGCGGCCTCTTGAAATTCGCCGCAAAATGCAAGTAGGACTCTTCGCCATAAGTCAACACTTGATACGAACATTTTTTCCTCGAAGCGTCGACCGAGTAATGTACTTTGCTTGTACCACTTCTAGACTGGAACCACTTAAACTGCGTAACATCTTAGTACCATGGATCTTCTGGTTCTAGCTTAATTTCACTATTGCCAATATTGATGAGAAATTGCAACCACAAGGATCAATAATATTATCCACCGTCTTGTGCGCCGCTTAAGAGCATCCATATTTATGATATTATTATTATGTAGTATGTATCTAATTTTACCTCCACTTTACCCTGCTAATAATATCCTTGTCCAATCGGCCATTTTATTTATTCACATTGTCGTCTCTCTACAGCCAACTAACTACTCCCGTAAAGTATCGCTATCGTATATAGACGCATTCACAACTGTACTTCTTATAGAGAGAAGTAATGCGAAGTGAGTAGTGCACAACGTATTGCGATACCCTGGCAATATAATTTCTCGCTCGTCCTGCACAGCGAGCTGTACATTACCCGTGGCTGCAGTTCATCCGCTAATTAAATTCGATAAAATCAGAAGCTTGACGGCCGTGCGTAGAGTCCCAATCCACTCGTGGGGGTTTTCCATTGTCTGTTGCGTTGAATCGGAGGGCCTGCAGCACCGGCTGACTACCAACCAGGAGTTTCTACTGGTCGAGGGTTGCCGAGTTGCAGTCAAGGTCCGCATGATATGTGGCATATTCGAGCGAGGTTGAATGGTTGGCTATAGAAGATACGGCCCTCTTGGGACCTTTGCGTGACTTCACTCGCGGAAACACCCCACGGTTGCATTAGTCCTCACTCGGTATGTACGTAGCTCGGACTAATTGCAACCCTTAATCCGATTGATTCGCACGCTGAAAAGGGGATCGTGTTTTCTTTTATACACATAAGGACGGCATCACGGTTAACGATAGAGGAGTAGTGGTAATGATAACTATAGTAAGAACGTACTATAGTCTGTTCACGAGTTCAAAGAGTTTTTGTGACAGTTCGCAAACAATGCAATCCTTAAAGAATAACACGTGGCTCTGCATAACATCTTTTAAATAAAGTATGCATGTGTATGATTTTGCACCGAAACATACTTAATTTTTATATTTGAGCACATATTTCCGTGATTTTGTCAGAAGCCACGTGTGATCTGCTAAGGATTGCATACTGTTTGCGAACTGTCAAAAAAACACATTGAACTCGTGGACTGGCTGTATGAGTAGAGACGAGATGTCTTTTTACGTAATTGATAGTGAATTGAACGATACTAGAAATGGGGATGGGTTCTTCGTAATAATAATCCTGAAAATTGTTTTACTGTCCTGGTATTCGGGGGGTCATGGGTCATTGATGATGACCACGCACTGTTGCTGCTGCTACGGGGAGTTGAACGTTTATGGGGACATCTTCCTGATGTATATGCGCACCCTTCTTCCTTTTCTCCGGATCTAACTAGAATGAATCGCTGTAATTTTTCAGCGAACCAAAATGTCGTGACGACCACGCGGCTAAACGAGCTTGACAAAATACGGAAGGTGGGAATATATTATTGTGGTCATTTGTCGCCCCTGTGTGTTTTCCATTTCCTTGAGGCTCACGAGGACGGGGCTCATTTTGTCGTCTTGATCCTTCGGATGAATTTTCTTTTTTTTCTTTTTTTCCTTGTTACCATAGCAGGACTAACGAGACGCGCTTGAGAGCATATTCCAATATGGAAGATTCAGAGGCTTCTTTCGCTCTCCATTCTTCAATGCATTATACATCTGATGCTGGGTACTATCTAAGCGTTTCTTAACGAGACATCAAGTCAAATAAAGTATCTAGTGAGTTGATTTCTTTATAAGGATGTTCAAAGCATGTACAAATCGAGTCACATATGCCTTCGGCCAATGTAATCATTATTTCACAAGTTTACACAGCGGCCGTCCTGCGCTATTAATCTCGCAGTTAGTTTGTTAGTTACCACCGGGGAGCAACGATAAATAACAAACGAGCGCCATTTTTACCGCGCATGAGCTAATTGTTATTTACGAGGGGGTATAAACTATATCATGGCTTTATTAAGCAGCGACTGGACTTCGGCCGAGATGCTCGTAAGGGCCCCAGTACTCTACTCAAACATTTAACAAGTAACCTATATTTACGACATACTTGAGGAATACCAATTTTGAAACTACCACTATAACTGATATAACAGTTTTTTTCTTTAGGTCGAAAGTATCGTATTCGAAAATTGCGAGTCCGCGAACCGACCTAATTAAATATCATCATATGCATGTGGTAAAGCGTGCCTTGCTGGCTGATTTACTGCAAATTGTTGGCAATAATTTATTTTGAGAAACGACCGACGTTTCATTAAATTTAAACAAACTCTCTGATTTATGCGTGCCGTCTTTCTAGTATGCCATGTCAATAGGAATTGAGTCGCCAATTCACAGTTGAAACCAATTTAAGGGGCTATATCAGTGTGACACTTTCAAAAAATCGATTTTTTTGGCCTTTTTCGACAGTTTATACTTTCAAGAATATCCTGTAAAAATTTCAAGGCCGTATTTCTAATACTCCCCGAATAGCAGCCTTCTAAAGAGCAACCGCTCGTAGGTATTAAATCAATAGTTAAATCTTTAAACGCGTTTTTCTCGAAATTACATTTTTCAAATTTGCTGACATTGTAACTCAAAGAGCAATTATCCGATTGCCTTGAAATTTGAACTGAGTACTCTTGAATATATTTACTCTAAGATGACCCATGATATTTTTGATTGGATGAAGATTGACGATTTGGCATTGAAAAAAATGACCATTTTATAGGCAAGAAAACAGACTTTTTTTTCATAACTACGCCATTTGGTTAGATTTTGATATTTTTCGAAAATAGTGCTTCATGGTACAGGAAATACCTTCCAGTTTAACGACATTTTTCCTTTTTTCGGTTTCACCTACTCAATCGGCCAGAATCATGGCAGCAGTAGAGGAACTTTTTTTTTGGCGCCTCCGAAGGCAGCGCATAAGTCGCTTGGATCTCAATATTTTTCTATGAAAAAATTATGTAATATAGGTCAAATGTAGCCAAATATATTCTTAATTTTCCGAAACATTTAATTGAGTACTTTTCTTTCAAAAAATTCCCAAAAATCACCCAAATTTTCAGCGTTCGCACTGGTATAGCCCCTTAAGAAATTTGAAAATTTTTCTATTCAATTTTTATGTGACAAACTACCTAAGAAGTTATGCCTATACTTTATACGCTTCAAGTACTGACGATCATCCAGTTGGACCGTTTGCATTATTGAATCTGGATGTTTTCACCCCTTGACTTAGTTTGATTTCATCGAAGCGCAAGGCGAGTTTCGATTGGAGTCAATCACTTGGCATTGTAATGGGCGCGCCTATACGTAATCCACTTATGGTATCCGGTGTCGAATACGTTGTTCGGTGTTCGGTTTCGTTAAGTAACGCTCTGAGTCCTTTAATTCGTAAATCTCTTTCAAAGCGCGAAATCCGACGTGAAAGGTACGATCCCCCTTACAAGATAAATAGCTATTCGAATACTGTCCAATTCCTTGCAAACGCTCTAGATACATACATAGCATCTTATAAGTGAGACTTTTTGATTTTAATTTATTTGTTTTCAATTACATAATAGCCATTCAAAAATGAAGACACTTCTGAGAAATAAATCTTCTTACAGTGGTGTGGTAAGACGAGATAGTCGGATAACCATGACACCCGGGTACATTGGGATCGGTAGAAAATCCACATAGCTGTCTTGGCTTTGCCACGAAGCGCCATGAATTTCGTCCACACTGTAGAATTCGCATGCGCGCCATTAGCATCATAATAACGAGCTCCTATGTCTTTGCTCGCGTATTTACGACGTCGCGCACGCAGTTGATGCGTATTGGTGGTGCGTATATCGTTGGAAAGGAAGGTGTAAGGTAACATCGCGTTCCTCGTTGGACCACCCCGAAGCCATCGCCATCGCCGTCGCCATCGCCTCTCGCCGCACGTCTGCCAACGATAGAACGCGCTTGGGTTATGGGAGGCTTATGTTCG
The DNA here is from genome assembly GCA_030142225.1 of Pachycephus smyrnensis. Taxonomy (NCBI): domain Eukaryota; kingdom Metazoa; phylum Arthropoda; class Insecta; order Hymenoptera; family Cephidae; genus Pachycephus; species Pachycephus smyrnensis. The sequence continues at coordinate 2,627,493 of JARQST010000266.1, read as the reverse complement.
CTCATATGCGTTATTGCCACATCCCTAGTATAGGATTAGCGGTGTTAGATTCGCTGAGAGTGAAAACACCGTGCACCAGGATTTTTTCTCGCCAGATCAGAGATTACTATGAAGTAAGGACTAAGGTCTCGAGGATCTCTACTTCAAACTGAACCAGTATCCTCTCTCACATTCTGACTTTTGATCATGCTAAAAGAAATACGAGTTGGATATAGCATTAAACTGCTTTTATTATTATTTCATATTAACCCTTCATGTGCACACCACCGTGGAATGACGTACAGAGCAGACTGGGTTAAATTGACCCCAAGCAATTTTCAAGTCAATATATTTCGAAAACTGTACAATTTTTCGGGTAAAATTTAGAGACACTTTTTGAAACCAAAGAATCATATTTTATCCCAGTAATATTACTTTTAGGAAAAAAATAAATAAAGAGGTGAAAACGATGCTTGAAGTTGACCTTCGTTCAAAAAGTTATTTCGGGTAGAAGAAAATTTCCGGATCAAAAGGACCCCGTGTGCAAACGGAGGGTTAATAGCATTTTTTTCATATCGGCGTTCTTGAAGGTTGTAATTCAAGAATAAACTCTTTTTATTGTGGATGATTCACAGTGGACTGGACTATGTTGATCAATTCGATGTGAGGCGAAGCAAGTCGATATAGGAAGACTCATTCTTTTTGTTATCAAAATCATAAACACGTCTGAAAATTAGGCAATTCGAAAGACTTCGTAAGGTAATTACCTGAAATAAATGAGGACATTAACGCGTGCCCTAGTCAGGCCCGTCATTATGCAGATAACTCCACCTTTACCGTAGGGTCGGCCATTCCTCTCGAATATCGCAATTACATCGAGATCGGCGAGATTTCGGGCGAAACAGCCCGATAATCCGTGCTAGGACAGCGTGCGCACGCGCCGCTGACCGGAAGTACTTAAATCCATCATGGCGCCCACCGGAAACCGCCTGAGTCACTCGTCTAATCGTACTCCCCAACTCCCCTGATGTATCGATTTTCCGCGCGCTTCTCCAGAAAGCTTCAGTAATTATTCTTCATCTCAGCCATTTCGTTATAGTTCGAGACTTATACAATTTTATAAGATGCATAACTGGCGCAAACAGTTACTTCCTGTTTCTTCTGTTATATTCTTAAAGAATATCCTTCACACCGTGAATAATCTACAGACTGCATTATTATTTCTTTTGATTCCCACGAAAACATTACGGAATGTCGTATAACGAACGTCTGGCGTCTTTTCTTGGTACGGCATTAACTTAATCCAACTTTTCTCAGAATCTCAGTTATCCCAGATATTCGACTAATTACATCATAATTCTGAAGTGACTCGAACGACCGATATAAGTTAGAAGGAGTTTCGACTCCATCGCGTTCCTGGCTCTCACGATACACATAAAGAAAGAGATAAAGACAAAACGTAAAACGACAAAAAGGAAAGGGAAAACAAAAATAAAAAGAGAAATTAATTTCGTCGGGTTACGACGAACTCCACGAATCGTACAATCCGATCCTGCAAACGAACATTCCGTTGCATATCGGCGTGAATTTTTCCAGCCGTTACTTTTCCACTCAGACCGAAGAACTTCACGGGGAGGCAAGTTATCGATTAGCGGGAGCAATGCTCCTCGCGCAAAACCAACGCATCAATTGTTAACTTGAAAATGTAAGTATCGTAAACAGTCTTTTATAGATTGTACAGGTATACTCAACATTTTTATTTAGCTACCTTAGCTACTTCTTAGATTCAGCTTGATGTATTATACACGAAGCGGAAGTGACTCAAGGCTAAGGGAGACGAAGGTTCCCGCCTGTAGAAGGTTCCTGGACTTAGGTTCACGAGGAAGAAGGTACCAACCCAATAGTGGCTGGAGGCCATGGGAGATCGATAAAGTCTGCCACCGAGAAACTTCAGCCCAACCCCACGAGTACCAACTTAACTCCACCAGTCAATTGTTCTCTAATCGTAAACTTCTGGAATGGGCTTCGCCCTGAAATCGATTTTGTACGCGGTAACAATAACAAAAGCTTCGACTGACATCCCCTTCTTGTCCTGACCAGGGATTGTTTTTACGTTTTGTACAGATACATATTAAACTGACCCTTGTCGTTCATTTTCATCCTTCAGTGAGGTTAGGTTAGATCGAGCTAATCTTGAAGGCTGGTTGATTATCGTAGTTACGATTTAGTTACACTGTCGGACATAAAAGCAGTATCTGCCTACATTCAAGTTCGGTATCTCGTATATTTTAATGTTGGCTGGATTGTCAATGTATAAGGTGGTACACCTGTATACGCGTGCACGCGTGTGTAATATACGTACAAGTTTAGTGTACGTTTGGACGTAGTTCGTGTTTGTAGAAAAGATACATTTCTAGGAAATTGTAAATTATGTGACCAGCGTAAAGGCGACCGACGAGCACGTGGTGCCACGTGCCAACCGAGTACACTGGAAAGGGGAATTCCAGAGAAATATGGGCCCAATGACAGGGGTCGAATGCATTTTTAACCAGTGGTTCGTGCTGCTTATGACCCGACGAAATCCATAAATCCCTGTGTAAGATTAAGGCGAGTCGGAGCCATTACGTTCCTTCGGCTTAACGCCAACCCGATCGATTGGTAATTTCGATTGAAATTAATGATACCTCTTACGCTCCTTTTCTATCTATATATATACTTAGTCCATATATAACCTTAGCTCAGAGGCTCGAGGATTCCTTAAGTATCCCATCATTTTGCGGCAGACCAAAATATCATTTTCAAAACAATTCACCGTGTATGGGTAATAGTGTTGCGTATAAGCTGTACAGTGTTACATACAGGCTGTACAATGAAATACCATTACTTTGTAGTTGCTATGCGCTATTTTTGATCGAACAAACTTATTTACATGGTGTTGACGGTGTTGTCATACTGAAAGAAAAGTGAAGTTCACAACGTGGTCAGAAATTCACGACATGTGTTTCAATTTAGAAACTCAGTGGCATGCATCACCTCATTGTGACCAGTCGGAACACTCATGTAATATGAATGACTCCCGGCATACTCTGTAATTACCAACGCATTTCATTAAGGACATTAAATGATTTCGTGGCATGAATACGTTTCTGCTAATGTTGATTAGAGCAGCAATGGCGGACTCTCTTCGTCAAAGCGCATTTCCGTCATGCGAATTAAGAGGTGCATCGTGTAGCGACGCAACGTCATTGCCATGTAGAAAACACGGAGCCTGCGGTGACAACGCCTGGGTGTCGTTCGCTGACCTCCGTAAACGATGCAAAAGTATAACCAGACGTTGGGTCCGAACGTGTTCCACGTTAATTTCATAAGTATCGCGTGGTATTTTAGGCCAGTCTCATAATGAACGGTCGTTGTGGAATAAGCGGTTTTGTACAGTCGCTGTTGCTTGCTGGGTAAATTCGTATGGTGGTGGTATCGCAGTGCCGCTCTACTGGGGTATATCCCAGCCTTTCGGAATAATTGCTTTGTTTATCGTCCCCAATCAGGACGCCGATATTAGCATATACACAAACCATGTTTTCTCATATATACAAGCTCCCCTTTTTATTCGCTTGCCGGTTCACCCCTTCTTTCCCAGACTTGGCAGTCCTGCCCGCCGCGGTGAGCTTCCCATTTCCATAAAAAATGCAGCATTTTACGCGATGATAAGTTTCAGGAGCCTATTAAGCTATTTTATCATAACTCCTTGCTTGGGTTTTATCCTGGCTTCGAGTTGGCAATTTAAAAAGCCTGCAGATATGCGTCGCTCATGCATATGTAGTGATTGCACTGTCGCAGTGCTAGCTATGGACATTTTTTTCACTTCCATTCGAACTCTCTGCCACTCTTTTTTTGTCCTTCTTCTCGCTTTATAACGTGCTTCTCTTTTAGATGGAATTAAAATTCATTTTTTATGTCGCTCGTTCTTCATAGATATTATAATATTCCACTTTTCATCGGACTCCCTTCGCTCGCTGAGAATATTCTTTTTCTTCGCTTTCTTGATTCCGAAGCAACTCTTCCTGCTGAGTAAAGGGATGATTCACCCTTTCTTAGACAACGATTATTGCCTGATGCCGAGAGTGAACGCGTAATTAATGTACTTGGAAGGAAGAGTCATCGTTCACCGAATGTTGCAGCTGCATTAGATTCGAAAGCCCGTTGGCTTTCGGAACTGAGCATTGACACCAAATGTCAGTTAGCACCACCAGGTGATATTTATGATAGGGGGAGGAATAAAGGGATGAACCCGTGCCCATATGATATAATACATCTCGTGAGTCACCTTTAAAGCGATTCACTGACCTCTGTATCAAATGGAAGAAAAATGTATTTCTAAAAAGAAAAAAAAAAAAGAATCCGTAAGTTCTCCCACAAACGGATATCATAGTAAAATCATAGATTTTAGTATCCCTATACGTATTTCCATACTATCGACCTCACAGTATCTTCGGAGAGTTGCTGCCATAAGTAGTCGGGTAGTGAATAAACTGGCAGCCAGAAGACGAAGATGAAGAGAAATGCGAAGAAGACTGGCTCTCGATGTGCCAAATTAAAAAACCCGAAGGAAATTATATGATTCGTGCCACCAATTCACCATCAGTGTCAGTTTAATGAAGGCCTCTAGCTAACACGAGGGTTGGCCCAGCAGGGTACGAACGACCGTGATCACTTTTCATGGAATATAGTCTCCTTCAAAGATCTACGTCCGAGACGTCCTGTAACCATCTATACTTCATAGAGAGTAGTGACGCTAATCTGTGCATGGTCATACCGAATAGCATATACTTATTTTCTCATATCGTTAGCTATATGATTTTACTTTGGGCTCCGTTTGATCGTTTGAAAAATAATAGTCGTACGGATCAGCTAGAAAATTCACAGCTGTGCTTTTTCGAACGAAAGAGGAGAAAATAAGGAGAGGAGAATCGACCCTCTGCCAGACTGATACTCTCTGTGAGACACACCAGGTGCAGCTTGTAGAGGTAGTTTGTAGGTAGTACTTACATTACACGATAGATTTATACTGCTAATCATTTTACACGCCTGTTTCGATTGCCGTGCGTGAAATACGGCGGGCATTAACTTGAAAGCAAAGCCGAAAAAGCAGTGGAAATTGAAACTGTGATAACCACTTCAACCCGTTTTGTATTACATACGTCCGACTTAATTTTTCATTATTTTTTTCATCTTATCTTCACCTCGCTTCTGTCACTCCAAAGTGTCCCTCGAGGCAGTGCATATATTTCTGCACCCAAGAAATTCATGTTTCACGGACTAATGTTACTGTGAGAAATTAATCACACGCACTGGACAGCTCTTATCGTTTTATTTGTTGACAAAGATAATTGTAGACACATTAACTCATACTTTGCATTATACGATCTCATATACGTATATCTTCCTGATTAAATAAATTCATTATCGACAATAGTTAATGGGCCACGTTTCACATTCCGGAATTTTGAAAATTCTTTTTTTTCTACTAGACACTCGGCGAAGAGTAACGAAGATTGAAGCGATATTGAAAGAAACTTGGAAATTCTTCAGGATCGGTTCATTGGGCTGTCTCATCTCAATGTGTCCCAAGCGATGAGATTTTTGGGTATGTCTGTAGCTTTAGGTATGGACCTATACCTTGGCGCTCGGTAGCCGATTTTAAAATAAAATAAATGTCGGCGCGGACCTGGCCGAGTGTCTCGTCGTTTTTGGCGACTCGCGGTTGACGCATGAAAGGTGAGCCGCCGAACGCGGCTGCCGGGTTACGCTCAGTGGTCGTTCAAAATCTCTGAGTACCTGTCCGGTCTTCAATACCTCAAGATCCTCGTACGCACCGCACCACATCACACGCCATAGCACACCATACACCATAGCCGAACCACACCATGGGACATCGCACAACACCACACCACACACTATACCGCACCGTCCGCCGACACTCGAGACACGCGTTCTTTTATTTCCTTTCTCTCACTCGAAGAGGCAGATTTTCTGGAATTCGGCTGCCCCGCAAAGAGCCGATCGTTCTCGTGGGAAAGCAAGACTCTGGCGAAACGTCAATGCTCCTGTGAATTTACGAAATGACGGATTGCAGCGCGTCTTGCGATAATATATTTATTATATATTGTGCAAGAGGAAATTATAAGACCGTTCATTCGATATAGACACAAGGTTTTGTTCCTAAATTTTTTTACCCTACGTTTTTCAATTTTTGAAGGTAAGCCGAGAAGCGTCATATTAAGGCGAGAGATACTTGCTTGAAATACGTTCACTAACCGACTTTCAGCTTTGAAGTGGCACTAATTTCCGTTTCTTCAACTTTTAGACTGAGATTAAGCTGACTTTGATCCATGCTGAAACTACTCATCGTATTTTTAAAGGGTTAAGCAGTACTCACATTCAGCCAAATTTATGGGTCACATCGAATTTTTTTCAGTCGTAGGTTATTGAGGTCAAAGGTAGGCTGGTACCGAACTCTGCCTTGGTCGAAAGCTGTGGAAGTGAAAAATAGGCTGAAAAATAGGCTGAAAGAAGGTAGACTAGACCCAATGTTAACTCACGGTGAAATTGAAGTAATTGAATTAAGGGTGGAACTAAAGGACCACCTCAAAGTAATGTCGTTTTTGAAGGCTAGAACAAGCCTGACTTGATTCGCTTTATTATACGGCTGGTAATGAAATCTAAATAGAGGGGAGTTACTGGCAGCCATGATTCAAATGTTCTTGCTGGCTCCTCTCGCTTACAGACATATTCCATAATTTGTCTCGTGGTTCTTGCCGTTAGGTAACTCACCGTCGAGTCATAGGGTATAGCAATGTACGCGCTCAACCTGGAACATTAGCGGTGGCTCATTGCATTTTACGCGTATCAACTATCATCATACTTTAACTTGATATCCGGTCATTTGCTTTCGCGTTATACGGACGGTAATCGATACGGCGCTCTTGTCGCTTTGATAAATATTCACCCATCGGTTACTTCATTGAATCTCTCTTTGCTCTTGGATAGCAGAGCATCAGTCGAGATGTTTCATATTGGTTGCAAGCTGAACTCTCAAGACTTGGTATCACTTCTATAAAGTGAATCGGGAAAGCGCTATAAGTCACTGACGCAAGTCTTGAATCCAGTATGGTGGCTAGTGTGTAACGAGCGGTGCACATTATAATTAAGCTCATTAATTTTAATTTCAGCGTAAAATACAGAGTTCACGATGGGTACTCGTACAAGTTACGAGTACACAAGTAGGTACTTGTCTGGTACATCGTGTAGCGGCCATATTGCATAGGTACGTATAATTATTCTACTTATTCCTCATTACGTATAATTTTGCCGATACCTGTGTGATTGTTGGGCGTCCAGTGCATCCGAGTTTAACCTGCATTGTTACCCATTTGAATTCCCAGGCATGCAAGAACAAGACTGAACACCCCCCCCCCCCCCCCTTATCACTGCTACAAATCTTTTATCTAACTATATGTTTTCTCTTCTATGTTAAATCTGACTACTGGCCACTACTGCATATATACTACTATTAATATCAGCGAGAGACACAGTGCGAGTGCTCGAGCCGCTGCGTTGTAATTATCGCCACGCGATAAATTAATAACGGTATTACGCACCCTGTTCTTAAATCGTGTATATATATACTTCGTGCAAAGAGCACCGTGTGTTTTTCCAAGGGCGATAATAAATCTATATCTATCTAACGTCGCATGGCGCTTGAGCGAGTAACCACTGCGTCGACCGTCCCGATAAAGCGCGGGGTTTTCAAACTGCGGAATTCATTAGCAACTAATGAATAGAAAAACCGCGAAATGCGCGACCTGAAGATTTATGATGATTAGCATGGGTCCCTCGTACTTTCCAGCAGGATTTTTCATTTTTTCCGCGTGTGTTTCTCTTCCGGGCGATTCTTTAATCGGGCTCGATCCTAGATTCCTCGCATCGATGCCGGCTGCTGGCGTCGTTCACCAACGAAGGGCGTCCGGACTCCATGGCGCCGAGAAAAGAACATCCTAGCGGCACAATTAAAAGTTCGCGCATCAAGAACTCTCGTACTACCAACTTGCACCTAACTTACCTACACAGGCGATTATTGCCGTGGTAACATAACCTATGAATGCTAAAGAGTTTCCCACAATTTCGTGACTCCGCCACGCGAGCGCTGTCTTTTGTTAGTTCAAAGAAACTTCTATTAGACGTATCTAAGAGGTATAGATATTTGTTTAGAAACGGGTAACTATTTTTGTTTTGGGTAAGATAGATCGGGATCCCTACAAGGACCGGTTCCCAGGAGACTGACTTCGGCCTAGCAGGACTGACTGGAGTATATGGCTCATGAGCATCATCTGTAGGAATAGGGTAAGAGAAACCAAATGGGGAAAGACTATGAACAACCCCCTCGATTCATTCGTGGTCTCGGTCTGTCCGAGTGTCTAGCCATAGGTTGGCCAAGGGAGGGCCAGGTGGTGGTGATGTGATGATGTGATCGCACCATATGCCGCGCCCTCTGGGGGGGCTCGCCATATACGTGCCTACTAATTAATTCCCAGGCCTTTGTTCTAACAGAAACTCCGGCTGAAATTACTCTCAGGACTTTAACACATATAGACCTGTCCTAGACTCTAGAGAAATTTTGAATATTTGTCGAATTCTATACCACGTACGAATTTTATTTCGCGTAAACTTTTAAAAAAGAATGCGTTGGATTAATATTCATCATTACTCCCTCGCTAAGACACAGTCATAGGATAGACGAACAAAATGTAATTGCAGTTACTCCAATTACTTCCAGGAACGTACAGCGATGAACTTTGTTATTATTCCTAATTGGGGTAGTTTCTCTAATGACGAACGTATCGAACATAAATATACGACGTCCCAAGCGATATCATTCAGTGAAACAGAACGGCGAACAGTGCGATGGGTATTGTCAGGTAACCGCAAGGGTAGTTTAGTCGCTCGAAGAGAAACGCAGTGCCAGTCTGTGTAACCGACACCAGTCATTCGTTTTCCCCTATTCGGTTGCCATGTTGAGCCACTTGTGCCCCCTCTGGTATGGTACCCGTAGAGAGCTCTCTCCGTTACTCTCAACACAGGCACCCTACAGTGCCGTTCAGAGGGATGAAAACGATATGTTTGTATTTGCCTACAATGCCACCTAGGTACTTCATTGGGCTTATACCATTGATACCTAATTGTCCGTAGTAAGAATAATTTACCCGTATAATTACAGGGATTGCATGAAGATGTCTAGTCCACTTGATGTCATAACCCCCATCATATGTCCCGACGAACAGGTACGTACATTAATACGTAATTTGTTGACCTAAGACCCTAAACAATCCCGCCATAAACTTATAGGTACTTGGAAATAATTATAATTCTAGTACAGCCTCAGTAACTTATTCATCATTTTCTCTGTGGCAGTCAACTCAGACTCGATCGATTTCTGAATGCCAGTGGCCATAGTTAAAGTATCCGAAGAGTCGCGTCCAGAAATAATTCGAATGACGTTCGACGGTAGTATCACCCGCTGCGCAGGACATTACCAAGAAGATAAGAACGGGTGCCCTGGCGTGGAGAATTCATTTGATAAAACCGTCGCGCAATGACAAATGAACCTTAAGCTTGCATGACGGGACGGGCGACGACCGCCCAGTTCTTTCGTCGTCGTGATGCTCACTATTCGCAATTGTTTCGACGACTTTCACCATCTAGGACTTACAGCCTTTTAATTACTTACTAAAAGCTCGTCGTTATTTACCGAATGGCGCTACGGGTCTTCATGGAACGACGCGTGTGCACTGACTAATAACGTCATCAATCAGCCGGTGACTTCACACGGTGCGTTTAATACCCAGGCGATGCCGTCATGATACGCGTAGTTTGGATTAGTTCCGCAACCTAGGATACCAGAGGATCAGGGTCGTTCTCGATCATCCTCTTGGATCAACCTCACAGAAAGATGCTATGCCTGTTTCTTTAGTCCCTTATTTTTTTCTTCGCTATATAGCCATGTTTCTTCAACTAATATTCAACGTGTACGTCACGTTTCACACAGCTGAGTATATCACGTTAGGAGGCTTTTCTTAGGGCGTACGAGCTTAACGAGAGCAGGCCGAACTAAACGAGCCTCTACATGCAAAGGTGTCTTGTTCACTAGGTCAGGAGTGCCGCGAAGAAACCTTCCTGACTACCGACTACCGACTTCCAGCTGATCGTGGCGTGCTGGCGTGATGCGTGCAGTAGCCGACGAGTCTGATTCTCGGGGAGCTATGGGGATACAGGTTGTGGATAGGTGTTACGAACCATAGACTATGGAGTCAAGACTGTCGACTGGCATACCCTACTATGGCCCTGTTTACAATGTAACCTCCTGCCACAGACTTTCGAGTTCCGTGCGTGCATCCACGTAACCCCATACCCTTGCACTCTCGCACTCCATTTCGCCGAGCACCAAATGCACAACGTTCTTCCACACTGAATCTTCCATTAATCAATTTACAAGTTCGATCTCAAATTTTTCTATTGTACCTCACTAGGCGCGATTTAAATCAGGGAGATTTATTATCCGTAAAAAATTCGCTGTGCAAAATCAGAATAAAAAATGAGTATCCTATAAATCGTCACTTCTGAACGACAGAACTTTAAAATGAGATTGGGAAATTGTCATTACTATCCAACGCCTACATACGAAATAGCATCCGTTTACTGGGAATAATCGTGATGCAATTATAATAGCTATTGGATGCAGTGTCTTTCTATCTAGGTGACAGTCCCCTGTGTGGGCGCGTGTCGATCGACGGACTTCGAACGTACTACGACTTCCGGTTGTTGGATAAATAATAGCCCACTGCCAATCGTTTCGATCGCGTTCACAACGTGACTTTGCTGTACGATTGAAACGCGCTTTAACCCATCCTATCTTAACGTTAAATGTATTTATAAATTGCAACGATCTCGTTTAGCAATGCAAAAAGCACGTCTAATTGCACGAATAATTTTATAGTATTTCTGCGCATGAGCTCAGGAGATTCCAGGCAAATTATTCGGCTTGATAGATTTGCACGTTCAGGAAAAACGTGAATCCTTCTGTCGGAGGTTAACTCAGCGTGGACCGTGTAATGTGCGGTGGAACGTGTGTGATTAACGCAATTGCTTGGTACCCTAGCATACTATATACATATATAGGTAATACAGGGTACGCTTGGTACACTTGAGTAATTAGATGAAAAGCATTGTAATACGTTACAACGATAGTATCGGGTGAGGGAGAGCATCGATTAACTGCAAGTAAATGCGTATACTTATGATTACAGTAACATTACTGAATTACTCAAAAGTGCTAATTGTACAGAAAGTAAGTACAGTACTATATGCTACGTCATATTTAAAGATAGACAAATATACGTTTCGGCGTGTAACAAGAGTAACTGTAAATAGAGACAAGGGAAATAAGCTAAAGAATCTCTAACTTGTATAACAACGATATTCAGTGCATTCCTAATGATTTCTTCGATAATGATTGCAATTTCTTATTATCTCAGTGCAGTTCATTCCCCGGTTACGGATACGCCTCGATTATCATCCGTATATGGCGTGCGATTCATATTTATATGCATAGCAATCTGATACGTGCTGTATTGTTGTTACTACTTTATTAGTACTATATGCACACATTACGCAGACCGAAGATCTACCACCTCGGCGAATTAAGTTTGATTATTTACAGTTCGCGCCGTTGAATTACCATACAAGCCTCGGATGTATACGCACTAAAATACATATAGGTATAGTCTTGCGTATACGCACAAGTGACAATATATGCGTACGTTGCCACGGTCACTCACACCAGACGCCTAGATAATTATATAGAGCGGATGAAAAGAAAACGAGAAGTCTCTCGGTGATGCACGACGTTCCAGGTGCATTTGCGGAGTGTTATAAGTAAAGAAATATCATGGAGTCCTTCCACCTTCACCAACACCATAGGTAGAACGTGACTGAGACCTGAATTACTATTTTCTAGTAGTTCGACGAGCATTGGTACCCGGCCGTTATCGCGGTGCATTAGGGGTAATAGGATTTTTATTCCATATTGAAAATTACTGGAATCGTTCGACACGACGCTATTCCAATGAATAACGACTACGTCGTCTAACTATTTTCAGGATCAGTAATCGCTAAAGTGTCTTTCTTCAATGTCACATATAAAACTCTTACTGCAATGCGCAACAAATTATTGTCAATAAACGCGATGACGTGCTAATACAAAGGGAATAAAATAGAATAAGAAATACAGACACTTGGATACTTCAATTCCATCGGCTCATCTAATTTGACATAACCAAAAATATAATGGTAACTAAAACCATTACTGATGACGTATTTGAATTTTGCTAATTATTACACCTTTTTTCGTATCTCGGTAGAAGACACCGTTAATACGCATTAGCGCGTCATATGTTTCAGTTGACAATAGTACTGGGATCATAATCCATTGTTATCGCGATTTTGATTTGAAAAACAGTGCGATTTCAGTCGAGTAACGTTTGTCCTTAATTTTCGATTCTATGAAGTATGACTGTCTTTTTTTCAAAAATATATCGAGATAGATATACACAGGCAATATACTGCGTAAGTATCTACCGACTTTTCGTTTGCGAAGTACGTAGCCGCGTGCTGTAAATTTCAAAACATATAATGGAGGTAACGAGTCAGCCAGTAAGCAAGTACGATCGCTCGGACGGCTGTCTGATGTAAGTCTTCCAGAGTAAGAAGCGTAGTCCGACATTGAGCCTGCTCGAGGATTGGGACAGGTGCGAGAAGAGCGTGGAAAGAACGACCACACCGATTATACAGCAATCCGCTGTCCGATCGGCTCCGATCATCCTACCCGATTGTGGCTAATGTATTACAGGCAAGAAAGTACAGTATGATGAGCTATGCCCGCATACTGTACTATAAGTAGGATATAAGATGCAATGGTGCATTGTTTATATTAGATGCTATCGTCAAACAATAGTTGATTATATCGATCGTACAGAAAAGTGGATGATTTCAATGATCTTACGAAAAGTGCAGTAAGATCGCTCCGGACGATCGTACATGTGGATGATGATTAATTATTTTCTCGAGACGATCGATCGCGAGAATGTGTCATGTCGGCTAGTTAATATTCAGCACGTCGTCGCCGGTAATATTAATTGCCCCATTTTTAATAACAACGTTAATGAGGTGGACTTATCGTCAAGGTGGTACCGGTACCAGAGGACCGGTGTCGCCTCGATTATACGCAAATCGGATGCAGCGTCGATATTAAGTGTTTAACTATCTTTACGTATGCCGATATGGATCGCGGTCTACTTAAGGACCTGGACGTTTCTTGATGGTACGTGGTGGTTAAAAAAAAGAAATGGAAATGCGGGCACAGCACATTTCATCATGTTATCGAATCGAGCGTGATGACTCTTGACGGCGTTCACCGGCCATCTTGTACTTGAGCATGCAGCTGCCTTAACCAGACTACTGGATGCTTTGCTGAGACAGTCGAACCTATCGTCTGGAAGATCATTGTTATACACGATACATATCCTGGTATCTATAATAGACGTACAATTAAAATATTGGAACATATGTTTATAGCGATAGTACAAGAATTGAAAACACCCGAATGTCCGATCCATTGGAGAAAATCAATATTCATTATTGATAATTAGTCAAGAGGATTTTTAGTATAAGTATTATTAAAATTATTGATGATAACATTTGGTGGGAATGACCATTTTTTGGAATCAATAAAAATTGAGCAATTATGAGCGTTGAGGTGTACGAAAAATTTGCGTGCTAATGGAGTAAATTTTTAACGATGGATAAACATAACGATGTCTGTAGATTAAGGAATGATCGTGGTAACAGCTGTTCAAGTCATATTCTTAAATAGGTGAGGATCGAGCGTGCGCCTACTAAAGATTATAAAGCGATGGACGCAGTCATGACGTGGTTTCTTGCTTCCAATTATCCTCGTGTCTTTGCGGCATCTCAGCCGATGTAATTAAAAGAAGGTTCCTGCTCGTTTTCCGCCCGAACATTATAAAAGGAGGATATAAAAGTCTTATAAAGGTATGAATCGCCGGTGACGACACATCGCGGTACTTAATCGATTTATGATCTTCATTCGTTAATCCACATCGCTTCCGGTTTGTCAAACGGAGTCGGTCTACAGCGATAGATCCGTTTTATTAATTTGAGCCGTGCAAAAATAAAGATGGAGTTCTATCAGGTGCCGGGATGGAATGGTAAATGCAAATAAGTGCAGTAACGGGATGGAGAGAGAAGGATATCTCGATATATGTATATTCGTATCTACCTGGCGAACTTGAGGATCTTGACGTTTATGATATACACGTATATTTGCTGATTGGACTGTTAATTTAGCGAGGGGCGAGTGTACACGTCAAGGAAGTTATTTAAATGATGTCGAGCCGCCATTGATTAAGATTGTCAATTGCACGTGAATAAAGTTGCTACGAGACTTGGGCTATTTTTCATACTGAGTTTAAGCGAAAATACAGTGCGCTATGTATATACTGTACGTATGATGATCGATAAGTCGTGGATAATGCTTTATAAGATGGGGTTATGTTTAAAATTATTTATTCGATGTACCGGTACACGCGAACAAGTATATATCATTGGATTATGAAAAAAGAAGTTACCAACCGGTTGATTGTCAGCAGGATGTCATTCACTATTGTCTGTACACGATCATTGGGATGATGTTGATTGGTAATAGGTTACGTGAAGATTCTTAGAGAATGCTTGAAGTTTTCAGACAAAAACCCTTGTGGAATTCCACGGTTTCACCGATCTCGGGTTAATTCATTAGTGGCGCTTTTCGATTAAAATATCGGAGGGTGACGAATTGTCTAATGAGGATTTGATGCGCATACGCGGTAGGTAATTAGTCCGGAGGTGTTATTAATGGTCCATAGTCTAGGCCACTCCACTAGGGATTTTCATCCTGGACGGCCATTAGAGAGTCGTTCTTTATTATTATCCACCCGCTAGATCACGTCCGTATCCCGTAGACTATTCTAAACAAGGCACGAACTGTTCCACTTTACACTTTTCAAAATATCTCTTCATTTTATCTGAAAAGGTTTTGATCGTTTCTGGTATTATCTATATGTGGCAACCGTGTCATCGTCTGATTCCATTCAGTTTAATTGGTGACTAATTTCGATTAATTATAATTATTTCTTGAACGCACGGCAATCAATGGGGAACAGATTGGTTCCGTCGATGAGCAACCAATCATACGAAATCATCAAACGAGCTCGAGACATGATCTTTTGATCATGACACCTCGTAATTGCGCGTTGACACGTGATGACTTTGTGCAATGACATGAACCTGCGAAACCCGATCGAAGGTTCAAGTATTGGCCTTAACGCGTATCCCGAGGACGCGTTCGTGTCTCTGGCGAATGGCAATTAGGAGCGTCGCGAGAATTAAGCAAAAATGAAAAAATGAGCGAAGAAATAAGCAGGATCGAGGTATTTGCGTTTGATTTTGAAATATACATGATCGCCCTAAGAATGTTGACAGTTATCCCGCGCCATATACGCCATTGCTATATACGATTCTCGAGACGGTATACGTAGTATAAGATAATTTTCAAAAATACGTAGACTTTACGAAACATCCCATAGGCGGCCTCAATCAAAGAACCGCAACGACGTAATTTCTATTCAGCGTTATGTCAAAGCAAATGATCCGGGATGACCACCTAATGAGGATAAATTCGAGATAAAACCGGTACGTTATGACCAGAACTACGAAATACTCAAATGTACCTTTCACCCGAGCGACAAATTCCCGTGGTACCCGATCTCGCCATTCTAACTTCGAAATTGCTTCATTATCCCCACTACGCACCGAGATCCGTCTATAGAGACGGCCACCCAGATAAAAAACACCAATCAGATTTGACAGTTGTGATACGCATTTTTTAGTCAAACATAGTTCGGCAACATTATACAGCAAAACCTAAATAAAAACAAAACACTTCTCCTCAAAGTGCAACACTTCTCCTGATAATAAAAATAGACCGATTAAAGTGATTACATGTTTCTCGATAATACACAAGACCCACTTAGCTTCGAACAGTAATTATTCTCATCAGTTATTCCGGCGAGTTTAATTGTTTTCCGTATATATATCTAACCACCTCTACCGTGCACCCATCTATAACCTATGGTTGTTAAACAGACCCCCAAAGTCAGTCGACTGGCAGCTACGATATTATCTACCATCTGTGCATCAACACAAAAGGCGAAGACGAACGACAGGATGAAAAAAGCTCGCGATGGCGCAAAAGCAGCCAAGGACGACAGTGGCAGAGTCAGAAGCCGAGCCAATAATAAGACTAAGTGGCATCGGTTAATTGCTAAGATTCGCTTGCTCGGCCGGTGGGTTGCGCAAAGAATGGAGTGTGGGATGAGAGTGCTATACGGTAGCCAGAAGAGATCTGCTATCTGGACCCTGGTAGGACCGGAGGTATCTCTTGGCTTCACACTACCTCCATCGACACCCGCTCTCTACGGCCACTTTGCAGACCTCTTCTGGGTCCTCTACCTCTTTACCATCCATCTCTTCCACAGAGTGGCTGGGACTACCTATAAGGTGGAGAAGAGGACTCGTTCGCACCACGCGCCCTGGTTAAAAAATCAGCGCCTTTACCAAGACACTAATTAATTTACATAGCAGAGCGAGGAGAGGCTCTTAAGACTTCTCTCCCACACCTCCTGGAATCTTTAGATCCCTCGGTCAGATCATTCAGGACCAGCGCGCTTTAGATCGTGTATTGATCATTGTATAAGACAATGGCGTATACGATATAAAAAATAAGATGGACGTCGGTCTAATCAGTGTAGACAATCGTGCAAGATAATTAACAGCATCCTCGATTGTGTCTAATGAGTTTCTTCGTACAAGCAACCCTGAAATTAATGCATTGTGTACAGGATGAACTTTTGGAATAAAGAAAAAGTCAGACGGTTTGCAAAGTCTCGTTTAACGAGTCCCGTGACTCCGGTCAATTTCATGGCTTTTGTACGCCTTATACCCTATACCCAGCAATGTGGCGGTGTAAACAGGAGAAGAACTCAGAGTTGGAAATCGTGAAATAGCCGGTAACGACGCAGCAGGGTAAAGCACGGACCCCCAGGTATCAGGGCATCGCGCGACACTCTGGGAGAACTTCGAAAAGATCCGGACTCTGACAATGAATACCTATTAAAACGGTGTGAACAATGCGCCTGGGTTGCTACCGTTTGCCGGTTGCTGAACGTGTACTAAGCAGGGGCAACCTCGTGTCCGGTGATATACTGCGAGATGCGCGATACGACGTGGTTCGCAGCCTCGCAACTTGCCTCGCAGCCTCAATCCGGATTCGTGGCCGTGCTTTGGCTTTCGCTTGCATACGCTATTGCTGATATCTCTAATCTGCAATTCTCTCGCTCTCCCTCTCTCTCACCTTGCCACGGCATCCCACTCGCCATTTCCCTTATTCCCACCCTACTGTTTGCTTCCTTTCCTTCTGTCCTGTGGCTGATACTGATACCCCTCTGTCTTGCTCTGTACCTAGTTGACTGTCTTGTCTTCCAGAAAGCATTGGAGATCGTTGCTGTGCGTCTATTACGACATACGATTTTCACTTCGAGATCACCAGGACTCGAAGTCAACACGGAAGAGGCGCGAATAAGGAAGCTGTTGCACGGTATGAGAAACATGAAGAATACTCATCGATCCAGGATCCTGTAGGATGCTGGAGGAATCCGAGTGAAGATGGAGCCTTGCACCTTTGCACGATCCCTCGAGCGTGTCTGGAGGTTCTATCAGAGACACACGGCTCGGTAATTGCTACTTAAATTAAGGTTAATTAGTAATCGGAGGGTGCATCTGTGTCGTAACTCCTGCTGCAGGAATAGAAAGCCGCCTTAAGCTTGGATATATAGGATGTACCCTCAGTTGCAATTATTTGAAATTTATCAGTGCCCTCGATTATGGGTTAATCAATTAAA
This sequence comes from Pachycephus smyrnensis, assembly GCA_030142225.1. Classification (NCBI taxonomy): domain Eukaryota; kingdom Metazoa; phylum Arthropoda; class Insecta; order Hymenoptera; family Cephidae; genus Pachycephus; species Pachycephus smyrnensis. The sequence goes on along the minus strand of JARQST010000266.1, from coordinate 2,609,386 downwards.
AACGGTCTAACTCCTTTACACAGAATTATGCGTAAACATTCCTTCGTTTGTTCTAACGTGTGTTGTATATGAAAGTCTACGTATGCAATACTCATCCACGCATTTATACGAACGCGTGTGTGCCTGCGTGCATCAGCAATTACGGTGAGTTACGAAATTACCGCAATTCAGTGTTGCAAGTCGAATCATAACGATTTTGCCTCTTATCCAAGTCACGTGAAGCGCCCGAAAATATGCATCATCAACCTGTCAGTCAGTAAATAACTATTGGTTACTGCTATTAACTTTACGCACTGCCGGTGCGAAACCTTACCTGAAACACAGGTATGGCAAAATTGAAAGTCGTTACGACGTATTCGCAATACTGTTATTTCTGACGTTTCTCCTTCTTTGTCACGTATAGCTATACTTATATGCATCTACCTACGCACAGCGTGAATATAGATATTCATGGAAATTATTGCTGACATATCGAAGCACCGCGATTTATTCGGTTCTTTCAAAATTATTTATACGCATTCACCGAGTGCCGTTTCGCTTATGAATGGATTCGCTCACGAAGGTGCACTTCATTATGAAGCATTTATTGTCAGCTGCATTCCTATACACACGTGATACACGTTGCATGTTATATGTTGTTACTTCTTTAATAGCGATTCGCAATTTGTTAGCTTCTTGCGAATTTAACTTAATGAGCTTTATTTCGCGGGTTATGTATCACGAGCGGGCTAGTACGAGGTAATTTATATAAATTTTGAATAGCGAAAGATTTTATATCGGATAGCTATAACGTATTATATACGATAAACCATATGGTTTATCGTGGGATTTTCGTAAAGTTCGTAACCTGCGAGATGAGCAGCGCATGCATTGTTTTCGGCGCGCCATTGTTTCCAAAAGTGTAACGAGTGTGTTGCGTGCCCTGTGGGGTTTCTCGCCCACGGAAGCACAGAAATGTATACTGGATTCAGATTAGCGGTACAAAAGCGTGGCCTGCGGCTTGCCCAATTCTGTTTATGCCCAAGAAACAGCTCTCTGCATCACCTTGTATTCAAGATATCATTATCGTTACAGGGCGTTTCAAAGGTTGGCGCTACGGACGGATAAAGATATTAGCCTGAGATTGTTCATAGGTTCTCTTTACGATTTTCTCAGGATATTTCTTGATGCTGGCTTTACTATGGCTCAATCTATAAAGCTTTTGTGGTCGGTATACTATTGTGTTCAGAAGAACGTAACAATAAGCATTTCGAATTTTAAGGGGAGTAAAGAGCAATTTTAGATTCGGTTTATTAAAATCTGAAGTTATGGCAATTTATTGTAAACTTTTTACCAACATATTGTTTCAATATTATTTCCTGTGATTCGATCATTAGATGTATGCAAAAATAAATATCCAAATTTCATGTGTGTTAGACAATAACTTAATTTCGACCTATGCAAAATTTGAATAAGATTTAACGTACGGTTCTTGAGATATATAAAATTGTAAAGTGTCTATTTGAACTATAAAGATATAGTGTACACGTAAATATGAATTGTAAACAATTTAGACATGGAAACACGATAAATTTATCATAATCTATGACTCGAAACTTAGCTTTCTTATATTTTCACTAATTAATTTTTGAACTTCAAATTTTGGAATTTTATTAACTGACTATTTAACCTACAAATACCTATTACTATTATCAATATGACGATTAAACTGCCTTAACCTTTTGCACTCCAAGAATTATACGAGTGACTAGCAATTATGGACGTCACCGTTGCGGCGCTAGTGGAGCGTAAAGGGTTAAAGGTCTCATAATTACGGAAACTAAAAAAATGTAAAAAAAAACATTGTCAATAATTATTAACGTCGCTTAAAAAGTTGTTATAAAAATTGCTTAATTATTTATTAATAAATTTTTTTTAAAAAAACAGCGATTGTAATACATAAAGATAACCACGAGTGTTTCTGTGACTATTCTGTTTAATTTGAAAAATTTCCAATTTTTTTACGATCGAGATCGAATAATAGCCCTGAATCCCCTGCAGTTCAATGCTAAGCAATACGAGAGAAATTTCTAAGTAATAAAAATGAAAATTATTACATTGCTACGTGTCCGCGAATTTTAGTCTGATTGACTTACCCTGGAAGTAGCTCTTGGTTCTTAGATAGCTGACGCTAAGCCTCAGGATACTAAGTCGATCCAATTTGCTCAAGATGTTCTGCTCAAAAGGAAGCAACGAAGCAAGGGTGTCCAGTTCGGCGTTCAATCGTTCACGATGTCGCTTACTCGGATTTGACTTGGTTACTCCGTCCTTCTGCGGTGGTTTCAAGCTATAAAAAAAAGAAAGAAATCAATTAGCGTCCGTACGTCAGGAGAATTTTTATGAAGAATCGAAGTCGGCAGGACGGCCGCGTCGCGACGCGTGACGCCGTCAACAGACGGCCATTTGCATTAATGCACTGAATGGCCGACTACGGAGCTCGTTTTTCTCTTTCTTTTTCCAAATGAAAAAAAGAAACGACGTCTTATATGGAAATGGCATTTCGGCAAAGCTTCCACAATATCTGGGTATTTTCTGAGAAAAGTCGTAAGACGGAATTTGAAACACGTCACGTACTTGTAACAGTTTGAAGTCATCAGAAATTAACAGTGACCGACATTCCGTCGACACAAGTGCCGTATAACGAAAGTACTGTCGTAAGAGACGTAACGAGCTGCTCAAAAATAGGCGTGGAAACGGTTTGTATTAATTTTTAATTATGGAAATCCCCGATACCGCTACATGCGTCGAATCGTTAAACATATTTGTGTACAAACGATGCGCACCGCTGGGTTATTATGCCGATTATGAGTATAGGGAAGGGGGATTTCGACAATTAAAAAGTGGTCAAGAACTGCGCTCACAGAATGACCACGCTGATTGACACGGGGACCTATGGCGGTTCTTTATATGAAAATCGGATTTGGACACGGATACTCCAGCTCATAATTTTGATATTTTATATGGTACCTGGCTACTCGATTCGGTGTAAACCGTTCGAGTTATGAGTAGTTAGCCGGCGGTGAGTGACAGCTATCGCTACCTGGAGGTGGCCTTGCTGGTAATATTACAATGGCGTAGACACAGCAATCCCTGTCAATATTTCAATTTGATAATTGTTTCTTATATATCTGCCCAGTGAATAATCCATTCGCTGTATTCGACTGTTTACATTACTGCAAGTGTATAGCCGCTAGATTGTTTTTCCAACAACTAGACTCCCAAGTCATCACATTATATAAGTTTTATGGAAGTTGTATTTGAACTTTGACATATAATAAATAACCTTCTTAGTGAGGTATTACCAATAGCGAAGGCAGAAAGTTCACGCGTTGATAGATACTTTCTAATCGACTTGTTACAAGGGTCGAAGATGTCTCAATGGAAGATTTCAAATAACAGTCCGACTACGCCAGTGTGTAACTTATGAAATTAATATGCAAAATAAAATTTTACGCATCGGCTTCGGACTGTTTGTTTAATTGAAGCGTTCTCCGTGGGAATGAGACTTCGCGAGTGAATACGGAACTTTAACGTCAAAGAAGCCGCTACCACCATTCGCAAGCCTGTACTTACGAACAATTATTATTCTTATGTGTACGCAATTTAACGGGTACGGTGGAGTGGGAGTGTAATAAAATTAAAAAAAGAATAGCCACTAAAACACTTGTGTAGTTGGAGACGCTTTTTACCCTCGTTCATTATTAGAACAGTGTTAATGGGACGTTTGCCAAGTACTTTCTTAAAATGGATAATAACTTTTTCATTTTAAGAATCTACGTTAATTTTCCTCAAACTACTCGAACTAATGGTCACAACGACAGGACTGTCAAAAATTTTGAAGCTCGGATTACCTTCTTGGCCATTCAAAATACGAAAAGCTTACAGGTGACCGTCGACTTCTTCATCAGCACCGGGACTGTTCTGACTGTCTCAAGTAGCAAACCATCAAATGATTTTAGAAAAAAGTATAACGGTTGTCGGGTTAAAAATTTTGACGAAAAAAAAAAGAAAAACATGATTCCTTTTCGAGACGGTAGCTTCGGCCCTTCACATCCTGCGCGGACGGTAGGTTTTTCGTTCTCGCCCTTGAAATAATTAGCTTTGTTTTGCACGCTGCTAGAGGAAGAACAAAAGCGTAGTGCCGCTCCGTCCTAATGGTGTCCGAATGAGACTGTTTCAGGACCTTAGTCGCTCCTCGTCGCGGTAATGGATTTTGTGTCATCTAATAATTAATAGAGTTCTCCAGGAGTGCGCGGTCGGGACGCACCGTATACGGCCGCAGCCTCATTCATCACGCTTTCCAACCCCTAAGCATTTTAATTAAACGCAGAATTTTTACAGTCTTTCAGCATATTTTACTCCCGTGCGATTCGTCGACGACGCTTTTACGCGTGCGTCGGTTACGGGAGGGACGGATCCCCCGAGTGATACTTTCACGGCGTCCGCGATCGACGCACGGCGAAACACGCGTAACTCGACGACGCCACAGGCGCGACGGTAATGCTAATAATTAATGACCAATGGATACCAAATAGATAGCTAATTACTTTCCGAGCGGCACCTGTGAAAAAAATGGATGACCCTTTAATGACGAGCGATGAATTTTTCGAGTTTTCGGATCGTTTGCCCGACGGAGCTTTAATGTTTCAAGACGGTGGATGAGAAGCGTACAAAGAAGATATTTGAGGGCAAAAAAAATATAACAGAGAAAGGAAGGGAGAAGACTTTTTGTCGAACCGCCGCGAAGGAACGAAGGCGGAATGGAAGACGCGGAGAAAAGGGAATAAGGGACGGTACAAAAACTAACTGAGAAAACAAGAAAAAGCACGTGATGTAGACTAGTGTAGTTCCACTCCTAAGACTTTTTGCGCTGGATTGCGTCGCGACGTTATCTCCGCTTGAACAAAAGCTACCATCTTTTTGTTCCGAGACGAACGTGCTAAAATCCCTAGCCTACAGTATTGCTCAGTGTGTTACGTACTTGCGAAGACTATTTACAGCTTAGTGCTCGTATGGTCAGATGATATGCTTGACGAAAGAGAAATAGAGGAGTACGGCAGGAGGCGAAAGAAACTTGACGAAGAAAGGAAGGCGAAGATAAAGAATGGAAGAAAGGCAATAAATATTAATAAGGGTCTACCACTGTGCGTATCGATCGTCCGTGATGGTTGCACGTGGTCAAAGGCCGGATAGAATCGATCGGTTTTACTCGACGACCTCCGTAATAACAACCTCGTTATTTGCACAGACTCGTGCCCCTTTTTCACATTTCTAATCGTTCTAATCAATGATAAAACATTCGCAGTGATTCAATGCTACATTTTATTTGGCACATGTTATACTTAGGAGAATAATAATTCGTATTTACTAGTGTTTATAGTCCGTTCACGAGTAAATTAACTTTTGGAGAGGCCATCTGCCTACGACTTTTAAGGTAAATGATTCCCCTAGCCAGGATCTTTTACGCGTGGAACGACTGTATATTTTAGGTATGGGTTGGTTGCTGGATATTTAGACTTCCCATATGACGTTAAAATAACAAAATCTATTAAATATGAAAAGTCATTACAGACTATTGAAACATTTGTATAAAATAGTTAATTTTTGTAAAGATTAACGATAAGCAAATAATTCGTATAAGGTACATTTTTTTATGTAACACAATCCAGTTGCGGACATTTCACAAGGCACACAGTATCTGATCGAGCGTGTTTTCTGATGTAAATAAATGGAAAAGTTTTAGTAGATTGTTGACAAAAAAACTGTATGATAAGCGCTACTTGCTTCATATCGCTCAATAAATGTCACGTAAGATCGTTAAAGTGACATCGAGCGAATTGATGCACTTCGACAAAGACCTGATTTTAATGATTTTATATATAACGTGAAAGACATTTGTATCATTTTGAACGTCGCATTTTCTTTTAAAAAGTCCCTATTCAAGTTGTATGATTGATTGAATCAACCCAAGACTGATATCACTGTTAAAGGTAGAATAATATCTATAAAAATTACACACAGAAGAAATGAGTTATCACTTATTTATTATCACATTATAGATTATGTTTTTTGTAATCATCCCATTTGAAGTAGATATTAATTATATTAAATGAAGTGTACATTTTACCATAATTGCGTGTATTACAGATATTCTGAAGCTATATTGCTGGATCTAGTGACAAATACAGATACACTTAGCCCTTTCATATATCATTCAAAAATTGTTTGTTTTTTTCACAGAAATCATTTTCTCTATCACAATGATTGTAGGTTAGATATTAGCGATTTATGCTACCGATGGAACGTGATGTTTATGGCAGATAATAATTCGTAAGAAAAAAATTCTTTCTTATGGACGAGACACGCGTACACATATTTTCCCTACACTGTTATAACTTGCCTGACTTTACTACGAAGGGAAAATTGTAGGAAGAATCACCCCTTGAGGAGAAAATACTTTTTCTACTACATTGTTTTTGTTCCATATATACTACAGCGCAAGCACGTGGTACGAACGTACGCGGATACCTTTTCGAAAGCATAACACGCCAACCATTCATTTGTCCATTCATACACCCACTTAGCTCTTCATTGACAGGTATATCGAAAGTAGATATACATACAGATATGCGTAAATGAATCGCTACCCTAACATTTGATATTGACCATAGGCATCGGTATGCATCATAACAGTGACTTGCGTACTAGAGCAGAAAAGTACAATTCTAAAAGAAATACAATATTATCGAGGAAAATTTCTCGCAAGAAGATACCTATTCATTGTTCGTCAGAAATACCAGTTGCAGGTATCGACTTTCGAATTTGCTTAAAGCTACAAAAAAAAAATGGCAAACATATGGTCGTAGGAGTACAAAGCCATGAAAATATAGTTACCAGCCAGTTTTGGGGTGTGAACCGTACGCGCCTAATATTCTAAGTTTTTCAGGATAGCCAAGGGGGTTGGTGACACAGTTTCAGTTGGCCAGGTTGGCCAGACTAGCCAGGTGATAAAGTGCTAAGTCGTGGGTCCCCTTCGCCATAACACACACGTGACACATTGCCCTCGCATTAGGCCAGTTGCGTAGATGCATATCAACTCCACGAACCGTAACACACTCAATGTACTCCGCAAGCCAACAAACCCAGCACTCGTGCTTAAAACGTGAACCATGCAGTCTCCTGCAATTTTCATCGAACGACTGCCGACTAGTTTTCAAAATATCTTCCTGGTACAAAGGTTAAAGAGGGCAAACGACTCGGGCACCCTTATTATGTTACACAAACTCACGTAAGAAGTTGTCAAAAAAAGTAATTGCGTTATTTTCACGCTAATTTCTTAAGAAAATCAACGTCTCCGCTACCGAGGTCTGGCATTACAATATTTAATATATGTGAAGGTAATTGTAACGTACTTTGATTCCCTACGAAAGAAAACATGGAATATTATAAAAAATGATAAACGCATTCGCCAAGGTTGATTCTATCGTAATATCGGGTAGACGGTGGTAGGTATATGTATGTACCTATGCATTGTATAGCCGACACCTACCTATCTGCTCATCAAAGTGACAAGTAGAAATAACGTCATATTAACAAGTTAGTTATTGTAATTGGCTGGCAGATTAGAATTAAATAACAGAGACTGCAGTGCTTTCGTTAGCCTGGGTACCTCGCGGCACGCCATGTTCAAATCCATCAGAAGGGCGAACCCCAGTCAAGGTTGCCGTGGCCGGCCTTAACGTACCAAGCATGTACACATAGATGCTTCCGATACAGGGGTAACAATAAATATTGGAATTTTCAAGAGTCTCGCGGTTACGTGGGATCGTATTCATCAAGCGTTACCAACATTAAAAACGTGGGAACGTGGCACCTTGTCGTTGGCTCGTATACGGCACGTTCCAAGTATGCTTGGAAACGTTAAGAATCGGTACGCAGGATTTCATGCTGATAATCTCACATACCTATCGGCTGTTCCATTCACAGTTTTAATCGATATTCATTCCGAGATAGCATCGAGAAACGGAACGTTACGAATTTCTTAAGCGAAAATAAACATACTGTAGTACTAGGATATATTTATCTAAACAAAAGATTGTAAAGCAAAGTCTATGGAGAGGAGTCGGCCATTTTGTGGGTTATACCACGAGGAAGGTCTCCCTGGTGTTGTTAGTGACTCCGTTATACTCGTATACTTTACCGTCCTTCGCCCGTTGGGGGGTTGGTATGGAGGACGTGGACGCGCAGGCGCTACTAAGGGTGGGTCCACTATGGATTTTCGAGGGTAGATAACACAGCAAGTTCCGGGGTGGTAGACAGCACGGGGGATGGGAACTTGGATAGAGGGAAGATGCGAGAATGACTGGGAGTGGTTGTTCAGGCTTGCACGGCAGGTATAGCTGCTTATTCCTCCGATTATTACTGTACTTTGCCAGCTCGCTACCTAAATGCTAGAAATAATCATTCTGAAAATTAGCAGGAAGCGAAACCGATTATATATATACCTGCGTACAGGAAACAACGTATCCGTGTTTTATTACCAGTTTATACATACTATAGAATCAGTTAGGAATTTAAGGAAACTTTGAACTATGAACTTTTTGAATATCAAGGTAAATGATTTCACTTAAAAATAACCTGTTGACGATCAAAGCAGATATTGTGATCGTTTCTTCGCTATGATTAAAGGAGATTTTTTATTGTGGACGAATTAATATGGGGCGGACACGTGCTCCGAAGAATTATGACTTACTTCGCCATTACTGTGGCCGAGATAGTGTTCAGGTGGGTCGCAATAATGCTCTTTGGTAATTCCGGCCGAAACGGAAAAGTGAAAATGTGTTCGGCACTCTGTCACGCGGCTGCCGGATGTGAGGTTCTCGTGGCTCGCATTCTCCCTTTTGCCTTTATATATTATAGTATATATATGTATACGTATGTATATAGCTTATGGTAGGTATAGATACCTTCCTGAGCCAATCAAACTTCTGCTCACTTCACTACTTATTTGCCTTCTGGAACAAAGGAACCTGAAGGGTGATAAATCATTTTTCTCGCTAGTCTCTTTAGGTCTCCTCTCTATTATTTCCTTTGCTCGCTTTTTCTCTCTTGTCCAATATCCTCTCCTCGAGTACTTGGCCCCTGGAGTGCACGACTTCGCTTGCTGTCCTGGTACTGCTTTCAATCAATTTTTTTTTCATCAAGCGTATATTAACGTCTTGATTCGGAAACGATGGCTGAACGGATGACGGGTATTACTACTAATGACAGTACAGAACACTATCCAAGGCTACTTACAATGAGAATGACTGTCCGAGAAAAGTCGTGATTACCAAGATTAACGCAAGACCTATTATTTCATTAGAACTATCCAATTACATAAGTAACTCGGCCAGTCCTGTAATGCGTGGTGACGCTTGTTTTGTCGGTTCCGCCACACGAGCTGTTGGATTTATAATTAGATAAGAGAGAATAGAAAAGAAAGAAGTTGTACGCTAAATATATCGTTTCGAGACACAAAAATATTAGAAAGATATGCGGAGGGAATGTAAAAATTAATATTGAAATTTTTCAAAGTTACGGTGACTGAATTTATAATGTGATATTTAGCGATTTTTATAAAAGTATATTCATGGTACGATAAAAGAAACTCTTTCCGATTTACTGTATCTCGTTTCTAGCGTTAGAGAACCCGTTACATTTTTATATTCAAACGGTCATCCGGTTCGCTTGGTTTGCAAGTCAAGACTGTACTGCATTGAAATTATATGAAACGATGCCAGACAGCGATGCACTACGAAAAATATTTGGTAATATCAACTACCAGTTGCGATCACGAGAAATTTGTTTGGACCAACTGACGCAGATTTGCAGAAACCGTTGTCGAAATAATGTGACACCGTTTTCGACTCACTGCACTTGCTGTGCACTAAGGGCAGATTCCATAATATTTAGCCAATAATACTACAGAAAATGTAGATAATCTGTTTATATAAATATTATAATCATAATAAATTAGTGTACACCGAGTGCAGTAAGTCGAAAACGCTATAACTGCTATAGTTGTTTTGAGTGTGTATTGCACTCATCGTGATTATAGCATTTAACCAAAATAAACTAAATTAAGTTAGACAGAACGGTAAATGCTTTTAAATCGATCAAATGTGCGGTTATTACAAAATTAAGAATTGTGTCGTCGAAAGTATGTCCGCTAGGCGGCAACACGTGAAACGATCAACCCGCAACTAAAGTGTATCTCTCAAATGTGTATATCAAAGTAATACTTTTACGTAGCACATTTTAATAAAAGTGTGTTAGCGTAGCGTGACAGTTACTCTAAGCATTTTGAATACCTTAAGTCTAATCAGGACATCTCTGACAGGTTTATGATTTTGTTTATAAATAGATAAGGTTGCGTAAGTATTATGGTTAGAGTATACAAATATCAGTATCTTATAACATGCACTACTTTATATGTATAAGAAGTAATAATATAAAAAAATTGGTTTCGAAGCTGCTGAAAACTATATGGTAATTGAATTGAATAATTGTGTATGTTCAAACAGATTACGTTTATGTTAATTCATTAAAAAAAAATCAATCACACGACGTACAATAGTGATTGACTGAACTTCATTTGTATTTATCTGATTAATGTGATTCAAAGTACGTTTTCTATGAAGTCTTACATATTTCGAATAATTGAAAATCAAGTAAAAATTATCGCAAAATGTGGTTGAAATGATTTAACATCAGATTGTCCGCCGGCAACCGTCATGTGCGATTAAATGATCTAAATTTCGGTTGATGCCACAAAATCGTTTTTTCAGTGTGCAACGGGCTGATATATAGCAGCTGGAAAATCTCAGAGGCCCGGTCGAAGTTTTCCGCGATAATTGCACAATTCCTTGATATACATGGACGTAACGCTCTGGTTCGAAAAATCATCCGCTAGCATTAACGCAAACGGTTAATAAAGACGCGCGAGGACTGAGCAGGGATGATGTTTTATGCTCCCATTAACACGGCCGCGGCCGAACAACGGCGATGGCACCTAACATTTTCCGTAATGCGCGATCGAAACGTTGCATCTGCGGAGGGCGCTGCGGACGCTGTACTAATGGGAGTGTAAACTGGCCTGATAAGACGTCATGCGCCACATGTAGCGCGTAACTGGCATAACACAGAGAATTATGCTATTACGGACTGACACGCATGCGTCCTGCTGAGATGTATCTCCTGATAAAGTATAATAGTGCAGTCGTTACCGGGAAAACTGCCTGGATTAAGGAAGCACGTTACACCCTCTGCAAAACAGCTACATAAAATACGCGACGTTTGGATTTCGCGAAATTAGATATATAATTCTTTTTTATTATTTCTAGCAACATTTTTCTAGGACTCTCGCGTGAAATTCTGAAGATTCTTGACAGTGTTAAAGGAGTAACGTATTTTCCCATGCGTTTTTTTCATTTTACTTTTTTTTTTTAATAAGGAAGTCGATTACGTCGACATCGACATCGTCTACCACCGCGTCACCGCAATGCATTCAGCAGCGAGACCGGACTTGGCTCTGAAAATATTATTTGATACTGTCCGAAAACCACTAATTTCGGTGGCAAGTAGTACGACATGTGGTTGATTGTTAGGGACAGGATGTCGAAATATTACTGTGTCCAGTATGGTCTTCCCTTGGGTCGTCAAAGCTTATACAAAACGGGTAGGAAGTCAAACGTTTCCGCCTTTTTTTCTTTTCCAATAAGCGTTGCGGCTCTTCCTGCGCGTATGGGATGTACTTAATGTACATATATAACATATATCAGTACGTATATGGGCGAGCGTATGTATGTATACCTATACGTTGAAGCAAATGGCGAACGCGAGGGAGCTCACTACGGGTGAAATATTGACAGTAAAATCAGCAATCGTCCAGTATGCGATTACTGTATTTAAGGGAAGAGAAAAGGCAGAAAATCGCCAGATGTAACTGCAAATATTATTTTCGAATGGTCCGATGCCTATTGTAGGAATTTGCTTCAAACTGCACGGGAACTTTAATGGAACGACAAGGATGATCGCAGAGGTTAATTCTTGTTTCTTCATTTGATATCCTTTTCCCATATCTACTCAGGGAACACGGCCATGTTACTTTCTTCTTTTTTTTTTTTTACTAGATTCAAATACGTGCAACTGCCCGTACACTACAAATCCAACTGTGTAGCGATGTGTGTTATTCCCTATCCTTTCTATGGTAGTCACCTTTTACACACTAGAAGTATGTAAAAAGCATCTACCATACACACTAGAAGTATATAAAAAGCATCTACCATAAAAAGGATAGAGAATAACACACATCGCTTACACACTTGGATTTGCAGTGTAGTAGAGTATCGAAATAAAAAGATTGAATTTCTCCAAACGCCATTTTGCGAGCCTGAAGAATTATTCACCAGTCCATTCGATTTACGATATTCGAAATAAGTTGTAGATATGGATGAAAACGATGAAGAAACAAACTATAATCTCTCGATAATTATTTTAAAAGTCAGTAAATCCAATTAGTATAAATTTTAACACCGTCATAATTTACGACATAAACACAGAAGAAAAGGAAAGAAAATAAAATAAGAAATGCCTCTCGATTCCGTATTCGAGTACTCTGCGTAACATATATAGTTAAAGGAAGAATCAGCTTTTTCTTATCAAAGGATGAGATCCACTTCGAAATAAGGTTGCTCAATGTCTATCAATAGTCAAAGCGTTTATCATAAACAAGACATCGAGACACGCTAGCTAAAGATAAGTGAGTGAGAAACCGAACGCTGCATGGTTCAGGAACATTATTTAATTTGATTGCCTTTTAATTGCCGATTAATTTATTAATGGCCGACGTGATTCGTGGAGACAGAGCGGTAATACATATGTATATGGAATATCCGTGCGATTTATTCAGTATCGACTGCTACGGAGTCTTTTCGCTGCAGACTAACCACTCTTAATGATTATTGACTATTAAGATACATGTACAACGGGGGTTTATTAGTCATAAAGACTGGTCGAATCTATATATCCCAAATGATAATGTAAAATGTAAAGGTTGAGGTAAAGAATGTAGTACCTATATGTTTAAATTCTGTGGCAATCGCTCGCATGGCTATTTCGTGAAAATTCGTGACAAAAGGAACTTTGCCCTGTCAATTACGGTGAAGATTATTGAAGCTAAACGCAGTGGCAGGTCCAAGTGTATGACAAGGCGAAAAGTAGAATTCTTCGGTTAATTAGTTAGCGATTCCGTAAAAACTTGATCCGATCCAACGGCAAAACAAACTTGTAAATCGTCAGTGACCTCGATGGAGAGCAAGTATGGTTGGGATGGTTTTGGTATTATTGGCGCCTGATGGTATAACGGGAAGTCGAATTAAAGTGAGATTAGGATATCTCCCAAATATCGTTGGCTCCGCCTGGAAAGTCACTTAAAAAAGCATTAGCGGATATCGGGGTATTCCCCGAATGGACGACTGACCCTGGTCAACTAGGCTAATTCAGAAAAAAGGGGAGGGAAAAAAATTCGAAAGCTTTATATATACGAATTCAAATTAGGACCTACGCGACGTATTTGATTTTAATTAAAACCCTGTAATGCCTGTTTAGAATAAAAAGAAAAGCACAGTGCGTATCGAGAGCGACAGGAACAAATACGATGATAGTAAAAATTTCAAGAGAACCTGAAAATTACCGTCACGTGTCTTTCAATGACTGTGACCGAATCTGGAAAGAGTAATAGTTTACCGAGACGAAATAGGAATTCTTGGTAGTCATTACGATTTGTAGTAGTGCAGTGGTGGCTGTATACCTATAGGTAGATAGGTAAAGTATACTGAATATATATATGTATATATATAGGTATAGGCACACTTATCCCGAGTCCCGAAGGAGAATTTATGTAATTCCCGCAGTTGACAGTACCACGGATAAGTAAAAAGGAGACTTCGTCAGCCGATGAAGTGCGTCTATCTGAACATCTGAATTAATTACTCGGCGGTATGTTAATGGAGAAGCATTTGTTGTGTATATGGTAATCAATGGGCCATCGATCGGTTATTTATCCACCTGCTTAACATGCTCTTAAACCATGGCCGCTCATCCGGAGGTCCACTTATTCTTATCGGAACTCGTTATCAAGCCGATTTCTGGAAGTGCAACGATACTCTATGACTCTATCATACTGCACTCTTACATTCTGTACATTTTGTTTAATATTTAGTATAGTAGTCATTCATTGCTACGTATAATTCGTATATCTAATACTGTACGTTTGATATAGGTAGCGCGAATAAAAAATGCATGATTCCAATAATTGAATGTATAATGTTTTTGTTACGTAAAGTGACTAAGGTCAACTAGGACTGATAAACAATATAGACAATACTAATTTAAAGGGTGTTAAAAAGTACCATTACCACGTCCCGACAGGATTAACTGACTATATCCTGACATTACGATTAGAGCCAATAGGTATTTATTGGAGAAGGTATCGACATCGATTGCCGCCTTTACGAAGATCCTGATGGGTTTTACGAGCCAATACCGGCAACTACCGTTTTCAGATTGGCGTTGGTTTACGACCACTATATAAGTAAACGAGCCATCATCATCGGTACGCAAAGAAATGTCATCGATATTCAAAGGTATTGATAGTCGCGGCATTGAGCCAGAATCGAAGGCCTTTCATGCCTCAGCCATTAGCACCTGCTAAATTTCATATTTCCCGTTATCTAAACGAGTTACCAAACTATTTTATTACCGCTTTTAGCCAGTTGTGGAATTAAAAAAAACATAACCGACAAAACTTTTACACGACAATCGCACGGTCATATCGCTATGAATGATGCAACGGCAATTGATCGTAACTAAAGAACGACAGGAATAATTTCAATTCTTACTTGAAAAGGATGCGCCATTAAAAACCCGCACGTAGATCCTTCCTATTTGATATCCCAATGACTTGCCGATTAATTTACGTTAGCAGTGCCAATACCATTCCCAAGCTACCGGTCGTCAAGTATTACCCATGACCATAGCAATAATCGACGCTCTCATCTACAGATATACGTAGCTATTGCAGAAATCGAAGCTAACTTCAAGCGGGATGGCTTTAGAGAGATCGGTTCTCAATCTGCACAATTAAACAGAGATTCCTACGGTTCCCCCTATAGGACAGCCCACGCCTGGCTTTGTTTACGGCACCATTGCGACGTTACTCTCTCCAAGTCCTATCAACAATCTCCCTAGTGCTGCGTTCACGCACTGCAACGTTGTTACGTGCATCCCTGTAAATATATATATAGGTACATACTTGTACGTACTGCTTCCATCTCGGTGCATATCCACGAAAAAAGTTCATTCCTTCTGTATTCGGTGCATTCGTATGCGTACCAGCTTCCTCCGGGACTCCGCCGTCCCCTGATTGGAACTGGCTACCGCGAGGCATCCGCGTGGGTGTCAAAGTAACTCGGCGCTCATTAATATTCCAGGTAAAAAAAAGACAAGAAAAAGAAAAAAACAAAGGAAGAGGAACGCGACTGAAGCTGAATGGATGGTTCCACGGCGATTAATCTCCAGCCAATGACGGGACGAAGATTTTGTCGCGAAGTGCCTGAGCTGCGCCTTTGCTGATCGTTTCCCGTGATAACGAAAAAAGAATTCAAGATTTTTCGATCGCGGTTATGATATCCGTAATCGCCGTGCGACACTGTCCACTTTCAGCTCCTTGAAATGGATTTCTGATATGTAGGAATCCGATGAGAACTCTATGGAGAAGATTGGTTAGATAGATGATCGAGGTGCGAGTTTCCTGGATATTTCGAGGAAGTAAACTTCAGGGCAACTCTACTATACTACAGTTCCTTATCGTACTGTTATACCTGAACGTGAGAATGAAGTTCATTATACCCAGGGAATTCTTGGGGAAGCCCTTTGCGCAGTCTAGCAATATTGTACCAAGGTCCATTATGCAAATATCTCGGCAGCAATTTTCATTATCCTGGAAAACGTAGGTGTGCCGAAACGACTGTAAATTTCTTGCAGCTTGCGCTTACGGGTAATTTCGGGTAATGTTTACCTTCATAAATTAAATGAAAAATTGTTCGACGTTTAATCATTGTAATTATGTTGGACGTGGCGACGGCGACGTCTAATTCAATAATCTATTTCGCGCAATGTACCACGGAATGTTTTATGGAGATTTTAATGCTCGCACTGTACACTATACGTGCTGCCTATGCGCTACTCACATGTGGCTCTTCAGTCATTGCTCTAAAAAATGGTGATTGGAAGAAATTTGCTGTTGCGTAAGGTCTAATTAAAAATTTTTCCAAATTCTCCATATGTAAAGATCCGTACTCAAGAGTAATAAATTGGTATCCGTAACACTGTTGTGTGAGTGCACTATGGACATACGAATCGTTCGCCAGGGTAAAAATGATCGAGGCTCGAATCAATAAATCTGTCATTAAGCTAAAGGTAAGGTATCTCCATCAGATACCGGTGTTTATCTGTCCAACTGATCGGCTTCGTTATTCCATAGCAAATAGACAGCCTTCTCCATGTCTGTGGTGGGCTGCTAATGAATTACCTCTTCTTGAGATTCCCTGTTACCGGGAGGCCCGCGCGCATGGTCACTTCGCTTCTGAAGTTCGAGGAGGGACGACTAAATTAAATGAACATCTAAATCGAGACTGGAACCACAAATCTCCCGGTCGAAAACTCGTGAAAGCAGGACAGCTCCCGTGGCTACGGCGAGCGCGCGAATGCGCCGTGAACGGCCATAAATCGCAGCTGAATTCGAAATTTAGTACGTAATCACGCAAGAAACATAATGGAGCCAAAGGGCTCCCTCGTACTCCGTAGGACGTATGCGGATTAATGAGCACTCCCTTTAGCGATTCGATCGCGAGAGACAAACATTTCCCAAGAATCGAAACTTCTTCATGTCGCGATACTCGAATTTTTTTTCACTGCCGAAAACGCGACAAGGCAAGGCGGGCGCACGCTTTACCTCGAAATCGAAAAAGAAGAGGATCGACGTAGGCTTGTTTATTTTACCTTTTGACAGCCACGCCAATAAGAGATAAATTCAAAAGGTGGTAATGATAAACATTGAAGTTGGCAGGCTGCCGATTACTACGAGAGATAAATCCGCGCTATCTGTAATTCATGAATAATTAGCAGTAATTAGCGATGGTTAGCATCGAATCTCATTGCTACTCGACGACAGAATGGTCTGTCCTGTTTTACTACGAACTTATAGGATATAGTGTATGTATTAGGTATACGATTCTATATTTATCTTCATGTTTGTATCTTTGCATTATTCGTAATTAAGACGTTTGGATGTCGCGTGTAGGACGTGCACTGTATCATACGCATATACTACATGCGCTGCACGCACTTTGACTAGGATAAAATTGATCGCGATGGCTACTTATTCCACGTAATACGGCATCGACCCATGAAAAACATGATCCCGTAAAGTTTTCCTACCATTTAGATCGAAATCGTATATAGGCACCCGTGTAACGTTTGCCTTTTTAAACGTTACCATGTTTTTTCACGATCCTATTCACTCGTCTCGGTATATGGACACGGTACGCGGTCAGGCTCTACTTCGACAGACTTGTATATTTACAGGAAGGATTTATAAATTCTTTAAAAAAAAATGGAGGAAGACTCCTTTAAATGTCTATCATAGTCCATAGTATAAAGCCGTAATACCAATTTTGAATTCTATCTACCACAGCATGTATACGCATCCTTAACTGCAACGATAAGAGATACGAAAAAAATCACAAGTCTCAATAAACATATATTACGATTTGTCCGGTGTGTCATTAAGTCTGGATTTTGTGTTCACACGCATGTTCGCGCAGGCGTGGCCGCACATTTCTCATCTCACAATTAGACTCATTGTCGTGGGATCGTAAATCTCGGTGAGAGTAGAACCTTTAAATCAAGACTGCTAACTGGCGAATCGCTAACTGAGAATTGCAAATGTAATTTTGCATGGCGATATATTGCTAAAGAAAATGACGATCTTGAAAGACATTGTATTATATCTATATACAATCGATATTTAATTTTTAATTCTTAATCCATTCTCCGGTATCGATCACTATGATTATAAAAAATTTTGTCAAACATCCATCGATCGATCTAAAAAATGGATTGTGGAAGCAAAAACGACATTAGAAGAACGTACTCAGGACGTATGTACTATATAGAAGGTAAGAAGTCGCCGGGCAGCGTGATTTAGGAAGGAGAGTCGTTAATCAAGCAGGCAAGTTAGAAGTCAACAGGTGCCGTGGCGGCACTCGCACGAGACACGCATGCTACACGTATGTTGACACACTATATACCCATGCATGGTTTAATCCATACAAAGCTACCGAATGGTGTCCAGTAAGTCTGACCCTGAAGGTGTCGTTGCTGATCTACGAGCGCACTTGCGCTCAGGACATTCATGCTCTTTTCTAAGCACTAAATAAGTTGCCAGGTTAGATATTCAGCCTTCTAAGTATCCATGGATATGCATATACTTAGTGTAAAAAAAAAATAATAAAAATCTCAATCCCATTGAAAGTCCAAGGAAACATGGATTGCCTATAGAAATGCATCACGATTACCTACTTTCCTACATGCTGCACACGTGAGAATACACAGAGATCGATTATACTATCGATCTATAGAATATAGTCGGTCCACGAGTAAAATAGCTTAAAGTGACAGATGGGAACACGTGTTTCGTGCTAGGGACTCCCGTAGCAAAATTTCTCAATTGCCAATGCTCTTTTGCCAAAGGTAATGAATGGTTTTCCATTGATTTTCATTGATTTGCCACGCATTACCTTTGGAAAAGAAGCCAAATTTTCAAAAAAGGAAAAGAAAAAGGGAAATTTTGCTATGGGCTTCGCATTTTTCCATCTGTCACTTTAAGCCGTTTTGCTTGTGGACCGACTATAAGTATCAAGAAAGTATATAAAATGCATTTGTTGCATAATTCAAGATTTCCTAGTAATAACAATATTCTCAGCTCCGAGGAAGAATGTAATCGTTAAGATGAAGAAATCTTTTAATTACTTATTCCCAAGGTAGATTAATTTCGCCTCAGCGTGTACCAGCGCGCCTACAAGCTTCGAGCTACCGAATTCGGACAAAGTGTCTTGGTCGGTTCGTGGCGCAGATGGTTGTACGAAGAATGAAGAAAAAGCATCATGGGAATAAAAAAAGAGTGCGAGAGGGCGATCCCTAAACCATTTATCGGGTGTTGGCCCCTCGTCGCTCCAGAGATTAGTGGACCTCTCTCCTGAACTCTCTACTCCCTTTTGGCCCGTGGTTGAATCGACGTATGTATCTCTTGGACCTTACTTGACTATACCTATATATATATAGCTGCGGAGCCTACAAAGTTAGCTATACATATACGTATAGAGTGCTGGTAACCGGGTTCGTTCATCGGCTACCGTAAATGTAAATATCCTACTTCACATTAACATATGTCCCGCGGACTCATTAAGAGGAAAATTAATTATCTAATGGAATCGTTCGCTCGTCGGAACGGCCGTTTCGGGGTATCTTCTGGTCTCTACGGAGATACGGAAAAGTGGAGAAAGTCAATTTATCGCGACGTCGAGGCAATATTCTACCGGACGAAAAGATACCGCACGGCATTAACATTTGCGCCTACATAGATAAAGTAAAGTCCGTACGTATGCGTCTGTTTTTTTGAAAATTCAAAAAAAACGCCGGTAGTGTATATCACGTTCCAGACTCTCAAAGACCGACATCGTGCGACCGTAGTTAGTATATAGTTTCTATCGAAACTGTTGTAGCCGCCCATGCCGGAGTTTTGATTTTTCAAAAATTCAATAAATCATTCAGCGTTGACGTCTTAAAGGAATATTTAATCGTAAGACGTTGGCGTATTATATTTTAAAATTATTCCGAGTTTAGCACCGGTCGAGCGTGTTTCATATAAACCGAGTCGCATCCATAAATAAGTCATTCCTCATTGAGGTGGACTGGTGCAAGAGCCACTATGAGTATTCAGTACCCGTATCAGAGATATCCACTCCCATAAAGCGTGAAGCGTTTAAGTGGCGCCAATCGATGAATTATCATACAGTCTCCACGTGCGCATAAAGCAATCAGTAGAAACGGAGAAAAGGATCGAAGACTTAGAGGAGCAATTATCCTAATGGATGCAAAGTCGCGCCCTGCTCCCTGCACCCGGGATGGTAATGAGTCGATATCGCTGCATACCAGGACCTTGTATCCTCCCATCCTGTCTGGGAACAGGAATGACTCGGGGAACGGGAGGAGCTCGAAGGAGACGCTAAACTCGAATCCTTGTACAATCTCTTCAAACTGCCATACATACTACCAAATACCAAATAGCTCTTTTAGAAATTTAATTAAAAAATCGCCTCTTCCTAATCGCTTAAGGGCGTAAGACGTCTTCGTCGATTCGATCCCCATGAGAAAAAGCGTCGCGACGACAGCCGGATGTCAAATGAAAGCTGTGCAAAGCTCAGCCTGAACGTTAGACGGCTTCGCACTTGTCAACAACCTTCGTGGTTATCTTCGTGCTTCTTAGAAGGTGTTGCTCGCGGCAAACAACATCACCAGGAGGCACGACCTCTCTGCTACCTGCTCCGCTTTACAATATCCCGATATGACTCGCTCACGATTCGCTGGAATCTTCTTCCTCTCACGTGCTTTATGTTTCTTCGACGTTCACGTACGCTCTCTGTAGCCTATAGTCATGTTATTCGATGACTGTCGGATAGAGTGGGACGGTACAAGTCCATATGGAGGATATTAAGACATTTCTCAAGGGATATGCAAATATAGATGAACGTGATTCACCTTACACTAGCTTCTGTCACTTTCGTATATTTTTTATTTATATCCTCACGAAAATCATTGAAGAACGATTTGATAAATTAGATAGTGAAATTAGTATAAGATATAGGAAAATTAATTGTATTGTTCTAATACTTAAAATTTTCTGGTATAAGGATTTACCTTGTGCGTTTTAACCAAGCTTTTTAATCGTGCCTGACATCAAGCCTTGATACACATGGAAAGGCCCCGTGAAGTCATTCAAAGGACTTACTTCCTATACGCGTAACCGCAAGAGTAGTGTTAATTTCTATTCGTTCGATATACTACCTAAAGCTTCATAGCAATCGGACTAAACATGGTAATATTATCTTAACCTCGGCTAATTAAGGGTAGGTAACTGATACCTGCGATAATTATGATTTACACGTACTACTTTGTATACTTACATTCAGGTTGACAAAACGATAAATGTTTTCTTCAGAGTCATTAGGTATCTCGACCGTCGATATCAATGATGATTTCCAGTAAGTAAAAGCAGCATCCTGTTGCAGCTTCTCGCGCCTTCTTCTGGTCCATGCAAGCATGATTTTTTGTGTGACTCTCGTTTGGACCACAAATCCAAGATTGGTAGCACTTCATGGTTGAAAATAATTGTACTCGCCATATGATAAAAAGACAGAGTAGAACTACCCCAAGGACTAAAGCTCTTTCGTAAAGACATCGCGGTCGACTGCAGGCAAAAACCCAAAGCGGAGTGTTTTTGTATGGCGTAGGAGCATTGATTGAAACGTGAACCAGTAAAGGGTGCAACCTAATCTGTCAAAGTAAAGGCAGTACAAATGCATCTACCGTTGTATTTTTGAGATAGGATTAATCCCCAAGAGTAGGCATTACGTTGGGGGTGTCATTTTCCCTACGGTAACACAAGCTAGTTTTCGGGAATCTCGATGTATACGTTAACTTCAGACTCGTGAGAAAGAAACTCCCTTGCTAGTTGTGACACTGCGGTGTCCAATAGTCGATTTGTCGGACGCTCAGAATTTCAGAGAAGGAAGGGGATTCCCAACAGTGCATTTTATAGGTACGCTAAAATTTGTTTGATCCTGAAAAAAATTTTCATCTGATCTCATGAGTGTACTTGATGAAGAAAATTCGAAGAATTCGTATCCAAACTACTGTTACATGCACGTCGTAGTACATTTGTCGGACTTCCATTAAGTCAATCCGTTAGATAACCAAGCTAAGCTCTGCCGGCTTATGTTCTTGCTGGTATCACTGAACATTTCCCAGCACAACATTAGGACAATATATATTAGTACTACGTGGTGTCCATCGTGCGTCACTGTGTGTCAACGTGTATCGGTGAGAAACTATTGGATTATTCAAAGCATACGGGCAGAACAGTCGCGGTTAGCGGGTATCAGCCTGAGTTTGTTGGATTCCGGATCAGAGTAATCTCATTTGCCATCCCCTGATCAGCCTATCCTCACTGGCTAGAGGTTAGAAAACCACGCCCTATCAAACGAGGACATTGGGGTGATTAACGAGGGTATGTAATTGCCAACGGAAATTCATAAGCACTAGTTTGCTTTAATAAAAGAGAAATTGCAAAATTTGTAGCAAAGTTTTATCATGCTGAAATAAACTTGAGTATTCTTCTTCTTCCTGCAGTTGTGTATTGAACTATATATGACATGCATTTCAAAAAATTTTGTAACAACCCTATAGTGCCTTGTTCATTCTCTAAGGGTTGAATGCACTATCTAGTTTATTCATATTTTTTATATTCTGGAGGCAGAACGAATTTTTTAAGGGATATTTGTTCGAAATTGACCACCCCTGGGGTCAATTCATGCACGTGATTTAATTAGTTTACTTGGGGGTAAGTTTTACCCTTAGCTAGCCGCAATCCATTAGCTCTGAGCATTGGGATTATAGCCAGTCAGTTTCTAATGGCGACAGGCGTCTTAGAAGCTGACGAACATCATCATAGAAAAATACCATAATTTACGAGTATATAGAGCTGCGTGTTTATATGAACGTTTAACATGAAACGTGAGAATGTAAATAGCGACTTTGCGATGTTCGTAATGTCGATAAAACGTTAGAGAAAGAGTATCGCAATAAGCACAGGAACGAGTAGGTTAAAGGAAGGGATCATTTTGCTTAAAACAGACACATTAACACCAAAGCAAGATTCTTCTAAATCCTCTTAAATAACGTCAAAGAAACCAATCTTGATATATCACTAATAAAAAAATCTCTAAAATTTCCATTACTTCTTCAAATATTAATTTCCCAATCAACCCGCCAACAGCACTTAGGTGCACCAGAAGATGAACAATAATTGCATGTTTGGTTATCCAAACAGGGGTCGTTCGGGAACGTTCTTATAGGTGCTCAATGAGTGGTAAGCTCTTTTCGTATCTAAATGACCGAAGAGGTGGGTCCCGCGTAATTCCAATCCTCTGGTCGAGTGAAGAATTCGGTGCCTGCAGCAGGTGCTCCAGCTAATTCCCCGATTATCAGACGTGAGCCGTGTCATTTATTTCGTATCTCCGTGCGGTATTTAATTCGTATCTGGGCATATAGAGGAGCAGCTTGCACTGGCGATTTTAACGGCTCAATTTTTATTACCACTGCAGGCTAAGTCATTACGGCTATACGCTATTCTACGCTACTGTTAGGCATCGACCGTGAGTAATATAGGTACGTGTAGTTTTGCAATAAGCAAAAGTCATCATCTTCTTTCAGATCTTCTTTGCCATTTTGGCCTGAGGTATCTAGCGTCGCACTGTGCAAGCATGAAAATCATGAAGTAACACTGGAAAGATATCTCAATGGCAGGATAGTACCTACTTAAAGACAGCTTAGTTCCGCCACTGGTTTAAGATAGCCTACTGGAATTTGTTAAAAAGTTGGTCTCGCCACGTGGTGCACCCTTGCGTGGTCCATCCTTGGCAAGGATCACGCACGATGACGTGATCACGTGACCGTTACAAACCTGACCTAACCCACACCCTCACTGGCACGGGGGCCAACAGCACGCCATCATCCGTGCGCAGCACCAATGAATGAGTCAAGTGTGCCGTCCGTATCGCAGACCTGGTGAATCACTGCTCCTTGAGAGGGACATGCAAGCGTTGACCTATCGTTTTTCGAATAGCACCACGTGCTTCGGATTCTTATGTCCCGTTAAATTATTCAGACCTTGGACATCGACAAAAGCTCAGGAAAGAAGTCGAAGAAATGCCATACGGCAAATGAGAAAAAAATTAGTTGGAATGATGCGTAAAAAAAATAATTTGGAAACGCGTCTAGTTCATCTGGACCCAAGGTCACGATGGATGGAGACCCTCTCCTAAATGTACTCATCAATCTAACTTTCTGTACTGAAGAAATCCCTAGATAAAGTCTTAACCCATTGTCAAATGAATATTAAACGAAGTACCCTGATAGGTGGGCGAACCCGTATTAGTATTTATTAAGAAGTTCAGGGGATCAGTATGATGTACCTTAGACCACGTACCTATATTACGTGGACCAAGGTACACAAGAAGAAAAGGGAGTGGATAGCAAACACAAAGAACGTTGGGTAGGTAAAAAGACAAATAAATAGAACGTCGCGGAAGACAACTTTAATTATCGGAAATGGTTGAATCGGAGTGAAGAATGAAGGATAAAAATGATCCGTAGTAGCGAGCATTACTAACGAATACCTAGAAGAGCCATAAGAATCGGGACTTACCCCCGATGAGCCGATATTAATAAAAACACACTTTATTAGAGCGGCTGCAGTAGGACTGTGGGAAAGTGTCGGGTAGCCGAGTATAAGACAACCAGGGTAGATGGAGTTACGAAGCTATCGGCCACAAGTTTTTAACGGCATCGGATAATTTCCTTTTGAAAGACGAGCAAACGACTAGCCGTAACATTGAACCGTGGAAACGATCGTAAGGTCTTTAAATTGCCACAATTAACACGGTTGAATGGCAACGCCAATACGCGAAACGGAGGCCCCCATTCACAGGCACCAGAAGATTATTTACCAACAGGATAGAAACTACCAGCCTCTCTCTCTCTCTCTCTCTCTCTCTCTCTCTCTCTCTCTCTTTCTCTCTCTCACTCTCTCCTGGCAATTGCACTAGCTATATATCCACGTTGGGTCATCTTCAGAAGCACTAAAAAGAAAATAGGTCCGACGTCTGTGCCCTCGGGACACCTTCGGGTTCATCTAACTGATCGATACCTAATCTCGATACCTACGTAGTTACGTGCATACAGCGTGACCTAGTGCTAATTATTTGTATATTCGTATAATTTAATTTTAATGCTTTAATTATCTCTTACGTAAAGATTATCCAGGGTGTTCTTTGAACAAAGTGGTATAAATATATCTTATACAAAACACTTCTACCTACGTAATGTTATTGTTTTCCGTTAAGCGGGATTAGTTCAGGAATCAGATGATGCTGGAGGTAAGCGAAGTTCCACGAAAGATTCCGTCGATTATATTGCCGTGATGGCACGCACGAAGCTTTACTACCGTATAGACGAAAAAGGGACAATTATTCGAGCGCCTGGATAACAAAGAACTGCTTTCCCAGCAGTCGAAAGCAAGAAGAAGCCGAGGCTTGGTTATGGCTAGAAATGACGAGGAAGATGAGAAGTCCCGAAGAGAGAACAGCAACTCAACGAGCATTTAACTTTATTGCCCGGGTTTAACCACTGCGACCCCTAGCAGCCGGTTATTGGTTTCATCTTGAACGTGCCTCGTCGACTTATTCAATTTTATACCTATTCGACGATTGGGATCCTTTTCGCGAGTGTTGCACACGCTTCAACGTCCATCTTCGACTTGTGATCTTTGTCGGGTTATCTTAGTCAGGCTGTGCGTGGATGAGAAGAGCCAAATAGAGGGAGACGAAAGGGAGTCGATGGGGAAAAGAATTGCCTAAGACACGAAGTTAACATTCTTTCCTTTCATTTATTTTTACAAGTTTAGTGCATAACACGAGGACTGTGAAAATACCGGCACAAGGAAACTGAATTCAGGGGATATTTCTTCCTCGTGGGATCATCCACGTGGATCTTGGATACAAGCGTGTACATGTTACCGGTTATGGGATAGAAACGACCCGGAGCAACGTGAAAGTACCGATGAAACTACACGATTAAACGTTCGATGAATCGTCCTGAAATATTTCTAATGGCAAGGCGATCTCCTCGTCGAATACTCGCGTTACGTGGAGCAGCAATAGAATTCAATAAACATCGATAAGAAATTTCCTCCTATCGGTGATACGAGTCGGTGAAGTACCAAAAAGGATCAGGATGAACGAGCGGTATTCCGTTGGGTGGTATTTGACCGTGGGTGGCTATCAAAGTACCATTAACGTCATCAATATTAGCCATTGATTACAGAGTCGATTACGTTATCGCTCTATCCTGAGAAATAAGGCGTGAGCTCGAAGATCGTATAGAAGTAACTTAGCGTCGACGATATTAGATTTCCGAATATATATAAGCAGAATAAATAAATGTATACGAATGAATGAATAACAAAAGTTTAGACACGATGGAAAGCTGAGCACGTAAGGCGTGACAGTCGCAAGCACGTGGGACTTTCACAATTCGATTTTGATCTCTCGCCCGATCCCATAAATATCGGCGAACGCTTTGCCAGGTAATTACGTATCGCGCCGGGGCGGACAGCGGCACTACGTAGTCGCGGCACGCCTGACCCTTGACTCTTCGATATAATTGTTGCACTCGCAGCCACATTCAGATTCATTGGCAGGCCGCTGTGCGGAGCCGGCCAGAAAAAGGGCTAGTGAAATGAACCCCCGGCCGCTCTGAAATACGTGGCCATTAACGGCCATAACCATTACCGATTCGACAGAAGTGTAAGGTTAGCCGAGACTCGGCCGACCGTACGTGCTTTACGCGCTTGTCAAGAAATTTACATGCCGCCACTCTACCTCGAGTCGTATCTCTGTATCCGAGTCAGAATTTTTAGTGATAACATTAAGATAGCTGAGAAAAATTAGTCGACTGATAAAAAAAATTAAATTTCAGCTCAAGTATATTGACTGACATTACAGTAAACAGCATTAGCAGATATCAAAACAACATGATAAGAACAATAGGTCTTACGAAGAGGATCGTTACAAAAAATGACAGTTTAAAAAAAGAGAAAAAATTGCGCTAAAGTGCCTACGCATCTTAACGTCTCTTTCACAGTGTAAGAATTGACGATGCACCGGCAACGTCAACACGCAATACAAACGAGTGCTAGGGGCTGAGCACGCGGACGGAATCAGTGCTTTTCAATGTTCTTTTGCGTGGAAGTCGCGCACGGTGAAAAAAGTTTACTTTTACACGGTTTTCCAGGCATTGCTAAGGAATCGGGTCGTGAAATTCCTTCAGGTATCTACCACCAGAGCGTGCTTCGTACAAACATAAATATCGAACTGTTAATTTGATTGAAATAATAAATTCACCCAATTTATTAACAAGCACAATATTAATTCCAAAGGTATGCACTTTCTTTTCATATCCATTCTACGATACTTTAAAAGCTAAATGTAAACTTGAAATGAGAATATTGACATATATTTCTCTGACAGAATGGGTGTCAAGGAGCTTTGTAGTTGGCGCATAGCTGCCAAATGGGCAATATAAAGCAGCGAACAGTTAAGCGCGTATCTCACTACCCAATGGTGGTACTCGGTAGAGCTGGTTCAAACATCGTAAAATTAACTGCCAGTCGTTTCGTGACCACCGTCAGATACTCTTCCCCGTGACTCGAACATTTCAAGCAATCTTTCTTCGACCAGCGTCCCGACGCCTAGTTGGCCTACCCTAGCGCCATGGCCGGTCGACTTAGTTCTATGAAACCGTAAACTTTCCAATTCCACTACCGCGCAAGAAACGACCAGCTCATGAAGTTATAATGCGACCGTTACCACCTACAGCAAAGCTTGCCAACTGAGCATTTATCTGGCTTGCGCGAAATTACACCTGTAACTGGCGCGAGCCTAGTGGAGAACTACCTCTCATTTTAAAATATTCATATAATTTGTGTTTCTATTGCTTCATTTTCACGCACGAAAACGTCGGCGTACCTGCATTTCTGTTTCTACGTACGTTTAGGATGCTCGTGTCGTTCTTTTATTTTCCTGTGACAAAATAGTACGAGGTCGTTTAGTGGAATATTTAATTGCTGTCAAGAGAATAGAAATATTGATGCAATGTTTATTGCAACAGCTATGGACAAAATACCCTAGATTTCAGTATACTGTTACATTCCTATTAAAATTTTTAAATAATGCTCTTGTATCTAATTTCTCTCGGTCTAAAGGAACTTCAATTTTGATAGAGTATGTATACTTTTTTGTACAACTGTACCTGTTACATGAAACGTCGAATGAGATTACCGGACATCCGGATGGTTTTGTTCGGTAATAACTCTTCAACTAATAGTTTAGGATACAAAACGAAAAGGCTACCAAAAGTCAATTTTAATTAAAGGATATTTGAATGGCGCTCCAAAGTAAAGGAGCGTAATAAGACTTCGAGAAGTAATGAAGTAAATAATAAAAGTCCTGGGCGTCTACTTGGCTGCAGGACGAATTTAATGGAGTTAACCCTGTCTAACCTGAGGATAATTAAAAACAGAAAATGATCCGTAACGAATTGGGATTATCGATTTACCTCGCGGGCAATTCACTAGGAATCATACCTACCAATACCGAAGTATCGTTACTACTGTATAGCTCGGCAATAGCAGGAGCACGTTGCTCGATTTCAGACTTAAAGAATTCTTCATAAGAAATCAGACAATAGAGGAGTACGTTCTATTCGCACGAAGAACTTATACGAATAAAAACACAGTTAACGTTACAAGATGGTAATGCCCTTTATGGTACGATAATATAGGAATGAGGCGTACGCAAAACAAAGGACAACGATTATCCACGGTAACTCGAGAGGAATATAGCCGAAACCTATACAGTATAAGAGTAGGTAATCGGGAAACTGATGATGATGATGACGATGATGATGATGAAGATAGTAAAGAAGTAAGAATATTCATTAAAAATGAAATATACACGAGATGCAATCAGCACAGTGCGTAAAATATAAAGATCGGCCAGTGCCCATAAACACAGCGCGTTGGAAAAGAAATAATTAGCAAAGGATATAGTTAAACGAAGCGTAAAACAAGGCAATGCAATACGCAATGATGTTAACAAGGCACTTTGCTCATAATCCCAGGTTCCGTCGATTCTTAGATAAATTCCTCTGACATAGATTGGCACCCAAAGAAACAAACACTTAACCAAACGGCACTGTTAAGTTTATGCGTTCTTACATAAAAATATGTTAAACAAGATAATGTGAAAGAATGCTGAATTAATTGCGGATACAAGATTTATTATTATGATTTGAAAAATTAAAAACAGAAGGATCGCATCCGTTTTATGTAAATGATTCCAAGGACGTAAAAGCGTGTAAGGGTCGCGTTGATGTCGTAACGAAAGGCGTTAACCTCGCTAGCTATTTAATTAGAGGGCCTGAGCGAGCGCTATAGTTTGACGGTCAATTGAGAAATAATAATAATTTCCAGCTGGCTTTATAATTAGCCCCTCTGTTTCTTTCCTTCTTCCATTTGACGTGTCTTCAGCCTCTGCCCTGAAAACACGTCGGTTTTATACATGCCGCTTTATGCAGGCGCATTTATATATCCTTCCAGGGCCACTTCTTATTTTTCATTAACGAACAATCCGGAAATTGCATTTCAATGGCTCTCGCGTAATATAGCAGGCCATGCGATATCTGAAGAACAGCACTGCTAGCACCCTGTACTCAAGCCCGTATAACACCCCTGGCCATTAAATTGTTTCCGGTCGATTTTCGTACGTACCAGTCGGGCAAGTTACGAACCGAAGGAGCCACAGCGTCAGTCGATCATTAATTTACCCTCGATTTCGACAATTCCAACCAGGGAAAACGAGTCGTAACGAAGCCTATTGATACTGTAGAAAATTTCAATTAACAGGACCGCACTAGACTCGGGCCTTAATTAATTCGCTACGGATGATAAGAGTGTATAAGAGATCGATCGTCGATCAAGAGCAATGTCATTGATTGCCCAGTTGTTCTTTCGATCTTGATCGTTCTTCTTCGAAATTTCTATTGATCGTCGATGCACGCTCTTCTGCTACACAAGACCCGGAAAAGAGAAAAAAACCTTTGGGATTATCGAACGTATAGTTTCCATCGGTAAAACTCACTGACCGCTACCAGGAATTCCGTTGTACTACCGTCTGATGTCTTTTTAATTACAGTTACATTACAGTATAGTAAACATTACGTTAGTAGTGCTCTGCCCGGAGTGCCTTTAAACTTGAAATTATCTTGAGTTTTATTTACGAGCTGGATTGCGTAGTTTTCCTTTCGATCCCAGACTATATGGATCAACGTATGACTATAGGTAATATAATATAGGAGAATATTTTCATACGTAAAAGATCGGGAGGAATCTGATAATCGGAAGAAAAATAATGGGTACATTAAAGCGACAGGAAATGCTATCAGGAGAGAGCTAGTTCAGCTCAAAATGCACCCCGGGAATAATTACGATAGTAACACGATAAGATGATTAAGGGGGAAAAGTTGAACGACAGCAAGAGACAATAATTGGAGACTGTTGGACATACAGGACACGGTCGTACGAGCGTTTCCGCAATGCGGTCTGTTTTGAGCGCCGATCCGTCGGCGAGATCAAAGCAGTCATGGAATTAGGCAACGAGACCTGGTGACAATTAAGTTCGTACGTATCTGGAATACGTGGAATCGCTAATCCAATCGTACTGGGGTTAATTACTTTTAACGGGGCCCTTCTACGCTCTGGTATTGCGTCTCGAAAACAATGCCCACTCGATCGACAGATATCTCTTTAGAGAAGCAAGAAATCTGATACGTCTATGAAATAAATTCAAAAAAAGAAATTGAACAGGATTTGGGCGGTATAGCGGTAAATAAAAAAAATGTTCTTATTACATATGCAAATAATTATACTTGCAATGTGCAACTATCCCCTGGCTTATCGGGTAGCACGATTAATAACTGTCTGCCTGGAAGGGGTTTCAGAAAAGGTGGAAAAGATAGTAACGTAACGTAAAAGGAGGAACCCACGAAATTGCATATTTATAAAATGCAAATTTAAATTGCGGTAATAGGAACGCGGAGTTAATGATTGTATTTAAAATGGTTTATCAGCGCGGCACAATTTTCACTCAGATAATAAGCAGTAAGTGCGCTAGGTGAGTACGTGCATCGTCACACGTACCATATATATAGGGTAAGCACAGACAGGTAGTCCGACGCTTGTGGGGACTTACAGAGGCCTAGCGGGCCCAAACTGCGCGGGCTCCATTATGCCTGCTGGCCTGCATATAGACGACCGCTGCAGCCTGGCAATAATTATGCATTCCTAATTAGCGTAATTAACAGTATAATTGATATCCCCCGTCATTTTTTAATCGACCGTATGTTTTAATGTCAAAGTCGTTAAACTGTAATATTTAATCTTATATACCACAGGAGACATACGGCGACCATTTTCGGCGGTCTGTACACACCTCAATTGTATTGTTTCACGCCGCGCAACGCTTGACCAAAAAATGACACCGTATCGAATGATTCTATCAATTTAATGGAAGTTCTGTAAAAATTATTTAATATCATTAACCTTATAGACCTCTCCGTCTGCATAGTGAAAAAACTGTATAAAAATTAATTGTTCAAGGTGAAGTTTCACTATTGACACAAAAACTGATATTTGGCACATTAATGGCTATGCTTTGTAATGTAAGTATACGTTAACAATTAAAAATTACTGACACTTACTCTTCCGGTCTAAAGTATGGACGCGACCCTCTAACATTAATTCATCAGGATTCACCAGGCCTAATTATAAATAGGTACGTATGTATATCTATCATAAGACAACATATAATCAAAGAAATTTTAAGGAATATAAAAAATTATATAAAACAGCAAATGATACATTACGTCACAGTTAAACTTACAGGAACAACAGTCACTAGAGGTTACACGTAGAGTAAAGAAGAAATGTCAAAGCGTATAGGCAAAATTCGCGTGTTCCATTTTCGCATCAATTTTTTTTTTGTTTATGCCACTTTCTCTTTCATTGTCATTCGAATCCTCGACGAGTCTCACAAAATCATGTGGATTTCGTAAGGCGATGAAAGATCGAGCTGAAACGCGAAGAATGGTGGCTCGACATGTAGCTCAGGGTGGAAGCCGCCATAATTTATGAGACTCGCCCCATTCCATTCCAGACGTCAGATGCCATAAAAAGAGGGCAGCTCATCTATGATGGGATAGGGGGTTGTATATCAAGCCTGATATGGGGGAGGTCCCTATGATATCACCCTCTGCCAGTACCAGTCCGTGCTACGCACCCCCGTCCACGCGATACACATATACCTCCTATTATCGTTGTGCCTCGAGGCTGGATTAAACGTCAGAATATACCTATTCCGTAAAAAAAGAACTATATACAGCATGAAATCGAAGAGGATATTAGATTATTCGAAATGCCACGTCAGCCGCTGAATTTTTCTTCGTAAGTGACACAGTTACCAACACGTCAATATACCTCGGATGGTACCGACGTTTCTTGATGTCATTAAATCCTAATAACGAAAATCATAGTCACATTAAACAAAACCAGTTTCTAAACGCATGCTACACCAGTTTACTTTCTCATACAGTTATAACCTAGGGGAGATTTTCATTGGTCTATTACTTCCTGCAGTACGACAGCTTATTGGTTACCTATACAGAATGTCAGATGACTTGCAGTTTCCATCTCGACCCTATTGGTCCACAGTTTGGAGGGTTGTGTAAGAAATTCGACCAATCCAAGACGTAGCTCGTAACCCCGCAGGAAGTAGAATATTCTACCCTATACACATCGGTTGCTTTCTAGTTGAAAGGCACAGAAAGCATTATTCACGCAAAACGCACCACCTGAAGGTGATTTTAACATAGAAATCAAATGGACAACGTAAAAGAAAAAAAAGGCACAGATCGACACGACACAACATGAAACCTAACAGTTGATTGGTTTTAGCAAAACGTTTACACGAATATCAATGGCTTATCTCGAGTTATCTTGTTTTATGCATATTAACTGGAAAGCTTGCATGTTCGTATGTTGTATATAAAGATGAATTCTAGACAGTTCGTTGATCATTTTCAGTTTCTTTCGTTCCTCGCCCAGTTCGCTTATACCCATATCTGTTGTACCTGTACCAGTAACCTTCCCCGTTTCGAACACAGCAAGAAACGTTTTCGAAATACGTCTAAAGAACAGCGTGCACCAGGTAAAACGCAAATTATAGGTCTGCTCGGTGGCATTCTCGTACAGAGCATTTGGATTTGAGGATAGCTATTATCTTGCTAGACGTCGGAGTCCATAGCTGAGAGCGATGTATCCGTCTAGGCATCTAACATCGGTGCCTAGTTTAATAGGAGTATAATGGTCGCCATGCATCAAACGTTCTTACGTGTAATTACATCTGCATTATCTACCCCCTCTACGACTAGATTGGGCGAATTTTGCATTATCGAATAATCCTATTCTGTATAGATATCTCCGTACAAACCTAATTACCTAATTACGTCGATAAGATCGGCAGCAATATCATCCCTTGGAGATACTTGCAAAGCTGCTAGTTCGAGCTTGTACAGCACCACAGAACATATGTGGCTGGTGGTTTAATTACGAAAAAAGGAGGGTTATAAAGAGGAGAGTCAAGCACATTTTTTTTGATCGCGATAAAAAAGAAAAAACTAAGAGCACCAGCCACGAGAGTCACCTAATCGGGTGCCGCGATGCGTGATAACGTTGATACCTATATATACGTATACACATGCGCATAACACAACGTGGTATAATGTCGCCCAGTACGCGACACTCGCCATCGCTTCTTTTTTTTCAAGCACTAATTTAATTCGTCCACTATTTTCACCCCTTTCTCCGAGTGGGTGCGGTCGTCGCTCGGCTAATTCATTCTATTCCTTCCTTCCTCTTTTTTTTCCAGGCTTTCTATCCCCCGGGGGTAGTCTGCAACGCGGCGGCGCCTCTCTAACGTGTATGTGATTACCACAGGGCGTTATGAGCTTCGTATAAACGTGACTAATGAGAATGAGGCAGCTGTCATGGTCTCAGTGGGCGCACCCTGGAGCCAGGAGTTAAGTAAAACGCCTCACAAATCGCGGTTATACGAAATCTCACGGTTAACTAATATTGTACCTCCTTGGATGGATAAGTAATATCGATGTCATTACTTTCCTGGACGTTTGCGTACAGTGAAGTCTCGACGATAAAAAGAGAGAGGGATAAATAAGTGAAGATATTTATGAGAAATTTTTTGTCATAGTTTATGAAAAAAAAAAAGATACGGAGGAACGTGGAAAGAGGACTTACGCTCGAAGTAAATACACGCTTATCCAGCGAAATGATCGAGAACGAAAAAGCGTAATTGACGATGACGTAGGAAATCTACACCTAGCGGAGCTGCGGGATGACGAGGCTGAAGATTCATGCGATTAAGTAAACGCGCAGGTATACGCATTGCATTAGATATAGTTCATGCAGCATAATATTAATTCGATTGCAGATAAATCACTGATCCTGATTCCCGTATGCATACGTAACGTCCAATGTATGGCGCATGTAATATACACAGTGTTTATATGGGGAATAATCGTCGCATGCGAACAATGACTGTTACGGGAGAATTTTTCGGATTTCTCTTAGGAGCGCCATTGGTATTTCTCATAATTACGTGGATTAAATTAGTGCCCGGGGTTTCGCGTGCTCGCTAATGGCTGTAACTGTTTGTAAATGTAATCGTGGAATCGTGTGTATACCTAATGTAACTATATATATATATACACATATAGATAGCGCAGTACGTGCACACGCTCGCCTCGTCTGGTATAATAGTGTAAATGTGTTTTATTTTATTCCGCTATGCGCTAAGTACCGCCATGTTCCCAGTTACGAAGGCAGAGGCATTTAATTAAACAAAGCACTGCCCCTGCGCGTTAGTGCATCGTCGGGTCGATTTCGCTTTCCCTTAGGACGAAACGAACGCTTCGGACGCAAGCCATTTGCACTCGGGAGAAAATTCTTATCAATTCTTACAGGGCCACTGAGCTTCTTTACGTTCAAGCGAAATCTGAGCCTAACGTATACGGTCTTTAAGAAGTCGTATCCAAATGCTTGTCGTGACTTAACTAATTTTTAATTAACAAGGCGGTATATGGTGTTAACATATTTTGAAATTACCTGTAAATTGATAGCGGTCGTAAAACATTGACTTCACGATTCCCAAATAGTGCGTGACGATTGCCTTACCTGTGAATGAGAGAACAATCAAATTTTTTCAACAGTCATGCAATTCGACGGGGACTGTCGAGTCTGAGGTTCGGCAACAGCCGAAAGAAAATGGCGGAGGTGCAATTACAAATAATTTAGTCTGATCCTCATATATACTATTTAGAAGTTATTACGCGGAATACTGTAATTGCGTTAAACCGTGAATACTGCAGTGATAGCATTTTCTACGGTTATATAATGTGCGGCTTGCATAATATTATCACACGGGTAAAGTGAAACTGCAGGGAGTGTGTACTATCATTGCTACGCGTCCCTGTGTCAGTAATTCTGCGGATTATAATTGAGACTGATGGGGAGGGGGTCGGGGCAACAACGTTCATTAAAATCAGATTTATACCCGGATGAATTTTTATCCGTGTACCATTTCGCCTCTTAAAAATGGCGTGGGTCTCGACGGCAATTTTCTAGCTCGCTTAGATGATCGTCGCTGCTCATATGTTTTGCTCTTTTATTTGATTTTTTTTATACTGCTGCATTTCTCTCTCTCTCTCTCTCTCTCTCTGTCTTCCTCTACATATATTTTTATTATTATTTCCATCCCTATATTTAAAACATAATGCATCGTTGCTATCGAATCGATCGGGAGTCCTCCTCTGGTTCTCCGCCCCGCTCTACTATCCATGGCTCTAAAGGCTGCCCCTGGACGCTGATAGCGAAGAAACTTATGTGCCTGAGCTTTACCATCGTAACCCACATCTCGGACGGAAATTAGAGGGTAAAAATAAGGCTGCAAACCCTTAAAAAATTTCGTGAAACACAATATACGTACACAGCGTATCTTCTCGCAGGTACGATGATTCCAGTTCAGCTACTATAAGCTGTGCGCAAAGATGAGATGAGCGACATTGCATAACTATAGCTGCTTCCAAGAAATAGCGTATACTCGTATACGTTATCGCAAACGTATGGAAAATCAACAAAACGTGGCAATGATTTTCTCGTCGTTTAAATCGTACTTTATATTACTTTGCTTCCGATGATTATCTTCATTGATCGTTCTTGGCTGCCTTGGACTTTTAGCGAGCATAATTAACGATTATACAGTCTCCTAAGGAATAACCGTGTCACGATGGTCGTAAAAACGCCACGAATAAAATTCATTTATCTTACCAATGCGCCATACTCATCATGCTTGTTATATTCAGTTTGATATTCACCTTTTATAATTTCTTTTTTTTTTATCGAGCACTTACGTATACTATCATACGTTAGATTATTTATAACTATTTATAAGATATGTTCAGGATAGCTCTGACCTTGGGTAACTTCAATTTATTAGAATGGAAGTCGATAAGAAGTCGAAATACGTATTAATGGAAAAATCAATTCTTGGTCAGTGGTATTCATTGTGCTATATTCGTTGTCCCTCGTGCGCTTAGTAGTCACTGATCAGAATACATTTATAAAGTGCGTGTTACCTGAATGACACATTTATCAGTAGACATATATTAGACTTGTACTTTATATGCCAGAAACATGCCAGTTATAGGTCTCACATATGCTGTCGGTCTAACGACCTTTTAGTAGACTGGAAGGAACAATTGATATGTCCAATAAATATAATTAGATAATATACCCACAAGCCAGGTGAAAAAAAAAACTTCTCTCTACTAAAATTGTGAATTGAACAAGTATGCGATTTAATGATACTGTATTATTATAAATGATATATTAATACGTTGCAATTAAAAATGACAAAATGTTTCCAATGATCATTTTAACAAATCACTGATTTTAACGACTGACCATAAAAGAATAACTTATTCAAGACTTTTTAAATTTCTTATCCTTTCTACGAGTGCGACGGAGATAGAGTGATGAGCAGTTAAGTGCGTAAGAGACAGACAGACATATCGGGCGGAACTATTTACAACTGATCGACCACAAATAAAAATTAATCCAAGTAAGTGCTCGAGAGCTGCTAAATCTACTTTGCATATTTAAGTTGAGCAAGCCTGTATAAAATACTAAATTTTTAACTCGCGTCATCGACGAGTGGCAAACTTTTGCAAATGGCTATACAACTGCTATCCAAGCACGATCAGAATGTGATGTTTCGCGATGCACGGTGTCTGGATGTTGTCTCGGCCAGTCACACTGCCTAAACGGCTTTGGTCAGAGCGTGAAATGACAGACAGGTGAATTTGCGCACAATGTAAAATGGTCAATAACCCCTCTTAATCATAATCAGATTGTTACTGATATCTATACCGAGGCAGAACGTTATGCGACGAGATACATATACGTATCATAAATATCATACGTATTTGTAAGTGAATGACAATACAAGGAGGAGATGAAAAATTAATACAAGCAACTGTATACTGTTTGACTGTATACTTATCAGTATTCCTTATCAGAAACTAGAAATTCAACAAACAAAATATTTAGAAGAATGAAGTTCATAATGCTGTTCTATGTACTCCCTATTGATCCATAAAATAATAATCAAATATAGACGGCGCTACCAGGAACGTTTGAATATCGCGACAAAAATATAAAAATATGTCAGTAAGATTCTTGATTAAAATCAGGTCACCACGTTGAATTTTACAAGTTTTTAAAGCTAGATGTTAATTAAAATTAGTCAAATCTGCCGATTTGAAAATCAGATCGTTACAAACGGTCGCAGTAAATAATATACTTCAGTATCAATAAGAAGTTGCTAATACAGATTTCATAGGGTCGGATTATTATCGTATAGATGAATAATAGTTATGAGTACACTGAACAAAATTTGGAAAAACCAACTGCTCCCATATAATCGAGAGAAATTTATTTGTTTCCAGTAAGTTTTATTTCTATCGATTGTGATAAAATTGATTGAACGAAACCTGCCCTGTTATTTCAACTCCAACTCGTAGTTACAATAAACATCAACCGATTGAGTTCATTCGATTACACTGTATGTAAATCGAGTAAATAATGTTTGATTCAAGCGACAGAAGTAGTTGCATTGATTAGTTCATATGTACATTGGAGAAACTACACGTGCTGTTCCTTTGATGCGAAATTTGGTTGGAGTGACCTACGCATACGAACAGGAAATGCATATAATTTAAATTGATCCAAAAATGTGTTTCAATATTTCCTTACTTGACTACAGGTCGTACTTAAACGAATTACGTATATTATTCGCCAGCCGCGACCACAGGATTGAGTTGAATCGATTAATTTTTTTTGTCTATTTCACCGAACGTTTTTCTCAGTGTATTGACATAATTATGATTGAAACGTAAAAGGCTAAGCGTGCAAACAGTAGCGCAATTCTTTTTCCATTTGTACACTTCTATTTCTTCATTTTCCTTTTACTTTTTTTTTCTTTCATTTATTCAGTCCCTTCGTATACCTACATGTCCACAGAAAGGCGTGTAGCGGCTGACCGTACAATAGTTTGCATATTCATCGGCTCCACTCTTATCGGTCTCATATTATCACGGGATGCTTAATTGACTTCAGATTCCCTCATTAGCGCTAATGGGTTAATTCTTAAACTGTTCCGCCATTAGGCGCCACGAAACCGCAAACCGTTGCTACGAGACTGTCAGTCCTATTCGGGTAAACGGGGTGGGGGGAGGGGGTGTTAAAAAGCTCGTTTCGTAGTTGATGAGAATCCCGTAGCGTGATGAGCTTTCAAGTATGAGGTAAAACACTGGCAAATTTTCACATAATCCGTATTCGAGTATATTCTCACATAATCTAATTGCAAATTTAACACATAGGTATTCGCGTATATTTAAAAAAAAAATGCATCAATTCAAGGAAAATGAAATATTTATAGACCGCAGATATTGATAACACACTGATCAATAAAAACGAATTAAATTATAGAATTTATATCAAGATAAAATCTTGTGCATACCTATAATGACTAAGCGCCAAATATGTTCCATGGGATTTATCGTGCTGCTTGTATGGCAAAGGTGTACTAGTACAATACTAAAACATCAGAAGCGTCATTACCTATGCATTACCGGGTGTAGTAGTAGGTAGCTGGTAAAAGTCACTGGCATATTCAACGTCCGTTTGTTTACATAGGAGTGAGTGGCGTGTTTATTCTTATAGGGAGGATTAAATGTCGATGAAGTGTCGAGTTACGTTACAAGCTGCTTCTTAGCAGTTCTGCTCTAGTAGATTCTCGTTTGCAAAGTTCGCTTCTGCGCGGCACTGCGCTACTCTTACTGTTAGTCCTGGCGCAGTGGAACCTAAGCAGACAGGAGACGTGAAGGAGGCAGAGAGAAGAGGAGTCTGTCAGCCTCAGGTTAGGGTGGTAGCTATAGGCTATATAAGAAAGAGGAGCGAATAACCAACCCGTTTGTATACGTACATGCGTAGGTATAGTCTTCTTGGTGCGCCTCTTCGTCCTCATCTTCCTCTTCCTCTTTTTGGCGCTGGGGGATCTCGACGACTGGACCGCTCGCACCGCGCACCGCTGGAACTATCGCGTTGCAACCGCGCCCACCGATTATTCTTAAAAGCGACCGATTTTTAAAGCGGGGGAGCACAAGTGGAAAAGATATACGCGTGAAAGGGGCAAGGCGAGATAAAAGGAGAATCAGAAAGGATGTCAAAGAAATTAGCAATGTGCGATAAGAAGTGACCTTCTGTTCGATTAGACCGACCATGCATCGCGATCCCAAAGGTTTCCTATTTCCAGTATCCCAAAGATCTGGACCAGATATAGATCCCTTTTCGAGCGTGATCGTTTCCGTTACTTTCTCTGGTATAATTCCTTACGTTGATATTCTGCATCGTTCTCTTCATCTCAAAAGAAGCAAGAAGGGTATCTCTTACGCTCGAGCAAAGTCTTCCGGCTCGTCGGTTCTTCGAACGCAACTCACTTTCCAATCTTTTCGGACGATCGAATCACGCGAAATCTTCTCCCTTTTGACGATTAACGTGACCTCCCGTAACGAGATCGGATTGTTTAAGCTTTTCTTTATGTCGCTTAGTTTATCGTCACAAGCGCATCCACAAGTATATACAGCGACGTTCATTGAACTTTCTCTTCCTCTTCATCTCGTGTAACACGATGATGAACAATTTCAAAGAACGTGCACCCTTTATCTACGAGGCTCAACCACTGACGTAGACAGCCATGTACCTAATGGCCGGACACCCAATATTTTCTACAACTTCAGACTCGACTGCTATCACCACATTAGAACGAAATCACACCGACTGCGCGACCACTCGTAAATACTCTCGTTCGCATAAATAATGTAAAATCACAGGGTATATCGTATTCAT
This sequence comes from Pachycephus smyrnensis, assembly GCA_030142225.1. Classification (NCBI taxonomy): domain Eukaryota; kingdom Metazoa; phylum Arthropoda; class Insecta; order Hymenoptera; family Cephidae; genus Pachycephus; species Pachycephus smyrnensis. The sequence goes on along the minus strand of JARQST010000266.1, from coordinate 2,568,690 downwards.
ACCAAGGGCTTAAGTATTATTAATAATTGATACCTGCCGTCGACGAACTCAAGACACGCCTAACGGTCCCACCAATTTCGACGGTGTCACGCGAGAGGCCCGACATTCTTTTTTCTCATATGCTAAAATATCCTGCTGCTGAAGACTTTCCAAAGTCCAGCAAAGAAAACGGAATAGTATCCCTATTACATATTGTAGCCTTCCGCAAAACGGACTATATAATTAAGAATACATAGTAATATAGAGGAACGAGAGTTAAATAGGGCAAAAGAATATCTTATCTATCTTCATCAGATCAGACACTTTTGAAAAGTGTATTATAAAGCGTCAGTTCGTTTCTCAAACAAACATTGAGGAAAAAAATTAAAAATTAAACGAAATAAGAATCAACCAAGTATCGTGACGCGTTCAAGCAGTACAACAGCATTTGGTCATTGGTAGCAAACCGGAAACGGAGCCATTCTCGTTTCACCTGCCACTCGCGGCAAGTTTCAAAGAGCTTATGCTAATTAAATGTCTGTAGATACAATAATATCTAAAACCAGCAAATCCACCTAACAACCATTTTCCTTTGACCATCTGTTATAGCTTGTTTTGAACTTCCTAAACCACAAAAATTAATAAAAGCGCAATCTACCCCTCTTAAATTCTGATACTTTCATATATTGCAGGATCCCTCTGATTATAACCAGGGTAAAAAGTGTTACCAACAAAGTAAGCAAAGGATCATCAATTTCAAAATCCCACAAGTACACAGTATGATACTAGCGAAAATTCCCGTTGGCTTTCAAAATGGTGGCGCGTTCTTTCGGCTGGGTCTCCTCGCACACTGAACTCTGTACCTACCCTTATCCGGCTCCATAACGCGGCAGTGGTTCTTACCAATTCAAGTTAGCCGAGCTCAACTGAACTGAACTGAAGCGCAGACGTGTAATCTTCCAAGCTAGCCACTGGGCGGGGTAATGATACGCTCGTGAGCACTGCTAGTGGAGTATATACCGCGGAGTGGCGTATGAACCACGTTATATCTATTCCTTGGCATGAGCCACTGAGGGTGTTTTAGCTAGACCCTTTGATAAACTCCCTTTGGTTATAGCTAACTGAGATTATTCATTAGTATCATAGCGCTCTGCAAGTATCGACTAAAGTTTACAGATGAGATCTCGTTAGGTACTGTTAGTTGCTTCGGTCCTCTAGACCATACTGCTCCGTCTGATTCGATACGGATGAGCATACCTTTGCGAAGGAATTCGAGGAGGAGAGGGCGTATTTAATGCGCTACCAGCAAGATAGACGTAATGGTAATTGGTAAGTAAAGGGAGTGAATACAGCGCGGTATTCTGTAACCGATTCTTTAAAGCCCTGGGCTGAATATCCTTGGACTACTATTTCAGTAGTCGCGACTCTTACGAACATAATGACGAGCTGCATACTAAAGAGTGCTTTAAAATGTATCATTTGCTATTAAATTGAGGAATTAAAAGATTTTGATAGTGCCATTTTTTTCATTGATATTTTTGTACATCTTTTTAAATATTATTTTTAACGCGAGTCGGGACTTTTTTGAAAATTTTTATTCACGGATGATATCCTATGTAATAGTGATCTTATGTTCGTGCACATGTCGGCTTTGTGTTTATGCCGAAAATGAAAAGTTGGCATCGGGACGTATGGGCGAAGATGATAAAGGCAGAACGGATCTAGATACCCTGTGTTTACAAAGGTACCGCCCTACACGCACTAGCTCTATGTTTATACCGTCTAATCTTGCATTCTGAAAATGCAAATCCGCCGAATCGGGCGAATATCGAAATGAAGGGATCCGCTGTTCGTTATAACCGTCGGCTCGTTCAAGCACCTCTTGAAACGCGAGAATTCATCCTAAGCGGGATTCGAGTCGAAAATCGACAATGAACAGTAAAAGAGAGAGATAAAAAGAGAGAAATTCAAAAAAAGGGTTAAACCGGTATAATCGCTGTTGGGCTGAGAATTCGAGCGAATCCCTTGAAAATAATTCTTGTACGATGAACGAAGGTCGTCGATCCGGATCCTGCGGTCAAGAACTCTTTCGGGAAGCCGAAGGCGTGGTCCGCCATATTTGTACTATTACTAGCGCAATATATGTTATGCAAATTTTTATAGCAAGGGTAGACAGAGGAATGTATCCATACGAAACGCAAGATCGTTCAGCATAACGAGTCAGTAGCGTTGGAAGAGCGTATCCGAGTAAACTCGTTATTAAGATCAAACCAGCCATTAATTAATCAACTTAGCACACGGTTATTAGGTAATAATTACAGAGGCACGCGTGTGTTGGAAGACTAGCATATGTAGAGCGTAGATACGTCAAAACCCTGGAGGAAAAGTCGACAAACCGAATCTCAAGATTCGAATGCTGTATCCACGGTAAAGTATAGCTCCCAGCTATCCTCTTGTTAATACCTTTAAAAACCGGTGTGGCGCATTCAATTTTCAACCTTTAATCTACGTGCCATAGCGATCAAATGATCGGCTTTCTGACGTATAACCTTTATGAGCATACCTCGATTAAATAACTGAACGTACATAGCTGGGTATTCGCTATACCGTTACGAGAAAACGTCCTGGCAAGTTCCTCCTGCGTAATCGCGCTCATCACACTCGCCGTTTCCCTCGGTGGTAAGGACAGATGCTTGAAAAAGCAAATGACAGTCTGGAGTGACGTAATGACAATGGTAGTCCGCCTCCGAGGCACCGGAAGTAGCTGCTATAAGGACCAGGAGACACCAACTGATGCTATACTTAGCCCTGCTAATGCCTCTTTTCTGTATGATGCCTTTCATAGAACGAGAACATATGTAATCTTTGGAATTTTTCAGAATAATTTTTATAAAGCATCATTGATAACCACACGAATGTTGCATCACCGTAAATATTCCTTGTAGAGTTAAATCATTTGATTCTTTTTTAGGTTAGAAAATTCTTGTGAAAAATTCGACTCTTTGCATTGGTATACTATTAGTATTATTAATCTATAGTAAATGATATAAGACAGTTTACGCATGTTACAGAGAGCAAAAGTATACTGGGTTTGTAGTACGATTTCATATGAATAGGAAGTCGTAGAATTTTCCCATGATGACGCAGACCCCGTGTGGAGATACCAGAAGACGTTACAGGTCGACAAATCGAAACAATAGCGCCGGAGATTTCACAGTTAAACAAACCTACGGCTAATAAGCGGTTGATGCATGGTGGCGAGTTGGAGGGGGGCCAATACATAAAAATAAGATAAATTTTACGCTCGGCTGGTGATGAATGGCGGGATGAATTATTGAATAGTTAAACACACAGCGCCGTACCGGCCGGGCTGGACCCCAGCATCCGAACCTGGTTCAGATGCATCGCCGAGGCATGGTCGACTCAGGGCCGCCAGTATCACAATGAATTCTCAAATTTCGTCATGACAATATCTACCAAGATGTCCACCAAGACACTTTCATAAAAAAAAATTAAATTCAAATAATTTCAACAATACGAAATTACACTTCCCCATAAATCCAACTGAATAAAAATCCCATGCTATTAACATATGGAAATCATCGCCAGGCTGACAACTAGTCAGACATTGAAAAGGAAGTCAAGTGAATGTTGACAAGGAAGAAGAATAAGAACAATAAAAATCGCCATAGTAATATGACAAAGGACTGCATGTCGCAATCCACCCAAGATAAAAGGCTCATTCACAAGTGTTCGAGCTCGAAAGCGATGAACGAACTCGTAAACAAGACCGACGAAAGAGGCGCCTAATTTTTTCGCTGCCAATAAAATCGGCCTTCTCACAGCCGGTTGCATCCGAACGAGTTCACGTACACGAGGTTCACTCGTTCACTCACTCTCATGCGTCCAACGTTCACTTGAACACAAAGTGGCTCAAACAGACGCTTGGTCCCTCATTGGTTGTTGGGTTGGTTCAAGTCGTCCGTTCCTGCGGCATAAATTCACCTGCACGTTTCACTTCGTTATGGCTCTATTCACAAACGCCGTAACCCTTGGAACTCCTTTCACGGCAAAGGCGGTTCCGCGGAAGGACGCACAGACGTCCTCATCCTAACATGAACATTTCGGTATAATTTGGATGTAAATAATGAACTCTAAAGGCGATATAATTTTATTCAATAGGTTATGCGTCTTTTGGACTCACCTCGAGTTCGAAATGATTTCATTTAATCAAATGGAGTAAAAGGCACGTTTCATAGGTGTTAGGCATTCCTTGACTCCAATCGGTAGCTCTGATTGCTGATAAATATTCTAACGATATTACCTATGAATGCTGTAATGGAATCGTAAAGGATCATTCAAGAAGCGTGAGTGTATGGTAATGGTGGTAATTGACTTTGCGACATAGGACTATCGTTATATCCAGGTACCAGGTGTTAAATCTGTTAGGCGCAGCTGATTATAGGAATTATGAACGATCTTTACTCTGCGAATAATGGTGGTGTCCAATGGACCTCGTAGATTAAATGTATAAAATGCAAAATGACACGCTATAGTATTTCATAAGGAAGAGGACTGTCTAATGATATATGTACATTATGCGTTATCGTACAACGTGTTCGGTAAAATAGCGAAACAAATTAACAAAGGAGTCAAGCTTTGCTGGGTCGTACCATTATTTTTGAGTGTTTCGTCCATTTACTTTAGTACTCCTGAGGCAGCATCAGAAATTGAGTAAGTGGTACAGAGGCTGCAGAGATCTGAGTGCGGTCCTCGTCTGGCCGAATGAAGGAAAGGTTTCAGAAACAGGTTCATTACAAGGCTATAAACGTACGTTATAAGGCCATAAGGATGCTCGGCAATTACTTAAGAACTAATCAGCCCAAAGCCAGGACGACGGCCGCTGTCCATCAAAAGACCATCGACCTCTTCGGCAAAGGTTCATTTAACTATCCTTTTATATACCAAAATTCACAGTATTTTAAATAATTAGATATATTTTTCAAAGAAATCGTTGCGATCGAGATTTAACAAGGCTTATTAGATGTGCAGTTACATAATAAAGAGAAGTACCATGTTTCGTTATAGTCGTAAAATTCGAATAAAATATATCCTATTAAAAGCATAAATCTTGATAGTCCCAAGCATGGCGACGTCTACGATAGATTCAACAAGACTAGCGCGTCCAAGGAGCCACATCAAGATATTTTAAATGAAACTGACCAAACAAGAATGAAAAGATAAATTAAAGATAAACAGAAGACACGCTCGAGCGATTTCGCATCCCGCTTATTTTTCTGCTCTATTTTTTTTCTTCAAACGCCTTTTAACGTCAAGTAGAAAGCCTATCGCTAAAATATGCCGGAACGTCAAGGCGCGTTTTCAGCCTTGCGTCTCGTGGGCTGTCACCCGTTTAAGGGTGGCCGACCAGAGGAATCGCAGAAAGGGAATATTTAAGACGAAGAGAAGAAGCAAAGGAGTGAAGGAACACAGGGCTGACAGTCAAGAGTCAAGACTGACTAAAGTATAATCAGGTTCGACTGAGTCCGCAGTCGAGTGTAATAACAGTAATCCCTCCCTTCGCCAGCAATTTGGCTGTTCGCTCAAAAACTCCAAATTATAGAAGCTGCTGTCATTAGCCGAGAGCCACGTCGCGGCGCGTTCCCCGAACCTTCGTAAACTTTGGGGAAACTCGAGCTGCCAGTGGGCAACGCGCCCTGGTAAACTCAGTCATTGTCATACGTGCTTAAACTTTACTGCCAATGGACGTATCAGCACCGCCAGTACACAATAGATAACAGTGATTTTGTATGGCATCCGAACGATTTACTTTGCGTTAAAATATTAGGGCTCCAGGATTCGTGGTGCTGTTGCTGACTATCTCTGGATATTGTATGGGTCTAGGTGAGTATAGGTACCAGACGATACGGCCGATCCAACCGAGCAGGGATAAACCAGGCGTGAACCCTGAGGGCATCCTATCCCCAAGATACACCTCCTTTCAAAACTAACTCACCAAGCTTGTCGATCGTTCCTTGACATAAAATAAATCCTTCCGAAAGATCTCCAGGCTCTGTTGCAGAGTCCTGTAGCTCTTGGCAGATTTGCTCTGTCATATAAAGTGGGTATACGTATACGTATTTGTATCCTCATATTCTCATCTATAATATCGAACGATGCTGCACGCTACCGGTATTGAGTATTGCCATGATAGAAAGCCAAGGTGGAATTCAGATAGGCAATCTCTTTAGACTTTACTTTTCCGCGTCTTGGCAATCAGCCTCGCACTCCGTCAATGTCAGCTTAGCACTGGCCACCCCGTATCTTTCTCTTCGTACCCTCGCTCAACCCCATCGCGTTACGATCCACACACGAACAAAAGAGAAAACCACTTGCTGCACGCAAGAATGTCGCCAGGGGATTAAGGGCTTACTCGATGGGTGCAGATTGCTTTAATTTCTCAAAACCAGGAACGCCTACTCCTCTTTAAACAAGTGAATCTTGCATCCCCTTGTAGAATAATTTTCATGATTCTGTTTATTCTTTTCCTGCCTGTACATTCATGACAACTCAGATTAAGAACATACTATTTTTCTATATGACGTACTTAGAGGCTGTACTATAAGTATGATAGAAAGTTGCTATTCTTATTGAATTTGAATGCAGTGAGCTCTATTTATTAAGATCAATCCAAGAGGTGTAAGGGATCAGCATTCAAATTGATCATTTGTTGATCTCTCGTAGATGCCTTTTTGATCCAGCCTAAGTGCCAGAATTGCATGATACATATGGCTTAGTCTCATGAGAATGATGTTGACCGTGATTATAATTCTATATCAATAATCGATCATATGTTTATCAATTATTTTTTTACTCGGGGGATGATTTTCGTACGTACGGACAGGGGATTAAATTTTCTCATGTCGTTTTTAGTAATTGTTGTCAATTTATTATTTTAATCCCGCGAACGAAGCACGCGCGCCACGCCACGCCACGCATTTACGCCTGACTTTGCGTGCCCGCAACGCAATTTACTTGTAAGTAATAAATCCCTAGACCATATCGGCCACTATACACATTGAGAATTCTTATAGCTTCTAGTTACTAGCAAGAGACATCGGCAGTCTAGTCACTGTCAGTGCTTTGCAAAGATCAATTTGTAATGCGTAATGTCACTGTACTTATTCTGAGTTCACTGAATCATCAATATAATGCATTGTTAATAGATTAAGTTAATAGTCGCGTACGAGTTATGAAGGTTCATCAGCACATGAGTGAATACTAGAAAACTTGAAAAATATTTCATTTGAATATATTATAATTGAAGGAGGAATTTAACACAAATGAGTGAAATAAGATACCCGATACCCTGATTATCTACTTATAGAACGACAAGCCAACAAACGTTATTACTCTTACGTTAGCGCAAGCTTTACATACCTTGAATTATTTATGCGTGCAACCACGTCACGTCAGTTCACAGTCTCTTTGTACACCGGGTACATACTAGTTGTCGTAATGACTTTTCGAGCCACCTTTCTCAATAATCCAGCAGTCAGACGATCATTTATCTTTCAAGAATGTAAAGCTATAGGTTTGTATTTACAGGAATTCCGGAAATGAAGAATATCTTATTCATTTTCAAAATTATGTGAATAAATATACATTTATAAATATGTCTAGGTCTTTACGCGTGGATATTCTACAAAATTGTCAAAATCTCGTGTAGGATAGTATACATGCGAGTATACTGTGCGCATACACTAGAAATCTTCATAATAAAGGCAAACGACTACAAAAAAGCGTAGTAACTTCGTAGAGTAAATTTTAAATCATCATTACAAGAGTGATAATCTTTTTAATGAATTCATTGATATTAACATAAATCGATTGATTTGTTAAAATAATGGATATAATAAGAAATGATGTTGACTAACCTTTTTCCATTGCGACGGCGTCGTTTGGTAGCATAGACAGTACCAAGCTGGCTCATCGCAACGGGGTTGTTCGGTCCCGTCGCGGATGCCGGTGCTGGCGCCGAGGTCGGCGTCATCGCAGCTTCAACGACGGAGGGCTGGGGGTGAGAAGCGCTCAAGGTAAGCGTCGACCCGGGTGGATAACATGCTGCCGTGACATAATCCGTCGGCGTGAGCGATGTGGTTGGTGGTCCGCAGATTCCGACCACCCCCGGACCACCACCGACACCACCGACCACCCCCAGCCCTGAGGCAGTTCTGTCCAGCGCGTACACGGTGCAGACGGTCACACCCCTAGCTGCTTCCAAATCTTCCGCTACGTCATCGTCAACGAGCGTAATCAGTTGCTGGTTTCCTGTCGGTTGATGATGCAGCGATGACAGCTGCAACTTCGTGCTGGGCGACAGTCTCCGTCTTCTTCACGATTACGCCTTTTTATATCCTTCTCTTCCTGTTTATATTCTATATATCTTTCCCCCGCCAAACGGGAATCACCGAGGTTGAAGAGTTCGTCTTGGGATCAATTCTGGAAGATGTGGACTCTCGGCGAAGATGATCCTCGAGGATCTGTTCCCGACTCTATAACGAGAATGCGATGTTGTATGCGTCCTGACGGAAGACTTCCCTATTCTTCCATGGAGCATAAGGACTCCCTGATTGTTTCTTGAAAAGATTCCCTGCGTGGAGAGGCAAGGTAGATATTTCCCAGAGGATATTGGAAGACGTTCAGGATCCTCTGGAAGCAGCTAAACGTCCCGGTTGCTGGAGGAGAACCTCTGGGAATTTTTTAGGAATCCGCAACATTAGAATTATTCCTGAATGAGAAGTCACGTCGATTGATCTAGTAGTGGGGAAGCTTTGGTGAATTGAGAAATGCAGAAACGACACATGAACCGAGATTCAAAAACGTACATGAACACTTTGGATGAATAGTTCTCACGATACTCTGTCTCCAATCACTGAGAAAGACGGAGGAAGGTACGTCATTAGTGAGACACAGGGTGTCAAGTATACTGTCAATCACGGGCAATGCCACGAAATCACTGTAATCACGGAAGAACTCACCCGCGGGATAAACTTGAAGAACGAACGCGCATCTTTGTCGCGACGTCGAACGTCGTCGACATACGTCTCCGTTTGTGTTATGACTTTAACATAAAAGTAGATACAACACAAAACGAAGGCTTTATCTGTAAGCTCAGGGGCGAGAGGTCACTGTCACGTATATACCGACAAGTTCGAGTCACGAATTATTCACTTTACATTCTTCTCGCATGAAACCTTATCCTCTGAATCTTTATCTATCAATCAATCAATTTCACACTAAAAACGTCGATCCATATCTACGAAGGTTGACTCTTTATCCCTGTTTCTCCTTCTATTTCTATCCCTCTTTGACTCCCACCCCCCTAACCCTCTCTTTCAGATACCTCTCCCGGTGTGTCACGCACATTCACTCATTCACTCTCTTTCACTCTCCCTGTCTCTCTCCCCCTTTCACTGTCCGTCCTCTCTCGGAGCTCACTCTCGCGTATTTCCTTTTGCAGAACCACTCGTGGATTCCACCAGGTAGAGCGTCACGTGTCGCAGGTTCCCGCCTTGAAGGTTTCCACTGCCACTTCTCTCACCTCACAAGATCCTCACCCAATACTGTCAAAGTGCGTATTCCACATAAACTGCACGTACCGATCAAACACTTTCTGTCCCTCTAATCGTTAGCAATCACAAACGATCTCACGAAAGACGAATAAATTCCATATTGGTACTCAAGCAATCTATAACTCGATTGAATCGTAACCGGATGACACTCTAAATGGAGCTGGTTCTCCCTACGCCGCGCAGTAGTATCCCAAGGTGATTCTCTTGGGAACCAGTGATATTAAACGGCAGCAGGATGCCTCGCCTCGTGGTAGGCTACCTCCGCTGAGCCGGTTGTCGCGTGAGCGCGCGAACGGTACGGTGCTCGCTTCGTAGAAGCGTGTGGTGTACTGCCCTGCCGGGCGTAGCATAAGAGCATAGATCGGCGCAACGCGCTGAAGAACGTGGTGGTGGGCCCGACCGATTACCCTCTACAGGCCGACGGAGAGGCACTGAGCCGGGAGGAACCCCCTCTTTCGGGACGCCCTGGAACCCCCCACTTACTATGTAGCCCCGCCCCTCCCACTCACGGCTCGACCAATCACTCAGCCAGCATGGCGCTACCAGCGTAACCGCGGAACCGCGAAACCCTGATACCATCGACGCTCTCTCATCTACCTAGTCCCGCTATTCTCCGTACCCTACGAAGCCCAGCCCGTCTTACTTCCCAGAACCTTGTACTTCTCATACCCACTGCCCTTTACTCACCCTTCCTTTATACTTTCCCTTAACACTGCTTTATACCCCATGCAACGTAGTTTCAGTTCTTTATCGCACCAGGATGATACTCGTGGAATTGCTTTTGACACTTCAACAACACTCGGTAGGAGTGTACCTAATTTTTTTTTAAATTTTCACTTTGACAGATTATTTAATCCTTTGTACGATGAATGCACAAGTGTATAATTGATCTCTGATAGTATTTGATGGTTTATTATCTATAGGCAATGATGGATTCGATATAGAAAGTTGTGATTGTTGATCGTCGTTAGAGACTTCGTGTCTTGGTCTGCTTGCACCTTGACAAGCGCAGGTATTTATTTTGCCGTCACGTTTACCTTATCTCAAGTTCTTTCGTGTGCGCTATCGGATTGCCAACACGAGCGATATCCTGCAGCAGCCAATATCACTGAATAATCTCGAACATAAAGCGGAGTATTGGTTGGCTATTGGCTAGGCATTGGCAAGAACGGGAGTACACCTTTGCAAGCATCTAATGCGTAGGGGACATGCAACTCCGCGGCGTTTTATCGACGATATTCAGGAATATTGGGGTCCCGTAATGGATTGTGTGCTACTGCCACACGGCTGGAACGAGTGGATGCCTGTATTTATTGCGACCTCTTGCACGCCATGCACTCCGCAGTGATAATAACCGTTGAAATTGCCTCGTTTATCTTGGAAAATCGTGCGGCCATTCGATACGACGATTGCCGGACATCCGCGCATTCTCCACCAGCGCTTCTTCCGTCACTAGAGGTGTGATGATCTACGATCCTCAATCGCATAAAAATCCCACCAAGATCCCACCTCCGTAAGATTCCTAGTCTCGGACGCCAAAAGGAACGTTCTGTACTCTTGTGCGCGTGAATAATTGAAAACACCTAGTACATCTCTTAATGACGCGGCTATTACACACCTTTTGTACCGAATTCCCATTCGCGTTAAGAACTCATTTCACGCATGCACTGCACTCAGGATGTGGACGCTACCGTTGCAGAAGGCTTCACACGCGATAACCTGCAAGGGCCTTCTCTCTGGGTCACGCGAATTCGGACCTAAACCCAGTACTCGCTTCAGTCCCAACACGACATCACTGAGTTCCTCTTCTTATACTTCTACTCGACTCGGCTCACCTTGACTCTTTCATGAAATTCCTTGGAATCTTTTTAATAATTAAGTGCCTCAGGACCCACATGAATGGAGTATCTTTATCTACATGGCTATATTACTTTTGGCAAGTATTACTTTCCTCTTTCCTTTCATCCTTTACAGCTGGTATATGCTTAGTGCAAAATGCCTGTTTATTCAATTAATCTTATTTTTGTATATCAGTGGTCCATTACGTCTTGCCAATGATGATGAGGCATTGTCAGGAAAACGGTTAAATTGTCGTAGGAATGCTATTCAACAGGCCGTTAGAGAACTAATGAGAAACCATCGCCAGTTTTCATTCATCAACCGTAACCTCGTTCCCTCTCATTTTCTCAAATTATCCAGCCAATTCAGTTGTTCGCAATGCTATGCATTTTATTTGCGCCAGGAGTTTGCGTTACGGTGCGCATATTTACTCGTTGTGCACCGGATACGAGACTTTCGTCAAGTATCATTAGAAGAATATGACCGCGGCTCGAATGTGAAACGAGGAGAGCGAATTTCCAGATTTCGTAATTTATCAAGATAGACATTTTCTTTTGCACTATTTATATACATACATATATCATTTTCATAATTTTATTGTACATGAAATAATTTTTTAAACAATTCGCATGATAGGACAAAACTATTTTGATATGTATATTTCTTATTCCATATCTAATAAAAATTTCGTGGTTGGAACGATACTTGCAGGATACCATACATCCTATAGATTATTTTATAAAAATGAAAAAAATACAACGTTAATTTTCTTCCCCATAGTTATACCATCTATTCCGCATTATTTTTTATTCCTTTTTTTTATATCTCACATACGTTTTCTCACTACCCGTTTCTTCGTCTCTGAAACGAATTCACAATCGTCCAAGCGGATACTTAAGTGGCAACGCGGTATCTCGCCTGAGTTGCATATTCATGGAGACATTACCATAAAACGGCAAATACGATGGGATCGGTTGGGTCGAAGCTACTGGATTTTCTAGATCCGCATTTCCACCACCTCAGCAGCCTCGTAGTAGTCGCCATCGTGACATCGCGCTATCAGCGCGTCACGCGTACGGACAAAATCCCCAATGGATGTGCTCCTCCGTATTTTGAAAATACAAATAACGGAACGTATGATCCAGCAGATATTTATAAGTAAAAAAAATCATAAGAAATGCGACATAAAGATATAAAGATGGCGAAGAAGTCTGGGAGACAAGGGTGAGAAGGAGAGAAAAAAGTATTAAGTGTACCACGAGGTGCGTGTAGGTTTACAGGTGTTCGCGGTGATAGGTGAACGGTGAACGATGTAAATAAGAAGAGGAAAGGGGTTAAGTCAACACGCATCGCGTACACGCGCACGCAACAATGAGGCGTTGAGCTGGTCAGTGTCGATTGGCGCCCACGCGCATGCATATACATGCACGACATTTATAAAGTGACTATCGATCTTATAGAAATATTAGTAGATGTTTAGTAGGCTGTGACTGACTTCGTCAATATGACAGAAACGCGTTTACATGAATTTAGAACGAGTTGCGTGTTGTCACGATAGTCATCGAATATTTCTTTGATATCCGTATAAGTTTAGAAATAGGTGGAACAGCAAGAAACCTCTAGTACGTATCATAGGGACCATGGAGTATACCGATTTGTAAGGGAAGTTATTGCAGATAAATGTACGTGTTATATATGAGGTTACCAATATTAAGAGTCAAATAATATTTTCGGTAATAATCGTTAAATCAATGTGATATTTTAACTTCTTTAATAACATATTTTTGTTTGGTAATTTTTAGAATGAATTATAACTTATTATTATAGAGAATTTTTTTAATCGAAATTTTTGGATATTATGTTTGAAGAAATTAGTGCACGTCGTTAGATCGAGCGAAACTATTTGATGAAGTAAAACCAGTGAAAGGTAGGCTTTCGCCATCTACCGGCTTGTTTGGTCACTACGATTCACTTGGACATGTGAAATGCCTGATTACCTACTGGTAGCTAAACCGTAGTTTTATGGTTAGAAATACGTGTATCATCTTGAGATTCCAAAATGTCCTATTGGAAATAAATAAATTTAATCATGAAGTGTAGTACCCAAATCATCATTTGGTCAGTGCTATAATAAACATGGAATGCAGCTTAGATGCATATTATGGAATATTCCGAATCACGAATAACGTTAATATCACACAAAACGTACAAGCATTGCAGAAAAATTGCACAAACACATATAGACCTAACATACAAAATGTCCACCACGAAATAGATTTTTGATTAAATGAATAGGAAAAGAAAACGTAGAGTCCCAAGAATTGTCAGAACACATTCGTTAGACTCATATAGCAAATTTTTACCTATCGTCATTTCATGCAATAAAAATAGCAAACTGTAGAATAATGGGTAGCGCATAACAAAAGCACAGCTAACAATGCAAAAGTGAGGCTTAATTAGATAAATCATTGTTTTGAAACGTAAACCCGCAATCAAGGCTGCAACTAGTGCCGCAACTGATGCAACGATACCGCCGGTGCAGCAGCGACACAACGCTGTGCTTATAATTGCGTGCTATGAATAATTACTCTCATACTGGTTGGCAGGGGTAACCAACTACCCAGTCAATATGATATTAATAATGGGTAAATATAGCAAAGGGTTTCGCTCCGCCAATCAGACTTGCCTATACACTGTCTGCCACAACCATGACACGTATTCACTTATAACTACACTCCATTGTTGCTAATATCCTTATCCAAGAAATCTATACAAAATTCAGTAAATACTTTATGGAATCAACCGTGTGGCTTAAAATATATCAGGTGTATAAAAAATTCTGAAAATCTGTTCACAGAACTGCAAGCAGCGATGCATCTACGTACCCCATGAGCATGCAGGTAAAATGAAAGGATCCGACTTCATCGATATTCAGCCTGTAAGAGCATACACCTTATGTATATAGCTATATTGACATATTAATGGAAGCATAATTTCCGTTCGTATATCCGCCGTTTCAAGCAATCGATATATAATGATGTAACGTAACGAACCAATGAACATTTTTACCGTGGATTGTTCATGGCTTGACTACCACTGTCCTGTTAATAAAAAGTTTGCTTGCACACCAACGTCACTCCGGAACTACGTTGTGTGCATTCCTATATTATTATTTATTATTCATTTTTCATTCACGTAGAATATTCGGATGTGGATGCATCGTGCGCTGCGGTAACTCTTCACTCCATTGTATCCATCGTAACCACTCGTTTGTGATACTGTATGGTTACAGCACTGTTTTTCAGGATATGGTGTATTATGTGTATGGTGAACCATTGGCTTTGACAACTTTTATAAAGTTAATTTCTCTTCTGGAATCAGTAACATTTTGTTCCACTTGTCGATGTTGACTCGTACATTTATTCAGTCCGATGACTTTTTGTTTCAATTGCAATTCTTCATACTATAGTAATTATATATGGTTTAGATTGTAAGTGTTCTCATGTCACGGTAATAAGCTATAAAAACCCTTATGGTTTTCCGACAGGAGGAAACCGAGAAATCACCAGAGGGAAATCATTGAAAATGGGAATCAGTCGATGAACCGTGGCATTATTGTGGAAAGGTCACGTGCCAGTGGTCATTGTCGAAATTTGAAGGAACTACGGAAGAGGCCGAAACTGCATGGAACCCCCGCAATGAACCTACAATGGTTAGGGCTGTAGAAAACGACAGGTCGCATTATTCTGGTACATAAACAGGGGTAAACATTGGGAGTCACGGGAAGTTGAACTTTCATGGGATTAGCTGAAGTCTCATGGGGATTAGTAAGTCATTTATCTACCGAAGTGTATATATATATATAACTGAGCATCGGTATCAGATTCAAGTGACTCTTTAGCGTGTTAACTCGTAAGGAGATGGCCTCTCAAAAACACACTGATCTTGCGGTTCAATTGTACATAAACATAAACCGTACAATTCAAATGATATTACAGATAGTAAATATGTAATAAATGATCGCTTTTACAATGTATTTCTAATCTCCTTCTTACAAAGGAATGGAGTGTATCATTTAAATGGATGCTGTCGTTACTATCGTACGATCTAAATAGCATCAAAATTTCCTTAGTGTTTCCACAGCAATGTATATAAGTGTATGTATAAGCTGCAGTGTGCGAACACGCGAGTCGCTCCATCATCGTTAAGTCACTATCAGAGCTTGCAAATTCGAAAAGGTGTGCTTTGAGCAAGAATTT
The DNA here is from genome assembly GCA_030142225.1 of Pachycephus smyrnensis. Classification (NCBI taxonomy): domain Eukaryota; kingdom Metazoa; phylum Arthropoda; class Insecta; order Hymenoptera; family Cephidae; genus Pachycephus; species Pachycephus smyrnensis. Next base: position 2,552,978 of record JARQST010000266.1, on the reverse strand, counting down.
CCTTTAAAATTATCGTATTATCCACGAGAGCGCACGTAATGCGTAAAAATGGCGGTTAAACGAAATACAGAGGGAAACAATAGTTAGTAGGTAGAAATATAAGTACATGTATAAATTGCATCTAAATTATGCACTATAGTCGTGAAAACATTGAGAATGACTTCGGTGGAATATCGATGCATTTTGTATATATACATGTATATATGTCATGACGGAATCAGAACCATCTCAAAGAACGGAACCATCGCAACCACCTCGACCATCGGTATATCGAAGAAGAGTAGCTCTCGGGGTAGCTGGTATATTAACGTTCATCTAATTGGGCTGAAATACACGGACTGCGAAAATATATCCTCTATGGCGGGCAAACCGGTGATTATCCCGGTTTCCACAAGCCGCAACGCGTATTACATTGTTATTATAATGAGCATGGATAAATAGAAGCCGCAGGTACGTGATCGGCGCAATTACCTTCTTATAATAATTTCGAGAACCGCGCGCTTGGCCCTCGAACAAATTATCAGAAATTATGAGAGAAGAAATTGGTAGTCTAGCCTTCGGATGATTGACAGCTGGTGCCGGGAACCGATCGACCCTCCTTGCTGCTGCGGTGGTTGTGGCCCTTTCCTTACCGATTGTCCCTCCTGAGGGATAATCCTATGATTGAGGCACCAGGATGCGATGTCGCGCGATATCCTTTTTCATTTATTAGAACAAAGAAATTCATACGAGTGACCATTGAATGAGTGACTCGCGATCAGAAACAGTGTTGATTTTTACTGGGATGTAAAACTTGCTGTTTAATAAGTCTGTATTACATACGAGCTTTGAAGTTTTTTTTGGATCAAAAGACAATTGTGCCAGATTTTCTTACTTTAGACTGGCATCCCTCAGAGGCTTCAATAGTGCAACCATATAGTTTATGATTTTAATATGAACCCGTTATCAATGATTTCGCAGGGCTTTGAGCCTCGGGCATCAGCATAAGGCAACGTCCCGAAACTGCATCCATGAACAATCGAAATAATTCTTTAACAGCCCAATTTCACGATATAAAAGAGTTTCGTTATAATTCCCCAACAAACCGCGCCAGGACGAAGGATCTGTTTTGTGCTACGGGGCCCAATAAAACCTACTGCCGACATCGTCGTGGTAGTCAATGCCGCCGGCGACGAGTCTCGCCGTTCGAAAACGTTCGGGATTTTGGTCTGACAGGGAAATGACTATAGAGGCAATGCTCGCATCCTGAAACGCCATTAGTTCAGAGAGTGAGAGAGAGTGTCTGTTTTAAAATGGACGAAGATCAGCTGTATTATACATATGCAAGAAGTTCCCGTTTACAAGACACCACGAATTCTTGCTTTTTGTTTTTCGAAAGTCAAGTAACATTAATTTTCAACCTGAAAATAAAAGGATGAAAATACACGAGAGGTTCCATAGGTACGAAATTCTATATTCCACGTTAAAGTCTCGAATATACTGAATGGGATAAAACGTACGTTACCCATGAAGAATATATTCTTCTTCGTGACTCAAGGCTCGCAATCAATGATGATCACACGAAAGCTCGTGCTTCCTTTGGACTTCTGAATTCACACAGTGGGTATTACCTTGATACCCCTGACACATGCAATTACCAGAATATACTTGTAACGTCGATTGGACAATTAGCGTGATGCTGGTGCAAGTAACAATCCTCGGAGTTTTTTTCCCGCGCGAGTTACGCAACGTGGAGGCCTATCGCGAAACCTTCGACCTGCACTCTGGGAAAACTTCCACGAGACTCTGTGCACCTTCTGTACGTGCACGCGTTAATAATTACTCTTAAACTGCTAATTATCGACGAGCACTGTTAATAGCTTGATAAACGTCATGACGTTTAATGCGTAATGTCACGTGTGTCACGCTGACCCAGTTCAGAGATACTTTAAATTCTTGATTCATGGATCGAATGTGATACTATAGGACTTCTGGGGCTGAGCATGATAATATAGAAAATGAAGGTCGAACAGGACGAAGGAAGATTTACAGAAGCCATTCTTGTATGTAGACACCAACCGAGACGAAAGTTTCTCATCTCGTTTGAAAATATCATTCTTCTATTTTCATTATTAAATTGACGATGAATAAAACATCGACGGGGCACGTCTCGTTCTGACATTAAAAACTCCTGCCAATGAATATTATTCTCTCTCACGATGGCGGTAGCGAGATGCGTCACGCTAGCCCTGGAATTCTCTTCGAAACACACCGATCGGCAGCCCATAAGGTTGCTCGGAGGTCCTTCGGATGAGCAATTACTCAGAAATTGCTTGGACTATTTTTCTTTGAGTTTTGTCCTGAAGCTAAATTATCCCTACACGCGAACATCGCCACCCTGCGCCAAATTGGCTTCCGTTAGGTTGGCCATTCAAGGAAAATTATCGAAAACTGATATTTTTTTCTGTTCTTCTTTTCCCTTCGGTATTTTTTTTTCTTATTTACACCCGTCTACCATATTTCTTGATATCCATGATTAGGAAGGACGAAGGTGCAACGAAAATTAGAGTTTATTTTTATCCTTAAATGTTTTGCCTCAGCATGCTTATATTTTTGTTCTTTACTGAGAACGATTACAGCCACCATCTTTTCTTGAATCTACATTTATCACTATAACCAATTTTCACAATACTTTATTCAAGACTTAGATAGTGAAAAAATTCGAAAATTATTCAACACAAGACAGAAATTAGTAAGTCAATTACGAGAAACAGTAACTTGGTTTTACCTGAAGAAATAAGTAATTACGAATTTTTCACGTAGATCCTGCAGCCACGCAATCTCAATTCTAGGAAAGTGCCCTTCAATCTACCCTTTTTTTTTATGTAGTTAGACAAAACGACAAGACGATTGAAGTATCCTTGGAACTGCTGGAAAGGATCCCGATCCGATAAATGAGAGAAACTTGACATCCGGCAACTGTCAACTTAATTCTCGTCGATCCGCAACTTGTAAGTCAGTTCTCTCGTGCGTGACCAGATTGAATTTGTAGGATGTAAATCTGCGTCAGGTATAAAATTAATAACACTGCGTAAGAACACTGGTAAGACCGACGATTGTACGCGATGATAGGAATGGCCCGTTAATGCCTTTTTCAAATCTTGATATAGGCTTACGTGACGTAACGTGACGCAACCGTGATTTCCCACAGGAGTCAACGCCGGAAAATTCTGTCATTATACACGCGTTATCTCGCTATCGCGGTTGCCTTATATTATTATGCCTTATTCCTGTGAATTAAAAATCAAACAAGCACATTTATAACGTACCAACGTTCTTTATATATTTATATTCTCGTTAATATAATATATACCAGAATACGCGCAACGATGTAATAGAAATAAATGATTCGGTATGCCGTTACGATACGAGCCGTTATCGTAGAATTTTTATTCGTGACTAGCGTGTCGTCATGAAAACACCTCGTATAACTCATCGATTTTTTATGACATTTTAAAAGGCCCATACTTTTTTCATGTAATGTCACTATATCTATTTGCATTCACGCGAACCCTTACCAGTACTAATGAGGTATATCACATATGAAACTAAGGCCCATATATCAATGTAAATAAAAAAAATAAAAATCACACGGAAAAAAAGGATCTTTCAGCTTCGATTACAAAAAATACGAAATCCGAGTACTGAATACCGAAATTTGTATGACAGTGTCAAGACACATGAAGATTATGGCAATAATTCACATGCCGACGAATATTAGTAGTCATACATGATAAATAAATATATATATTTCTGAGTCATTAGGAGAGACTATAATATTCGATGATACATAGCGAAACTCTATTTTCCTGAGTGCATGCTATCGAAAACTTCTTTAGGCGTAATTGTCAAATGACAAAAAAATTTCGAATAAAATGTCATCGATAAGAATGAAAAAAAATTGATCCAGCTTATCTGCCGGAATAGATACTCGAGCTCTATAGCGTATAGCAAAAAGGAGTAACGAGACAGGGTAAAAAGGTAAAAAATCGGAAAAACAAATGAGTATGCACGCGAGCAAGATGGCGCCGTTGTGTACGGGATCTGCATGGTCGGCCTGGGAATGGTGGGAATAGTATGGGGGTAATTGCGTTGGCAATGCGCGAGGCTCCTCCCCTCATTCAAAGCCAAAGCCAGAGAAGTAGTAGCTACTCATTTCAGCGTGCGCACATGACATGTCCAATGCGCGCAAGGTGCGAAGAACCGATATACCAGCTGGTCGAGCGTACCGAGTAGAATTGCTACCAGTCTGGGCGGAGCGCATCCCTTCTTTTACCTCTTTTTCACCATTTCTTTTCCTCTATCTTTCTCTCTTTCTCTCTCTCTCTCTCTCTCTCTCTCTCTCTCTCTCTCTCTCTCTCTCTCTCTCTCTCTCTCTCTCTCTCTCTCTCTCACACACACACTTATCTCTCACTTATTGCTCTTGGACCCAGTACCACTAATGCAAAGACTCGTCTCGTGACAGAATGCCAAAGTTCTATGACATTGACAAGTCGATAGCTTTTCCTGGTATTTTACTGACAGCGTGTCTGCGTAACTTTAACTACATGACAGACGGAGAGACATCGATAACAAAGAAAAACTCGGTCGAGAAATATCATCCCACTTACAAGACAGTCCAGTCGTATTACATGCTATACTTGTCATGTAACGAATTCAAGTCTGTCAAGTTGGTAGTACAGTCAGTTGATAGACCTATGGGGATGGTATAGGAAGAACTTGGGTCTTTGATCGATTTTATTTATAGGGGGTTCGATGCAGGTATATCCTAGATAGATAGGTACGACCGAAAAAAATTACTGATGACATGTCTACGTCCAAGGCTCCTTGTATTTACTTTAATGTTCCTGGCATTATTCAATGGATCTACTGATGTTGAAAGGGATATCGAGCCATTAATCAGAATTAGATGCGAAAGAGTGTAACAGTTCTGTGAATTATTATTACACGACGGTGACAATCGACTCTTTCATCATGTATGATCGAGGAAGTTAGTTGATACTGTACTATATCGAGAGAGCATGATAGGAGGACGTCACGTTTTATCAGGTACATATTTTCATAGTAGATTCCATTATACGCTTACACGACACGCTGGTAATATTATTCGCTACTGTCGATCCAGTCGATGATAGCATCATGATTGCGATGCTTTCAACTATGGGTGTAGTGAATAAATATAAAAATACGGAAGAACTTCTTATGTATTGATAAACGTGAATTGATTAGCTGGATTACTTTTATGTAGAAATAAATATATATAGTCCGTCCACGAGTTCAATGTGTTTTTTTCGACAGTTCGCAAACAATGCAATCCTTAGCAAATGACGCGTGGCTTTCCATAAAATCACGGAAACGTATGCTAAAATAAATAAAATATATTTCAATGCAAAACCATACACTTGCACACTTTGTAATAAGATTTGTATGCAGACCCATGTGTGATTTGCTAAGGATTGCATTGTTTTTGATCTGTCAAAAAAACACATTGAACTCGTGGATCAACTATATATGCTTAGTCTCTATCGAGAGACTAGAGTCTGATTCTTATGGATTTCTGGATAGCAAAAAAAACACGGAAACGGTGAACTTTACTCACGCGAGGAAAAATCTTTCTCTACTATGATACACGAATAATTTCTTTGAGAAGAACTTTCGTCATTATTGCCGTCTAGACAATTTCTCGTTTAAACTTATTTAGTTTTTACGAAGAAAGAGTCGAAGGTTTATTCCTTTTTTATTTTCTTCTTCCTCTTCTATATTATTTCAACCTTACGTTATCCTTGTTTGGTATCCAAAAGGTATGTTTTGTTGCATCACATGGGTTGATGTTTACATGGGTTGTACGTACGAGAGCAAATGTTGAACTAGCTGTACGTTATCGATTAAACTTGTAAGGTGACGGAAACTAATGTATGGTTTCCATGCAGCTACTGCTGACGGTTACTAATGCCTCGGGACCTCCCTCGTATCGCAAGGACTTTCCCTTAGAACTAAAAGAAGGGCTGATACGTACAGCATACTCTACAAAAGGCAAATTAATTCACTACACGTTTAGCGCTGCCTTGGCTTGTTGATTGATTTTACTAAAACACGCCAACCTTCAAGGCGCCTTTAAATTTTTGGAAGTGTTTAATCGCTTGTTACTAAATGCCATACTTGTCGGCTACACTGGAACCGAAATTTCAATTTTATATACAGGCAACATTACGTCCATGCAAATTACCCGTGCTTTCTTTATAATGCTACTGTACGAAAATTATTATATATTAGCAAAACGACTGCATTTGCACAATTTTTAGGGTATTTTAAACAAATATAGAAATATTGACTTTTCAAAAAATTCCAAAATTTCTATCGTCAATTCGTTAAGTTGATATCAATGTGTACTATGGCCTCTTTGCAAAATAGTAGTCAGCAAACGTTCCGCGCTGAAATATTATTTTCTTTAAAAAATATAATCTGATTAATTGTCATTGGTGCGATTATCAGGAAATAAATTCATTAATACAGTTTGTTTCAGATTTACAATAATTTTGGCACAGGTCAATACTTCCGTAAGTATCAAAGTGCACGGTCGTAGAAACTAATTTCCAGATAGCAGTCTTTAATATAAAAACACGGAATTAAAATCAAAAGAATTTTAAATTTTCGAAAATATTTACAGCAACGTTATTTTTCTTCTTTCAAAACTAAACAGTCTAGGAACGAGTGACAAGCAGGTTCCCGATTACCCAATGCTCATGGTTGTTAAACGACGTCTTAACGTTCTGAATATCAGTAATTTCCACAAGTGCTGCTTTCCGTGGGAGTCTTCAGTTTCGTCTTCAGGGGGGCGGTCTCTTTATACCTCGTCGCGCAACGAAGCGGAATTACTCAAAAGAAGACTCGTATATCAAGTATAGACAAGAGACCGACCGACACGCGTGTGGCCCTCATTCCTTATGAATAAACCCGCTCTATTTCTAGACACCGACAAAGCCATACCACGAAATTTCATTAATTAATCGCTTCGCCAGCGACGCTCAAGCGTCCCTACGCACAATTTTTCTGTAACACATATAATATTCGATCCAGTTCATCTCCCTCCAACACTGAGTTTGCACGAAAGATTAAAAAAAATAAAAATAATAAACACCCATACATAATATGCACAGTGCTCTATGATAAATGCTTCAACGATTCGCCAATTATTTTTGCAAATCATATATTCAAGATCCCCTTCGAGATTTTCCGAGAAATGAATATTAATCGAACGAATATCGCGATATCCTGATGCCACGAACACAACGCTCGGTATATGCTTAAATAGCGGCTGATGTACGTTCGTCATTTAGGTATATCAGTCACTGACAGTCATTAGCCGGCTAATGTGCGAGGAATCAGCGATCTACCGCGTGCACGTTGCACACTGTGATTATCGAAACAATTATGCGCTAACGGGAAGGAGGTAGCAGCTGATTTTGTAAGAGCGGTTTGTCCTGGAAGAACATTCGCACGGATACCAAACTTACCGAGACGCACAAGGTGTCTTCTCGTTTGTGGAAGGAAACTTGACTGTGGATGGGTGACGAAAAGAAAAGAAGAATAAGATGGAGGAATAATAATAATAATAAAAAGGTAGAGATCCTCGCGCGAATAAGGGACGCTGAAGAATGTTGAAAAATCACATCGTTACGTATATCTCGTGCGTAACGACCACCTGGAATAATGGCGCTACCGTTCCTCTACTGCGTTCTCAAACTCTTAACACGTTCCAGAGAGATATTATAAAGAATCGTCCTTGCACAAAAACGAGTCTCCTCTACTGCACGTATAGAGTCAGAGTTATACGAGTAGGTATAAAGAGAGGCAAGGTGGTCTCGCGTATCTTAAGCGTTGTAATATGTTATTACAGTTGAATAATAAGCTATCTTGTATATTGTGTTATATCAAATGACTATAGTCGCCTGTGTTTGATTACAACAACGTATGTTTTTATTGTCTAATTTGGATTTTTAAAATAATCACTGATCCAAATATCCGGATGTAATATATGATATATTTATATTATATTTTTATATATATTGAATATGTATAGTATTATGCGTACTGAATGTAAGTTAGTTCGCATTGGATATAGTTAGTTATATCGAGAAGAACTTCCGGTTTGAATAAGACAAATGGTACCGTGAGCTCCTTTTCTTTGGAATTCCTATGTAACTTGACAATCTCCTATTTTCTATGGGATTCTCGGAAACTAGATGAATGGCAACTAGAGAAATTCACAATAATAATTCGTGCAACTTAATCGACCGTGTCCGTTGGTTAACCTAACCTAACAGACAGTTGGTACACTCAGATGGGTAATAAGTACGTACCGTTTCCTTCCATAATTACTTTCTCGAAGAGTGATCGTTAATTGAATGTCAAGAGACTAGGAAATTATCTTATCTGTTTGAAGAAACTAGAGTACCCGGGTGACTGTGTGTGAAAACATCGGGGATAAGATAATAGAGAGCATCTGAAGATTCTATTTCCGATAATTCCCCAACACGATCAGATAAAGTCTGTATATGAGGAGTATCAGTCACTGGATCCTGAAGACTGCTTATATCTATACCGATCGTAAAGTTTGATGACATCTCGTTCGCGCAAGTGTATCTTGAAACTGGTGTTCGAAGCATAAGCATCGGGCTGCTCGATACAAGAATAAATATTGTTGTCGCGCTCATAAAAAACCTTTCATTGAAATCATCCATAGAATCACTAAACATCTCCATTACGAGTCTTTTTTTACCATGGTAACGAACTATCCGTTCCTGTTTCTATGGGATACGGTGTGTCGGATACCACGTATAAAGAAGTCATTACGTCATTAAAGTGCTCGTGGAATGGCCTAATGGAACCTTTCTTTTTTCAACGGGGCTAATTAGTCATAGCGATAAAAGCAGTGGCGGCAATAGTCAATGTCCATAAGTAACAAAAAAAAAGAAGTATCTACCAATCCCTTTAAAATACGTTATAAGATCTTACGACGATACATATTGTATCAAAGTTGAAACTGAAAATTTTGTCAATAATCTATATTTGATGGTTTTATGTAAAAATACATTTTTCACACTTATTTCGTGAATCGCATAAAGTTAAGATCAGTACTGTGCGATCTTTATTTGCAAAGTCCTGTCCCGCCATCTTGATTGCAGTAGGATCCACTTGGCCCAGAGCTTTTGCCAGGGTGTCGATCCCTCGGAAACACGAGAAGGGCGGATCCTCATAACCATGCGTTATACATCTTGCACGTGAGCAGTGAATATGATGAAGGAGAGGGAAGAGTAAAGAGAGAATAGATTTAAAAAAAAGATAAAAAATACGAAATCGCAAGTAGTATATATCAAATATGCTTCAACTATGAAGCTTTTATTTAACGATTTCGTAGTAAAATAGTAAATTACTCGTTCTTAATTAAGCCAGAGGATAAGTGCTGCCAATCATAAATCTTGGCAATACAACATAAAAGTATCTATTCACTGAAGAGCTACTTAAGCGCTTGTAAATTGATCGTAAACATCCATATATGCCTTGATGACCTTTCAGCAATTAATACTACTGATAATTATTTCAAGACACGTTACTCGGCACGCTTTTATGCCTTAGTGTATACGGATTATAATAAATTCGTTTCGCTGCGACATGAACTAGTAGGAAGTTATACTGCAATAATGAATATACGATAACAGGATGTCTCTTTTGTAATTATATTTAATTTCTTTATACCATAGGTCATACACGATATTCAGCTAATCACGGGATTCTTTCTCATCTCTTGTACAGTGATCAGAAAGCGATTCTAAGGACAGTAATGACGTATTTATTAGTTCACCAGCAAATAATATATGCAGTGTAGGAACATTAGTAGAATAAAATTTTATTTTTTTCAGACATTGACAATATATAATGCAGGGCCAAGAGGGTGTGGCTTGGACAATTCTTCATCGCCGGTGGCCATTTAGTACGGTAGAGTTAACGATCGGGAGCTGTTTTAATTGTCGGGTGACGCCATTTGTGTGCAGCGCGTAAAAAACAGCAGGACTTGCGCGATGGTTGAAAATAAATGGTCCCTTATCATTTTATATCATTTGAATTTACTCTGAATACCCACTTCAATACTCACCCTGTTACGGTATACATATATCTATAAATGTCTAGTAGGGCTATAACGGTTTCTTAACAAAACCCATAAGAGTCACCATAAAAGTCATTGGTCTTGGAAATGATAGTTCTAATTGACTTGGAAGCTTCTCCAGAGTCTTATTGCGCTCATTTCCAAGTGATAGGTAAGCACCTATGGTATGATATTGAATTCAAAGTCACCTGGCCACCCGGTATAAATCAACGTGCCAGCTGCACAGAAAAGGATGAAGCTGCGTACTGCTTTCGAGCACTTACGATATAATCGTACTGCAGTTATTATCTGTACGGTGACATCAATGACGCTTGAGTTTTAACAATAAGATTAATTAGCGCCCTTAAGCCTCGTTATCTCGCCATGGTCCATCTTATACGACGAATCGTTAGAGTATCTCGTAACGAGGCTAATTTGTTCATATCACACGGTGGTCTGATGTACAAAGTGCATCATAGAATGGGTCTAAGAAATATTTGAGAGATCCCATGAAAAGCTTTTTTACACAAAAAATTACTTTCCGCGTAACCCTATTGGACCTGTAACGTGAATCCGGTTTAAGTCCCCGTATACGTCGTATACGGTTGCGTTTCCAGTAAAAAAAATTCTTGTGGTAATACTTACACGCTTATGCAGTCCTAAGAATTTTATTACAAGGTCGGCCATACTTAATAATATAAGAGTGCAAATGAAGTAAATAGTGAGTCTTCATAAAATATTTATTAGTTACGTATTGCGAGTTGTTAGTAAAGGCACAGAAGAGGCGTAACGATAAGTCGATATTCTATAAGAGGTACTGTGAAATGATGGGGTCAAGGGTCATATTGGGTCCAGTCAGTGAGACAGGCAGACCCGGTAACGAGGTAAGGCCCTGCGGTATAGTCCGTCTCGCCATCCTCGCTAATGCTAATGGGTGTACACAAGAGACAAGGCCCACCTGACTGCCGATTTACATTTTATGGGGTCGGCGACAGGGCTCGCCGTAATGTCAGGCCCAGACAACTAGTTCCATGAGGGCCCATAAGGCAGGTGCACACTTTGCGGATCGAAGGAATCTGCTCTTGGCTCGTTGAACTCGCCCGAAAAGTCGTGCGATTCCACGACTTAAGGGAACGCGCGCGCTCACACGAGCGCAGCAGCACATCTCACCACACCTCATTCCACTTCGTCCCACTTCGCCTTCTCTTAATGACTCTTGTGGATCGTCCTTTTTGCGAAATTCGCGAACACCGCGTATCGACTTCGCATTTATCAAAAGCAGATTCACATCGGGCCCTCGCGACGTCTCGTGCTGTTACGCGACGATATTTATTGCCCACATGAATATCGGATCGATACTATATAGACGTGTAAAAGCCGTCGCCCGATGGAGATACTCGTCGCTCGAATCGACACTGCGGGCGCCGCCTTTAATCGACCTTTAATCAACCTTATACCAAAGTATCTCGTGAATTCGATTTTCAAGCCACTTTTCAGTTGTATGTACTTGTATCATTTTTTGTTTCTCAGCTTCTTCTTTGTTCGGTAATATCACACACGATTAAGTATTTCGTAACTGTTCGATCGTTACGTCTTATGATAATATAGTCGCCTATTAAATATGCATTGACTCGTAAAAATTCTTTTAATAACTATTAGGTAAACAAGCAGCACCAAATATTATAAAATGAATATAATTTACTAAAAGTCTTTCAGCATGTGTTGCAAATCTGTCAGTGATGTTATTCAATACCATGACCTTTGATACCAAGTCCATTCATACGAGGTACAGAGTGGATTCCGGTGGAGATCAATCGATTGAACGGTGTTCGAATGAAGACTTTCTCAGTGTGTTGATACCATCCCAAAGTCATTATGCCAGTACGAAACAGCCGCTACATAAAACCCGATGGTAGATAGTGCATGCAAATATCCGTTGCAGTGAGGAGTCCGTAATCATGCGGCGAACATCATCGTCGGACAAATGATTATTGACTCGTCGATAGCATCAAAGCCACAGGGTAGCCGCTGCTCTTTCAGCATTGGTCTAACATAGCAAAGACATCTGTCTCGAGGATCCCAAATATATCATACCCTTCGATTGCATTTTAGAGATTTCAGTACGGCCGACGAGTGCATGCAAAAAACGGTCATTCACGGCATTTTAAAAATCGCATTAAAATAATTCCATAACAATTTGCAATAAACATACAGTGCCATCGTGGCAGCAGCCATATATCAATGATATTATAGCGAAGGAAGTACATAGTTATATACTCGGTATACACTTATCATCTAAACGAGAAAGAAAAAGAAAGTAAGCGCGACAAGGCACTTAGATGCAATTAGGGCGATATTCAAGTGCGCATGCAAAAAAGGTACTAAGATCTTTTTGCCAAATAATGGGTTTACCGAAGGTTCTCGAGCTGTTACTGTATAGTATACCTATGTATACAGGTCTTTTCATATTATAGAAAAGTTGTGTCGCCAGCGATAGTGATACCAGCTAATGCAAGCGTCCAGGGATATGCTTAAAGTGTTACCAAGGTAACTAGGTAAGGTACTTATATGTACGATATATCTATATCTGAAAGTACCTAACAATCACGGTGAAATTGTGCACATTGCCAATTTCATGAAAAAAAAATTTTAGCACGACCTTCTTGCAAAATATGGGTATACGCGAAGCATATGTGTACATAGGTGCACCCGCGTTTCGGTTTCATTATGCTAGGGGCGGGCGTGGTCCCAAGCACACGCACCGACAATAACTTCCGAAGTCGCATAAACCAGCCGCAACGTCTCACTTAATGAGCGGCTTGATTAACCCCACCACCCTGCGTTACCAGGACTAACGCCAAACGCGTTATTTAGCGATGGATTTACGAGCGAAGATTGCGCGCAAATGAACGCGCGTATAAGGTGCCAGGGTACAAACGACAGGAACCCTTTTGAAACCCTTTAGCTACTACCGCCATCAGTTTTTTACCTTTGTCTTTCATATAGGTATATTTTTAGAAGAAATTGGGATGCTATATGCTAACTAGAAAAATAGTTAAACATTTTTTTCAATATATCAGAAAGAGTTCTTTGCTAAATGCATGAATGATTTATGGGTCTAACTGATAATATTTTAATTACGTTAAATTCGTATAATATTGCTGCTTATGATTAGTGTTCAGTCCTACGTCATCACAGTATCAAGGTACCTTTGTCTGCTTTTACATTGTCAGAGATAATATATTTATGTATAAGGGAATGATACCGTAACTGGCTAAGTTACCCTGACACATCGGTTAAATTATATGATTTTCATTTGCGCCGTCCAACTTTCTTGGCCTTTCGTACTTAATTGGGCACGGATCGACGGTGTTCTGCCTCTTTTAGTCTCGCGTTTCTTTAATGCAGTATCAATGCAGGAGAAACGCTCTTTTCATCTCATCATTTTTATTGCTTGTTATATTTGGTTCTGTTCAGTATGACCAGTGACACGATACGATTTTCACGAACCGGACGTTAATATAACGTCTGGTTTAATTCCAGTGGCAAAAGAACTCCTTCGAGCCGGATTTGAACCAGCGACCTATGGATGTCTTTTACATTGCTTTCCAACTACAGTCCACCGCTCTACCAACTGAGCTATCGAAGGTTATGTTAATGGTTTCGGCTGTGAAAGTTACTCAGAGCGTTTAAAAGTAGATTAACGCCTTAGGCGCAAAAATGAACTGGAGATAGTACAGGCCTAGTATAAATTACGTCGAGCTACAGTTTATCATTTGGATACGACAGGAATAACTTCAGAATGATTAGAACTTACAAACACTAATAACAGCACTGTAGATAGTAGAACATATTAAATGATGTAAATACGTAATTGATTAAGACTCCGAATAATAAATTCAGTACATTCGATATAATATTAAGTAATGACACGGTATATGCACTTGTCATTTAAATCGGCATAATTCTCATAATAAAAATATGAATGATTATTATCATCATTTAATCGGACCTTATTGCTTTATAATCCTATCCTTATGAAATAATCGTGATCTCACACGTTCCAGGAAGATAAGACGACACGACGATCGATATCCGATATAACTGGATTGGAATAAAGGGGAACTTGTTGAATCTTAAAGAATGTAGATCGAATGAGGCACCTGTTTGCCAGGTTTTAGCGATGATGAAAAATGTACGAAGCGTGGCTCGTGAAGGGGGAATAAGACGACATCCGACAAAGCGAAGCCGAGCCACGAGAAACGCATGGAAGATTAAAGCGACTCTCGCTTGTGATCCACGAGTGTGCGTGCTTTCTGTATTACGGTGTTACGTAAGTCCAGCACCTTCCTTAACTTTCGTGTATCGGCACGAAGCGGCGAATAACAATCGCATAAATAATCGATATTTATATCGTTACTTCATCTGCGGAGCTCCTGCCACGGGGAGCAGATGTCCTGTGAAGTTCGCTTGTAAAAAAAAGCTGGCTAAAGCCTTTAACTGATAAATTGATAATCGGATTCACTGGGAAAAGTCTAATTCAATTATATTCATTGAACAATTTCATTCCGTTGCCTTATGCACTTGATTCACGAAAGTTCAAGTTGAACGGTTGAATACCATGGGATTATAAAGTTATAATTATCGCAAAGTAATTATTTTAAAAGAAAATAAATGTTAAGGCAATCTTACAAGTGTCAACTACATATGGTGGCATAATCGATTTAATAGATATACCAAAGACCTGGCAAGCACGCGTACGTGCAGCATTAATAATTAATACTGGGCATTAAACGCAGCTTCTAATTATGGGGTTTGAGACTATTAAGCAACCGTCCGATGGGTAAAAGAAGAGCAATTCAACTGTTGGATCGAAACTGGCTGGGCCGGGCACACTGCACGCCGGCAGATGCACATACACGATCGGCCCTCTGATCCAACTGCCTTTACTCTTCGTTATTTTGATTTCTATACTTATTTATTTGTTGGCAGCCTTCTGCTGACCTGCCAGTTCCTTTAACACTCTACTTATCCCATAGGTGGATGTAGTGAACCAGGCGTCTAAATTGGCTAGAGCCATGTTATAGCAGGCAAAATATTTACAGGCTATGACAATCAGCTGCTAAAATAATACTATAGAGTATATTAACTGTAATTCACTGAGAAAGGCTTATCTGTGACGATTACATTACTCTGATTTATGAGTCTCATCTAAAAGTGCAATTGCACCCACATATCAATTTTCTCAGTGCGAAATCAATAGCTCGAGCTTAGGGGAGAATCAACCTGATTTAATGAACTCAACGAATCAGCTTTTAATCAGTATTAGCCGACCGTGGGAAAAGGGTTTCCTTTCAGGCTAATAATTCACTTATTCGATCACCCTTCTGTGAGACCTTTCATTAATTCTATCACCTTTTACGTGAAATATCCCAAAATTAAGTTCGCATGGAATATAAAATCAATATGAGAAAGAAATGGACTTTAATTGACCAGGAACTGTTTTGTTTTGCTATGTTTAAGACAGCTGAAGATTCCTCCCAGAAAGAAGGAAGGAGAACAATAAGAAGAAGATGAATCAAGGAACAGTATAGCTATATAGTACCCGCAGAACACTGTATATAGTGTATAGTATTCAAAAGAAGAATAAAGAAAAGAAGAATAAAGAAAAGAAGGCAGAGAAGGAATGAATGGCGAGATTAGTCGATTCCTTTCTTGCTCCGTTCCCCATTACCAATGTTGCAGTATATTTACAACGATGCACGATGCGCGATGTCCGGACCCCATTCACATACGATCCTAATTGTTATGGCTCTACGGAGCAATAACCGCGTGCTTTATGGTGGTGTTCGTTGCGCCGGGCGGCGCGGCGCACCTCAGGCATGGTAATTGTTATGTTTGGAAAAAGTCTGGTATGACGAGGCAGACGGAAGCAGGGGTGAATATAGAATTAACCGTGTATCATCTTGAATTCTTGCGCCTCGTGCAACATATACGTCAAGTCCGAATTGTACACCAAGGGATAAGAGATTCCATTGCGTACCCTGATCTTCTCTTACAAAGACGTATAAGGTGAGAGGAATTGCATTTTGAGAAATTATATTTTTTTTGTCTCACAGTTTGGCGTTTATTATAGGGAATCCAACTTGGCACCCTGTGCTATTATCAATTCTTTAAATGGGCGCCATATATCGTAGACGCGACTAATCGTTTTGTGAGAACCCAGTTAATCGTCTATTACAACGTTTACGATAGGGCAAAACCTACGTTATATGACGTCGACCGAGGGAATAGCATTAATTGTTGGTAATTCGTAGAAATAATAAGGCTCGCGCTGGTATGAAAGTAATTACTTTACTTAGTACCTACTTTTTAAGAAGTACTGACTGCAGGTGCTTCGTTTGCGGTACACTTCGTTTAGTATAAACGCGGCATAAATAACGCAAATGGGGAAGCCGACACGCGGTAAAAAACATTGAGTGCAAAGCTAACTTAATTGTGAGTACTTTGAGTCGTAACGCGATATTTATATTGACTGCTATGCACGAAACCTTAGGCTTTCATAGTTGCGTATCTGTAAGGCGCGTGTCTGAGTATTAATGCGAGTTGATAAGTCTTTCAGACATATTTCGCGTGTCAAATTCGCCCGGTAAATTTCGTGCGTATCTTCTTCTTTTTTGTTTATTCTTATCTGACTTCTCTTCTTGTTTTTTTCATCTTCGTTTCCTTCTTCTTCCATCATTTTCTCCATATTCTGCTCTCTTCTTCTTCCTCCTCGGTTTCTTCTTTTCTTTCTCCTTGATGCGCTCCGTTGAATATTGCGCAATTAGTTAAATATTTAGCGAGGAGTTTCGAATGTTAATTTCCCATGTAAGTCTTGTATTATCGTAATGTGCAAACAAGAAATGCATGGCACCAGTAGGAGCTGCGTGCTTCGACGATATCCCTAACGCATCGATGCTCTCTCTACGTCAGTATTGTATTTATTAGTTTATATAGATGTAGAAGCCTGCACAATTACAAATGCATTAATCAGATTAAACAGCTTCCTAGTAAAAATGATAAAGTATCAGAGATATTTTAGAACAGCCTCGCGTACATCTCTTTGATCTCGATCAAATACTTTTCATCTCAATTGAGTATCAATCAAGTCTTTGCGTTGATTTTCGTCTCACTGAAGTCTCGTTAAGATCGTGATGGAATCATTGTACGTGGACAGTCTGATACTTCTATTTGACGAATTTTTGCAGATAGATTTTGAATCTTAAAAATATTTTGGACAGTCCCATACTTTACTGATACGTTTTAATCGAATAGTCCTACACAGGTTTATATCTGTGCAGACATCTTTTCTAATTATAAGGCGAGTAACAGCGTTCCATCGTTTTCTCAGGTGCCCCATGTGTTCTAAACAAAATTCAAAGAAGTGTTTTACGATGATCTAAGAGAAGTCGATCTTACAAGAGATTCCCAGCCATTAGTCGATGTAAACAGCGTAGAAATTCATCCCTCCTACAGGCTCTTCCTAGAGCATTATTCATTTAAATGTGAGAACCACGAGTCGAGCCACTGACAATGATGAACGTCCTGTAGAATTTCTGGAAAGTTGGAGAAGAGACACCATTTCGTATATAAACTTCTGACATGTTGTCAAGAAAAGAAGCCAGGTACGAAAGGAACTCTTCGTGAAGTATAAAAAAATAGAGAAAAGTTCTAGCACGAGTGAAGTGGATCTTTAAAAAAATCGATATCTAATCCATAAGCCAACTCGATCTTGGGGTTCGCACCCCGGGGATGACGTACGGGTCTGACGCAGCGTGTGGCATTCTCCCCTTTTTTTAATCCTCGGCCCCACCCCAATTCTTCTAAGATGTAAACCAGCCCCAAACGAGCCGCGGCGAATAAATATTTGAATTACAATCTGAGCCGCTCGTAAAAACGTCGTCACTCGTAACGGATAGTGCGCTCTTGTGTTACACCGACGCCATTCCAGCTATTTACAGACGCACGAGGATGCCAGCGCCTCCTACTTATGGCGAGGACGTGCAAAACTGGCCCCCGCTACGTTTACCTCGCTGACGGGGAACCTTATGGTGATGGTGTATCACAGTATCAAGCTATCGGAGTATCGGAGCATCTTGGCATCGGAGTATCAGTGCTGGAGGTCACCCACTGCGAGATATACCGGATCTCCTCAGGGCGCCTATACCATGAGGCCCGCAAGATCCTCCAGGAATTAAATCCCGAAAAAGGATCGAGAAAGTCGCCTTTTTTAAATATGCACCATACTCATGACAAATCGACGCGGTTTAAACGTCCTTAAGGAGATGACCAAAGGACGGTCAGAACGAACGACGCTTATTCGACAGAGAGGATAAATTAAGAAAATACTGCTAATTTTTTTCTTTTAAACTGAATAAACTATTCAAGATGGCTGTGCCTACATAGAGTACCAATGTGAATACAAACGAATCCTCGTACCTCATATCGAGCCTGTAATTACAACGATGCCTATCGTGCTCCGCTTTCCTCATATTCCGCGTGCAACCTACCGAAGACACGGCTGCTGAACAGTGGCACGCAAAGTACCCAGTGCAACGATAATAGTAACGGAAGCGCGAAGAGAACGTTCAGCGATTGGACCTCGACATAAAGTATCAACACGATTTAAACTGAACTCTTGTCGTAGGTACCATTGAAAATATTTCATGTATACAATTGGTATAGTGGGCCAAATGTAAATCGATTATTCTTGTAAGACCGGCTTTAAGTCTACTATATACAAGATACGACTCTGGCGAAGGTAGTCACCGAGATACTAACACGTGTCCCTGCCAGACGAAAGGGCCACTACACTCGGCCACGTTGTTCCAAGAATAATTTGTTCCTGGAATAATTTGTTAGTGAAACGACTGCGGCATTAAATAGTAGAAGGAATGCAAAAAGCTTGTTGCACGAATGAAAACGAAGTCTCTCTTACTCTTTCGCTATATATGCTCTTCCTACTCTTCTTGCGCCGTAAGTGTCAGGTTGACACTGGGATACACGTGTTTCAGGTGAATTATACTAAATTTATAATACGTACTAGCAAATCAGCCAAGAAAATTGTAGGACGAGAATAAGTGATAGAAATAAATTTTATTGCAAAAAGATGACAACAAATGTTTTTTTTCGAGAAAATGAAATGGTCTGAAACAGTGTTATATTAGTTTTGAGTATATTAGCGTAAGAGGATTCACCGTATTAAGGTTACCGTCTTATGCAAAATGTTAATGGGCGCTCCGACAAAGCAGCGCCGATTCTTTCAAGATTTGATACCAGCATAAACCAAGGACTCCCCAGAATTGCGATGTTTATGTACCTACCTTACTAATTTACAGCGAGAGTCCCGGCCGTATGTTGCTCTGAGTTACTTTTAATTGCTTTTTGATTTAGCTGTTGACTCATACGCCTTGTCTTATACATCCCAAGAACCTGAGAAATATTCATAGCGTCACAGATATTTTCTTGGATTCTCCATAGGTACTACCGTAACGGGACACAATTTAATTTTTGTCCTTTTACCAGAATACATCAATATACGTACATACGCTCCCGGTAAAGGGGGTTATCTTAACGCGTAAACCTTAACGATACCTTTGAAATGAACAACGCCAAAGAATCATTCTCGTTTATAATCCCATAGTGGCTATTAATAACCTAACTTGTTACTACATTGCTTGGTCGTTGGTAGGAACACCTCGCTCCCAGCGGGCAGCGTGCCCCAAGGTGGACCCCTGCTTCTTCTCTTATACCAACTTGATTCGAATCACTAATTTCATGGCTTGTTACTTGGATATTAGAGGGTGATGCACGTAAAATACCATAAGACCATAAGTGTCACACTTCAGAATTGGAGTAGATCATTCTAGACCACCTAGCAACGCATGAGATACTTTAAACATGTATTCATTATTATTGACCTATCAATAGACGAGAGACGATAAAATTTTCTTTCTAGAGTACAAAATCAAAAAAAAAGTTTTTATATTAATTAACAGAATTTTATTATTTACTTACGCTGTTCCATACCCTGAACGAATACTCGTCTAGTTATGAGAGCTAACAACTGTACATCATCAAATCTATCTGGCAGGTGACGCAAAGTGGGCCTTAGTTTTATCAATAGGGCCCATCGATCTTGGTCTGCGCGTCCACATTCAGCCCTTAATCAGGCTACTTAGCTAACACCGATGCCATCGCGAATTAGCCCGATCCGGAGAGACGCGCTTCGATTGCGAACGATTAATGCTGCAGGCTGCGGCTCCGCCTGAAGAAGAGCGAGTCGAACGAGCAGGTTCGTTATTATAGGCACCAATTTGTGCAGCGATCCACAAGATAACCGGCCGATCAGCCGCATCTGATTATCGAGAACGGATCGCACGGCGACGAGGAGGACAACGAGAGCAGCCTTGGGCTTTTGTCGATGCCGAGGGTGACGTCGATTAATGGAGACGCGTGCCAGCCGTTCTAATGGGAGGATCCGCACGGTAGCTACACTGGCAACTTTTCTTGACTTTTTATGCCGCGGTCACAGGGGGGGCTAACGGTACGATACGTATAACATGATAAGGAGAACCTTTCGAGTGAACATAAAATCCTTATGTCAAACTCCTCAGTACATTTTCTCTTCTATAAATGAGGATAATCGGTCCGCAGTAAAAACGACGTTTAAGATACCGAAAATGGAGTGACACCGTTTTCATTAACGGAGACACTCGGTCGATAATTATTTACTTTATTTTCGTTGGGAGACGTGAGAAAGACAGGTCCGACAGGATGCAACGCGACGCTATATCCTACCGACGCCACCTGCCACTCCTACCTTCCGACGCTTAGCGCTTTTTGCTTCCTTCCTTCCTACCTACCTTTCGTCCTTTTCTTCTTCTTCATCTTTCGTCGAATTATCCTTTCCGGGGTTGCTGCTTTTTCGGGGTCGCATTCCCGTCGTATGGCTGCGGCACGACTGTCCTCGAGAAACGAGGACTAATTATATAATTGAAATGGTTCGAGAGACGGACTGAACGGACTCTTTTATCCGGATCAAAGAATCGTTTTAAATAGCGACAAGTGTTCTTGGTTAATATTTGTATAAAAGTAGTGTTAAGCGTGGAAATAAATGTTATACAGTTTATACGTCACTGTTTAAATGAGTTCGTGAATGATAGATATAATTGGTAGCGGTATAAATCAGCATACTCGTGTATTCTATTATTTACGTGCTTTTAATGATTATTCATAGAAGCAGATGCTAGGCTCATATTACGACCTAACACGAACTCAGGCCCACGCCGGGACACAAGTAGATATATTTATGAGCACATTAGGAGCTGCCATAACGCCACGAAACAAATACATACTTTTCTTTCTGTCCAATGGCTATTAGTATATTTATGAATGCCTCGTATCAGTCTTTTAAATCATCATCAGCTTCTTTACTGATGATCTGCACGGGGTGCGGCAAACGTCTTTCAAGTCATCGTAAACATAAATACCTACACCGTAGCCGCGAACAGACTCGTATTTAATATTTAAGAATACCACCCACCTGGTTTCCTTCATTTTATTTCTTTTCTTTTTCTTGGTCACAACGAACCTGCTGTATTTTTTTTGTTCTTCGCAAAAGAAGAATTTCTTAAATTCAGGATCTGGAGTACCCATATAGGCGGTTGGCTTTTACTTTCCAACAAGTCAACTGTAAGTTGATGTATCCTTTATGAACCTACGTGTACCACATTTTTATTTGGGGACAGGAAAGGGTAGTGAGCTTGATAGGGCCAGTCAGCTGAGATCGGTATAATTGGGCCGAGCAAGCAGCCGGTGTAGCAAGATTCCAATGGAACCCGTTCCCCACTGTTTATATTCTTCAGGTTCGCACAGGGATCGAGCCGACGCATAGTTTCAGTCTGCCACTTTTATCAATCCCGTGTGTCGCTCAGTGAATAGTGAATATCAAGGAGTGCATTAATTGCTCTGAGATCATTGAACTTTTTAATAATGATTCTCCATAACGAATCTAGTTACAAAAACCTTGCAGTAGCACTGTGTATTGAAATCGCGATACTATACTTTGTTTAAATTGAAACAGTTGCATGAACAATAGAAACATGAACATTATTATTGTTGACATATAAAATTTCCAGTTGGTTCCTATTTAGCAGCGATAATGACCCATGTGTTTATACGTGTAATATGTGTTAGAAAAAAAAGTAGGATAATTTGAGGAATATGTAAATTCATAGCAGTGGCATACAATTTATCAGACGTTTTATTTTTTTTCTTATTTTTACGTCCTACTAATTTCTTCCTTTCTCCCGTGCACCCTAAGGAAATGTTTTATGTAGTGACGTATAACAGGTAAAGAATAGGTATAGCGAGTCTTTTGAACCATGGAAACATAAAAGAACAAATGCCAAACGCAGTCGTCAAATAGATAAGAGTTTTCACGAGCAGTCAAGTAATATATTTGACTTGGAAATTTTTCAGTGTATACGTTAAGGAAGTCGAGCGACGACGCTTTTTTTTTTTCGACGTCGTACATCTTAGTTGCGAATCGTTACAATTCGGAAAAACGCAGCTGCAACGCGTCAGGAAATTTTCTTTAATAAAGGGGACGAGTATTAAAATATGATTTTGCCATAGTGTCGACTTACCTGTGCGCTTGTCTTACGAAGAGAGATCGGATGACCATCGACCCTCTGTAATCATTGCGTTTTCACAATCACCACGTATAAATCAAAGGGCCCTAAACAATAAAACAGTAAAATTCGCATCACGCCAGAGACATAAATCCATGCGTATCATAGTTACGTATTCGTGGTATACATCAACCTCTAACTTTTTATCCGCACCTACATGTGGGTATATCTGATCAAACCGAGTCTATAGCACCTTTATATGCCTATACCTACGTGCATATCGGGTGAACAGTGTACTTAGCTAAGTCACCTATTTGATAATTGTACCGCCATTATTAGTAACACACGTAGGGAGACTGATGTCGGTTGAAACACAAATGAATTATACGTTAATTAATATTGTCGATGACGCTTATAGCATTTTCTTGTGAAATTTTTGTCACATTTTCTTAAAACAACAACACGGTTGATCGGGTGATTACAATTTGTTTACTACCAATAGATTGCAGGTTAAAAGGGTTTTATTTCATTCGTATTTCAACTGCCACCAGTCTCCTTAATATTTTACTGCCTCCTAATCCTGAACGATAAGATAGATTTCTGAAGTAAATAAGCTGTGATACATTTTCGAAATTGTGGAAAAAAGTAATTGAACCGGTCCAGTTTCAATTACAAAATTATCTATGCTTTTGTTAATATTTGAAAAGAGTTTGGAACATCCAACCATACTGATTTTTTAGAGTTGTGTAATCTATAGTTTTTGACCTGTAATATGTGTTTGCGATGGATATTATAATATATAATTAATTAAATATTATAGAGGTTTATGTTACAGGTACATAGTCAACTGTATGAAGCATGCATGCAACTAGATGCATAGTAGGCTTTCATAATTTAGTTGTTGGAAAAATGAAATATCTTGTTGCTATGTGAGATAACCGTCGCTGAAAAACGAATGATTACGTTGATGGATTGCCAGCGAGTGAAGTTGCATTTCAGGATTGCTGATAGGCCTTTGAGATGGAGAGACATTCTTTTCTCGATTCGTGTTCACCAGAAAAACCAAGGAACCAGGGTGAGCTAGCAATACCTACTCGCGATGCATATTGCGGCGAATAAAATAATTGGGCTATATTTTACAGTTAATGTGGAAAAAGTGTCCTTATCAACGATATATATATAGGATCGTAAATGTATGCATATAACAAATGCATAATGCTTTAAAAATCGCTGTATCGACACAGTGACTTTATTATAGTTTTTATATTCTCAGATATTTCATTAAATAATAAACAAACAAATACAGATATACTACTACGACAGTTTTCTATCCTGTAATAACAAACCAACAGACTCTATTGGTAATGGGCTCTCAAGAAATTCCAAGTTTTTTGAATCATGTTGTTTGGACATGAATAAAAGATGCATAAGTGGAAAGGAAAATATTGCAGCCACTGTGGGATTACCCTCGTGCCATAATGTGAATTCAATGAAAGCCAACCAACCTTCATATACAGGGCTTATGCTTTACGCCACTGTATATACAAGACGCACGGTGCAGCCTAGCGACAGGCGCGACCCCGGAAATCCCCCACCCTCATACTAGACCGCAAATCGTCCCGGAAGTGGGGATGAAGGCGGGAATTACAAAGGTACCTCCTCTTGGCCCCACGCGCTTCCCAATACGCCGTGCCCACTCGACACGCATTGCAGTTTGCATCTCGATGCATTAATACCTATATTCGTTCTAGTGACGATCAGTTTCGATCAATCTCATAGATTCGGCAGGACACGTTCGCGCAATGTGTGCTGCAAGACATTAAGCGAATACAGACACGACGCGGAACTGGACGAATAAGAAGAAATATTAAAAAAAAATGGTAGGAAATATATTCTAGGCGAATTAAAAAAGGTCATTTTTGTTTCTTTTATAAAATTTAACAACTGATTAATTTACTTATAATTATCCGAAACGTTGTGCAAAGTAGCGATATAGGTATCCGTACATAAAGGTTATCTCAAATGTAAACTAAAAATACCATCGATTACCCTGAAAGCAATCAATTTTCTTGAAATCCTTCATTTCCGTTCATAGGATGAACTTACCCGTTTCCGGCTATTTCCACAAAATCTACACGTATCAGCCTCGTATAAAAAAAAATTGGCCAGTCTCAGCAGCGGCTAGGTCAGGAAGATTGTATCGCAATTTTAATAACTAGCTGCATGTCCACAACGAATGCATTCCAGACGACATAAACGTTCCCTATAAGATACGCCAAGTGTGATATGGACGCAGCTACATGGTTCGCCGTTGTGAACGCATCCTGTGTACGTTTGGCGCTTATCTGCATTGCGTCGTTTTCCAAGCGCAGTTGCATTGTTGCCCCGACTGCAATAAAATTGTCGCATGCATCAGATGTGTGGATTTATCGTACACCAAAATGTATTAAATATTACATATAGCACCGAAATATATATCTTCCTGCAAGCATAAAAAAATTCTAAAGTTATCCATATATCGGATATTCTTTAATACGTGTATTACATAAAATCACAAAATTAAATCACGTGAAATTCTCCATGGACGAAATGGGTCAATTCGCTGTAAAATACATGCATCGGCTCGATTGCATTCTATTTACGTGCGATCCTCAATTTACGCACTCGAGCGGGATATAATTAACGACCGATCAAACTGTCAGCCACCAAACTTAAACTTAGCCTACATAGGAAGGCTCTTGACGCCCCTGTTTCAAACTGTTTACTAAAGTTTGCCCTAACTAGTTACGGACTCTGCTCGTGTACACGATTGAGTTAATAATCGCATTGGGTGCCTATATATCTGATATATAGCGTGAATATATATCCTATTCTATATATATATATACGTATATCATTTACCTCCAAACTCCTTCGCGTGTAATTTCGAATCCTCACGTATTTCTATACTTGCAAAATCGGCAAGTGTACAGTCGTATTTATTCAATGTTAAGTCCTGATAAAATTGTGCGCAATTATTAACAGTCACGAGAAGCACCACGTTGATCTACTAGAGCAGTGTTTTGTACGATGCATCGATGGTAAGCGAATTATTTTTTCCTTTCAGATTCCTTATTGTGACGCTGTGTGGTCCTGGGAGACGTAAATAGAGCACCTGTCCTCGTACTGGATACGCTCAAATAAAAATGCCTGCTTTACTGTCAAAAGGAATTAAAAAGAAAAAAAGGATAAGGGAAAAGGGTCGCCAATATTTTCACTGTGTATGGTGGTAAAAATCTGCATGTTTTACCGTGAGCCTCATTAGAGTTTTATAGTGGCAAGAGGGAGTTTTGGATTATTTAAACTGGTGGGGAATGACAAAGATAATAATGTTAATACGTGTGCCGTGCGCCTGTACGCTTGCCACTTTATGTACGCGTATACGGTATATCGTAAACCGTGTTATGCGGACCTATAAACGGGCGCAGCATGAATATATGAGCGCGAGTAATAAAACTGTGTGTATCTTACATATTATGCGCTAATTATCGTAATCTCAAATCTGATTATTACGCAGTAAAAATACCTGCGAACCCGCAGGAGCCGCTACGCTTCCCTTACTGACTTTATAGGTTTTGAATAATAATCAGAAGCGGCCATGATAATCGTTGGCAACTTCCGGTTTTACGATTACACCTCAAATTGATGACCTATAATTACATAGCTTCATTAGTCTCCGACTGCGAAGCAAATACGTGCTCTGCATATGTGGATGTATGGGTTTGATACAGTTTAAGCAAATTTACTCCAGTAAGACATAAGAGACGTCATTGATGTCAGTCATTTATCATGGCACCTATGAACGCATATTTCCGAAGGATGTCATGTAAGCAATGGAATTAAAAATTAGTGATATTCATTCTGTATATTATAGAATATAATCAAAGTTCATATCGGGATCCTGATTCAAATCGATTTGAAAGCCTTTAAGCCATGTTAGCTGTTAACTATTTTTTATGGATCCTTATTTGTAAAATAAAGAGATATATTAATTTTTGGAGGTAGCAATTCTTTTGTAATTTATAACTTATTTATTGTAAAGCTGGGTGTTATTATATTAACTCTGTCAAACTATTGGCCACATTATGCGTATACTCTAAATCTAACGATTGAGAAGATATGTACGATGCACCAATAATTTTCGTGCATTTTTGCCAAATATATTGCACGACTTGGCTATTTCCTATGCAAAGATTGTAAATATAAGTACGGAATATATTTAATTTTATTTCCACTAGATTGTTATGGGTAATTAGGGTGTGTAGGCGTATGTTTTGATAAGTTTTCACAAGCCTTCGATAGCTAGCGTCCCGCTGCTCTCGGAGCATATACATACGTTCTTGAAAACATTTACTGATAAGCTAAAGCAACATCCTAATGTTGAACTACGTGATATTAACATATATCGCAAGTCACATTGGTCCAGAAAAAGGAGTAAGCAGGATTAAGGGTTAAGGATCAAGTAAACAAATGCTCTCTACCTGGCAGGTTAATATAAGTATATACATGTTCCGAGGCAGTTTTCAGGACATTTTTACATATGCAGTGGCAGCTTTGAGGACACTTGGCAGTTTCCAGGACTGTCCTGGAAGATTTTTATGTCCAGGGGCAGTTTCCAGGACAATAAAGCGGCGACCACACTGAATTTTCCAAAAATTTTTCAATACTAGGCACCCGGAGCTGTGATGGGTTTAGAAATGGTTACGTTAGATTAGTTTAGGTTAGAATTCCAATGCTGTGATAGTCCAAGGTTTAGTTTTTTTTTAAATAACTTTTCAGTTTGCCGTTGTGAATGCCCCATAATCGGCGAAGTCCTCGAAATTGCCCCTGAACAAGTCCATATATAGTTGTATAGTATAATAGTCTTTTATCAATTGAAAAAAAGGTATGCAATAAGGATTTTTAAATATTTTTCCTTATGACACATTCTGCTACGTACAAACACAAGTTCTGAAAGACGACGTATGCAAACATGTAAGATCTCAGGATCGAAATGTTAAAAACTATGTATAAAAAATGATGTAACTTAAAAAAAATATAAGAAAAAAAAACCATTCAAACCAAACCAAATCTTTGATAGCAACAATTTATATGCAATAACTAGCACTGTTGACAAATTAAACATACTAGGGGCTCACTTTGAAAACATAAACAAAAAGAAAAACAATGAAGCAGGCAATAACCAACTTTACAGTATGATATGTAACGAAGCCAAAATACTAAATGGTGAAATTAAAATGGACAAATCTACCAAGAAAACTTTTGTAGACTTCTCAAATCAAATAGATCCAGTTCTCACAATATGGATAAGTTAAATGACAACTTCTTCTTCACCAATCCCGGAGAAATAAAAATACTAATAAAAAAATTAAACACTAAAGAGTCATCAGGATTCGATAGCATACCAAATATCATAATAAAACATATCTCTAGAAAGCGTATACAAGATCTAGCTACACTATTCAATAACATGATGAATAATACGTATGTATCGATGGTATGGAAGACAACAAAAATAGTAGCGATCCCCCAAAAAAATAGAAGCACACGATCAATCTAGTTACAGGCCAATAACCCTACTACCAAACTTGAGTAGACTCTTCGAAAAAATAATCAGTAGAGCCATACTAGAGTACTGATAAGATAAGGAATTAATATCAAGCCAACAATTTGGATTCAGGAATAAGCATTCAACTTTACATGCAATAGGTAAATTTACCTCGCATATATGTTGGTCACTAAATAATAATGACGCTTTAGTTTTGAGGCTTTCGCGGCCATTGTTCATATGGTTACAATTGGCTTCTGGGTTGGAGCCGCGTCTGGAATTTTTAACTTGATGACATTTCGCAAACATTGCAGCTTGCTTCATCAGCGCTTGGAAGGCACTCCGATATTGATGTACAGTATCGGTACCAATCTGGAAGCGAACTGTAACAATAATGAAGCAGTCGCAGCGTGCCTGATCGACATATCAAAAGCATTTGATACAGTCTAGTTGGAAGGACTGGTCTTTAAGTTAATATCATCTTGTATTTTCAATATTGAGAATGAACTCCAGCAAGGGACTGTAATTGCACCACTAATGTTCATAATATTAATTAACGACCTACTTAGATTATATCAATGAAATATAACAACCAAAAAGAAAGCAATAGCATTTGCTGATGACATAATCATCTGTGTACGTAATAAAGATCCCTTTTAAGAAGTAAGAAGGACCCTTTTTTTCAATAAAGAAGGAATGATAAACCCAAAATAAACTACTAATCAAATAATGCACACGGTAAAATCATTTTATAATAAAAAATAATATCCACTTTCGCCTATAATTAATAAGATCAAAAATCAACAAAGTACGTAATTAGATCACCTCGTATTAATTGCAGTAATAACTATACAGCTGCATGGTCATTTTAATCATTCATAGTCTCATACATTATCATAATTAATTGCTCTTCATTAAAGCAACCCCTCAATTAGTTAATTCAATGAAATTTATTACAGATCGTGCTCGATTGTATCTATTATAAATTTTATGTTTTAATCCTACGCAGTCGACGTCGATGAAAGTTTACTAAAGAAGTCTGACGAATTATGGAGACGTGTACTCACTCTATTAACGTTCTGTTTGCGTGTCCATTCGAAGAAAGTGCACAAGTATCTTTAACATAATGATCCTTCATGAAATCGTCTGGTAAAACACGATTCGCTCTGCATAGCCATCCGTGTCGAAAATGATGCAAAATGTTTTGGGGTGACAATGACGTCCGGGAAGCCATGACTTCGCCCGTATTTCAGTATTAGTATTTAAAGGTGAAATCTATTGTGGACCCGACGTGTCTCGCTTGCAGTTGAATTCGATTCGGAATGGTCAGGACTATTATAGGTACACATTTCTGTTTCGGAGCGGCTGACACTGCCCGTTCGCTAGCTTTCGCTCTGGACAGCACAATGGCTCCAATTACTTTAATTGCAGTTCAGTCCGTTGGATGCGAAAGCTCCCAGGTAACTATCGGCCAACCGGAAGAAGATTTAAACGGCGCAGAACAATTGTCCCTTTTTTCGATTCTTCGCGCAGCCTTTCCGTCAATTTCTCGAGTGGACGTTGACACTTCTTTAGAATTTCGCGGCAACGCAATACTTATTCGATGATCGTGAGAATTCTCGACGTGAAACTGTTTCATGTAAATTTTAATATTTGGGGTGGGGCATAACGGACTGTGCTGGACATAGAGACCATAAGTTTCCAGACGCCGAAATAGCTCAGTTGGGAGAGCGTTAGACTGAAGATCTAAATGTCCCCGGTTCAATCCCGGGTTTCGGCAATTGTGTGGAGTCTAAATTTTTTAATTTTTTTGAGACTGTACTAGATGATATTTTTCTGAAATGATAGATAATGTCACGTAAAAATTTATGTAATAAGGTTTTATTTCACTACAAGCATGAAAGTTATTAGAATAGATTATAACATAGAATCCTTTTTTTCAAATTAATGAATTTAATATTTAATAAAAAATTACCACAGATCTTCTACTATTTTTAATTAAAGGTTTTCCATTATTTTTCATAGTTTTTTCAAATCATTAGTATTCTCAGCGCCGACCGGGACAAGATACTCTAGAACTGCGCATAGCATTACCATTCTTCGTTTTACTGGAGCAGCAAGATGTAAAACTTCTGCTCGAACTATCAAAACAGGATAAATGTCCTGTTTGTTGAGCACATTCAGTTTTTTCACCAGGAGGTATAAATTCTTTCATCACGTAAACCATAGCGCAAATGCACATCATAACTAACACACCTAAAAGGATGGCGATCTGTGACAATTTTATTAATTAAGGATAAACAAATAGTAAAAACTAAAGTCTTAATAATATACGTCTTTAAATATTTTCTTCAAACAAATCAAATTTCGGTAGAATTCCGTAATAACTGAAAACTCTAATAAACAATAATTAATAACCGTCCACAAGCATATGTGGCAAAAATCACAATAACACTAGTCATAATCGAACTTGATAAATGTACAAACAACTAATAACCACATAAAAATTAATATTATTATTTTTATAATAATCACTTTTACCCTTGTACCTCAAAAACGTTCTTTTCCAAACTATCGGTACCGCGGTCCCATGGTGTAATGGTTAGCACTCTGGACTTTGAATCCAGCGATCCGAGTTCAAATCTCGGTGGGACCTTCATCAATAATACAATTTTTTTTTCTTTTTTCCATTCATCATAAAAGCGGTTTTGATGACCTTTTGTATGACATTACTGACAAGTTATTAGTTGTCGCTATCTCGTGCATATCATAAAAATAACAAGACTAATATTCAAGAATATAGAAACGTATGCATAACCCAATAAAGAGGGGTTATCAAGAGAAAATCAATCGAAGAACGTTATGTGGACAAACACAAGCCATTAAATAATGATGCGTGCTAACAATTACATAAATTTTTGTTTTTAAATGGTCCAAATAAAAAGGATACAATAACGAGGGATAACTTGAGACTCCGATTACGCAATCGAGGAAAACGTAACATCTGCACATTGCACATATGAATATATTCTGTGGTGGGTTCGATGTTTCCCAAAGAATGAGAAGTCCAACCTTCATCGCATATGCAAAAACCAGTAGCATTATCCGAATAACCATGATGACAATACATATTCTGCAAATGATCTCATTGCTTCGTTTCTCAAATTTGCACATTCTTACTACTGCATTAGCTAACCGCTATGTGTGGTACAATTTCCGATCTCCAAGCAGGCTCAGCATCGCCTCGACTCAGTGCTCGTACTTCCATCTCGTTTACCGCGTTCTCCAAGTCTCGGCAGGTATTACTCGCCGGTACGTAACCCTGCACAATTTGTAAGAACATAGAATCTAAACGAAGATAACAATCGTCCGCAATGTTTAGTAGCAAATTTGCTTTCCGTTAAAAATATAGGAGTTAACGTAAGAAATGTAACGACGCGTGTAATAAATAAAGAATTATCGTATTTAAAAGTTATACATTTTACGAATAATATTTGTTATCGTCTGTTATCACGTTTTCAGTTAATATACCCGGACGTGGTAAAGACCATATCGTTAAAAAGGACATAAACATGAGAATTAGCTGTTACTTAAGAAAAGTGGTTACAGTATAAGCGTCTCAACCTTTGGAATATTAACTAAGCGAAAATTCATAATTAAGACAAGTTGCCGTATGTAAGTAACATACGACACCATAAATTTGATAATAAATCGTACTCGCCTGCAATAGGAAGTCAAGAAACACGCCAAGTCGCATGTTATTGGTCTAGATTTGTAAGCCAAACCTAACACCTAAGGTAACGTCAGTAACCATCGTGTTTTACTGACTGTACGTTGTATGACTTTCGTTTATTAAGATGCCGCCTTTGCCCTTGATTAATAGCCAAGAAATCCAAATGGGAAAAAAAATGGAACGAGGAAAAGTAATATGCAGAGTCATATCGTCGGGCTCTTTTTATATCGAAACATATACGACAATTTTATACACGCTAAACGTTTCTCACTCTTTTTTTTTAAATATCAACTACTGACAATTTTTAATATAAAAATAAACATGTAGCCATTACTTACCACGTCGGGTAATTCTTTGCTCGAATCGGCAATGCAAATTGGTACTACTTGACACCTCAGCAATTTTCGATTGAAAAAGTTCCGTTTCCCGCTGTACTTAATATGGCAGTTTACGGGACGACACGAATCTAACGGGTCCAGATCAATCGTGGAGCACGACTCTACCCCCAGAGGATCGTAGTACCCTAATATAAACGAATAGAGTATTTTCTTTGATTTTTATAAATTCACTTTTTTTTCAACAAAATTTAAGTCATCTTTCTGACCTTCCAGTATTGTTGGAACATATCGACGAGAAACGGTTGTGTCGAATTGAACTTTTTGACGAATTTCTCCAGTTTGATTATTCTTCCAAGTGTAAGAAATCCTGATATTACAGTCTCCGACGCGATCATGTAGATACTTATAACAAAAATAGTCAATTATTAATCCAAAATATAGAACAATTCGTAAAGAATTATTATATTTAATTTGAGTATGATGTCTGATACAGAGTCAATATTTTGAGTTTATTCCAAAAAGAAGGTTGATTGCAAATACTCGGATGTAATTACTAATTCTGAAATGCTAACTTAATCATACGTCCAAGTTTCGCAAACCAACTGGAAAAGTATAACAAAATTGATATTAGTGTTTGTAGGGTAAAAGTTTCGAACAATTTCACAGGAAGCCAAGTGCAACGGCTAATTGCAGCAATTATACTCCCACACAGTGGTTGTATCTAAATGTTAGGTTAGGTCTTTACGGCTCAATTTTATATTTGCAGTAGTCCTTCCCCCTAACCAAACCCTTCGCAACTCGCCGGTATTCGTATTCGTTCTGTCCTTTTGGAAAGCAAGACTAAAACAGTCATAAATCATGATGGCGGCCGTTCTCGTGCATGTGTATTCTTTCGTAAATACAAGTATATGGTATTCGGGGTTATGGTGGTAACACTGCCGTTTAGTGATAATACCTTTGGGGCATGGTGGCGGCAGAAGTACTCAGGCGAGTATGCTGATTGGTGCATGTCGGCTCCGCCCCGGCAGGATCGCGATAACGACTACTATTATATTACTCCCACGCGACAGCTAACCCTGCCACGGATATACCCCTTATTCTTTGGTTCCACTAAATTTTTTGTCTTTTATAATGTTCTGAGAAAAATGTCAGTTGGCGACGGTACTGAGTGATTTTTATTTTCTAGATTACTTATTGACCGGGAAAAATTTTTATTTTCATCAATATATTCGACATTTATATGAAATGAAGGTGTTTCTACGAATGATTTAAATTTCAGGTTATATTATTATCTGTTAAACTTACTAGGGTAGGCCAGATAAGGGTGAGATTTCGTATACCGTGTTGCGTCAAAACACCCATGTCACCACCGATCAGTTGCATGTGCTGAAAATATCACCGATTCCTATACGTTCGGTAATCGACAGCTATAATTACATATTTTGAGAAATTTATAAATCATCGAATTTTTTCTTCTCGTGATTTTCATTTCTGCTTATCATGTTCAAACTCACCTCACAATCAATGTCATCCTCACATATCTTCTCGCAACATTTGATCATGCGAACGCTCAACGCTACCGGCGACTTCCCTTCATTCTTCATCTCGATAACTACAAACACGATCAGTTTGATAACACTCTTTCATACTTAAGAAATATTAATCCATCTAAGCAATGTATGCTTTACAGTTTTTATCCAGACGTGCATTATTTCAAACGTACAAACGATACTAGTTAACAATATATCGGCTGTGGATAACACAAAGGGTTATTGCTATTCCTTCGGGCACGGTTGCTAGAAAGGAACTAATCCTCGTGGCCGCGATATTTCCAAGCCTGCTCAGGATTTGGCGAGCTTCCGAGGAGCCGTCCGTCACTCACCGGGAGGCCCAAATTGTAATTACAACCACGAATAAAACCAGTAATCATCCAGCGAATGATTTGGCTAAGCATCACCTGCTCCTGTCATTCAAATCACTGACAATGAGTGATGTTCGTTGTACAGAGAAACCAAACAAAACTCCTTCGGGAATATTCAACTAATTAAAAAAAAAAAAAACGACGCTGCTTATCAATATACGTTTAATACCATAAGTAACATAGTTCCATAGAAAGAATTACTATTGAAATTCCCTAAAGAGAAGTTACAATGCAGTTGTACAGTCACTCCAATCAAGTAAGACTTTCTTAAATTATAGTATAACACATCGTGCCCTCTGTTCATAACATACAGTATATCCCCCCCCCCCCCCCTCAACGTTCATGTTCGTACAATCATTTAAATTACTGTCTTTATCATACTTCGAGGAAATATTCGTGATAACAAACTGCCGATGCGTACCAAATTGTCTGCACGTTATCAATAACCACAAAACTTGCAGATCACATCCATGCTAATGAAAATAGATGCAAAAATTAAATGGAGATCCTGACTACTTCAATTTTTAAGAATAAGCACCAGACTTGTCACTTTTCAAAGTCGCCCATTGTATTCAACAAGGATTGTATTTGGATGAGATTCTCAACGGTACATGAACTGACTTTGTTGGTCGTGAGGACCATTCCTCGAAAGAGGAATCCGCATACGCGCACCATGAAGAACGAAACAAAACTGACGTTTGGCCAGTTCCAGTAGTGTACCTACAATCCGGTGAACGAACGGGATGCCAGCTCGGATTGCGTGTAGCATTGCAGGCAAGCACTGGAATTCCGTGTGCGTCGTGATCGAAGCTTCTTCGTGATTGTCGTGAAGCGTGATCTCGTGACGTGACGTTGATAGGACTGCCCTGTTAGCCCAGGGGATGCCTGAGTATCAATGTTGAATACTGAATTCTCGCAGACCGCGTGAATCCGAGCATCGCTTTTTCATTGAAGATGCAAGATTTTTGAAACGCATTGTATATTGTTTCTATATGACTTCCATGGCCAAGGTGTGAACCATGTTTCGTA
Source organism: Pachycephus smyrnensis (assembly GCA_030142225.1). Taxonomy (NCBI): domain Eukaryota; kingdom Metazoa; phylum Arthropoda; class Insecta; order Hymenoptera; family Cephidae; genus Pachycephus; species Pachycephus smyrnensis. The sequence continues at coordinate 2,517,510 of JARQST010000266.1, read as the reverse complement.
TAAGATATTTATATATATAGTTAAAGAACTAGTACTTACAGAAAACCATCCCTACATCCAGGCGGTCTATGTGTTGTATACCGGAATTCTAAAATGATAAAATCAAAGGAGAACATTTTTTAATATTGCGCAACATCATTTGTAATTACATTGTCATATGTAATTGTACTGGATTTGATAACCGGAAGAATGCCAGTCCGTTAATGGTTCCATGGAAATGCGAGAGATTTATATTTTTTTTCTATTTTTATATGGCATTTTCGTATTTAACTCTAGGTGGCCCGTTTACTTGTACAAAAGTTTCCGTTTCAGTAAGTATAAGGTTGAGATGCGACACGATCAGCAATTACCTGAGAGTTTGCCAGTATAAAAGTAAAAGAATGGATGAAAGTAAAGGATCTGCTTTCCCATGGCCTGGGGTTGTTACTTGTGTTAAAGGGTTTTTATATGTATATAATACGTATGCATATATAGTGAATATATGTAGAAAATGTACGCGTATAGAGACAGATAGGTCGTGGAGCAATTTACGTGTCAGTCTGTCAGGTTGTAATTTGACTGATAGAGGCTCTTTGCCGCCATGAGCGCGAGGCACAAAAGAGACGGGATTCTCGATGGTTCGTAATTGCCTCCGAAAAACTCGCTTGATTTCAAAATATCGGTTTTTCGATGCCTCAGGGATGATACCTCACGTACCGGCCTGGTTATGTGAGTTTATTAACTCTTGGAATTTCAGAAAAATTTATTTCCTTTACGCAGCGCTTCGCTTGTTTTGGTATCATTTGACAGTTTCAGAATTATATGTTAATGTTAATTTATTACCATTTGTCAATATTCGCTTTATCTTTGAAAGCTGCGTCATTTGACTTACCCTTATTTGTAGCAATTCGGTAGGCACGACATCCTTAAATATTGGAAAGAGAAAAATCACTATAACCATGGATTCAATCATTTTTCGACAAATTACTACGTAGCAAACTCTTTGTTGATAAAATTAGAAGAATATAAGAAAAAAAATGAATATCGTAAAGGAGTGCGTTTATACGTTACTTCTCCCTCCACTGAAGTATTTATTACCATAGTTTAAAATAATACAAAATTAGGAAATCATAAATTGTATAACACTTGAGTAATTTAATAGTACGGTAATCGATCTATTTGTTTAATTAATTTAAACACGAAAATTTGACATATATGTGTACAGTCAGTATTGTAAAGAGCTACAAGCTTAACAAGTGCGATGGTGGTGTAATGGTCAGCATAGTTGCCTTCCAAGCAGTTGATCCGGGTTCGATTCCCGGCCATCGCACATTCTTTTGCAAAAAATTCAATAAGGACGCTTCATAAGTCTACATATTTTTTATGCTAAATAATTATTTTACGAGTACGTGTTATAGAAAAATATAGAAAATTTCTTGAATCTCATTTCTAATAAAAAAAAAGTGCTTACAATGCAGATTCCTGCAACTCCGGCGTCTAGTAGGTTTCACCTAATATGGCTGCGTTGCTCGAAGGCGGACGTTTTTGTGTTACTAGCGTTTCCCTCTACAGTCGTTTGCTTGTGACGTTTTAAGGTTATGTTATGTGACGTTCGAAATACTTAGTGATGAATAAAAGTGTGGATTCTATTTACCAGTGTCGCCTTTGCCTTACGGACATCAACGAGACTAACTCGGCGCCTATATTTTCACAATTAGAAGCATGTAGAAACGGTATTCCTCTCTCGGCCAAAATAATGGTCTGTGTATCACTCACGGTATGTGAATTTATTCCTTCTTATAGTCATACACATTCAATATGATTTTTCTTGAATAAGTATTTTATTGCATTAATGTGTAACATAAAATTGGTATACAATATTTGGGACATCCAAAAATTAATTCTAACGTAAATACAACTGCTTTTACTACCTCCTTTACCGACAGAGCTTGAGCAGTCATGAGTTACCCATTAATACTGTAGATGGTGCATGAATCACGGATTTCATTTAAATGTATGTTTTTGGTTTTAGGTTCAAGAAGACGACCCCCTTCCACAACAAATATGCAAAAAATGCGAAGATCGTATAAATTGTTTTTATACATTTCGTGAAACATGCTACAGAGCATACCTTTCACTCATTCAAGAATGTGCAAATTGCAAACGTCTCGAAGAAGATATTCGTAAACCAAAAGTAAAGAATGATCGGGTAAAAGATTACGGTGGACGTACTTCAAGAAGGCATCGGAAGAATAAAAAGTACTTGACTGAACTAAAAATGAGTAAGAATGTACAGGAGCCTAGGAATGTGTTGACTGATGTGATAGATTTGATTGTTAGAAATCAAACATACGTGGAAACAACAGATGAACGAGAAGAATTATGTCCTGAAAAAATGTCAAAAAAAAATGTTCACCAGGAATTAACAAAATCAGAAAATATCGGTATGAAAATAGTGACGATCAATCATGATGACACGATGCGGAGTATAAAAGATAATAGCAAGATAAACATAGAAGGTAAAAACAGCCGGATAAATAGAAGAATAGGGCAGGCATCGCATGGTCAAGGTACATCGGAGGAATCCGAATATGATTTGGAACAAAATATACCACAACATCATATAGTTTGCGTTGATACGAATCAGCCATATGTCAATGGAGTACTAAAACAAGATACAGTAGATATTGAAAACAGTTCAAAACTAAACAACGAAAAATACACAGAAACAAAGACACTGGATAAAATTGAAAAAATCATACAAGCGGCGCAACTGCACGAAATAATTCCTATAGGCCCTACAATGGAGAAACAAGGTGAAGATGGCGAAAATTCGAACAATATGGAGAATTTAAGCGCGGAGGAAACTACTGCAAATATATACTTGGATGATTCGACAATGGAAAGTTGCTACCAAGTGGAAGAAATAGAAGAGCAAATACTTTGCGGTGAACATATGGAGCGTAGATATAAATACAAGTGTTTACGTTGCCATAAATGCTTTGCCGATCTTCATATGGTGACAATGCATTATATTGACTGTTGTCGTGATACGGAAATATTAAGAAACGATCAAGCTATGGATCAACCAATCGAGGTGGAGCATTTGGATAATAACTTTAAGGACGCATTAGTAAACTGCAATACCGACCATGCAACTGAAGAATTGCTGACAGATAAAGAAAATTCCGAAACACGACTAAAGCATATTTGCAATGTAGATACGTCTAGTAGAAAGTATAGCATATCCTTAGAGGAATCAAATAATTTTGAAAAAGAATGCGAATCAGATCCGAACACTGAAGTAGAAGTAAATGGCTCCGACGATGTAGGTGCATTTAAAATTAAGAATATCAATAGTGATGTTTCTAGTATTCATGAAACCATACCAATAATTCGCACCGATAGCGATGGCGTAGAATCAAACGACGATACCACTGGTCAATTAAATGATGTAAATGAAAAATTGCAATGTAAAAAACGAAAGCGTAAAAGTCACAGGTATAAAGTCGATCATCCGTGTCCCGACTGTAACAGTGTGTTCAGAAATGCTTCTTTATTAAAGAGACACTTATCAGTACATACCGGCGAACGGCCTTTCGCATGTGAAAAATGCAGCAGGCGATTTTCTCAATTGGGACAGTTAAACTTCCATCGTAATTTTCATGAAAATCCTCGTTATCGTTGCGAAGTATGTAACAAACCATTTTTGCGACCAAGCGATATTCAAAAGCATATGAGAACACACACTGGCGAAAAGCCGTACAATTGTAAATTGTGCTCAAAGTCTTTTGCACAACTGGCCGCTCTGCAACAGCATGAGCGAATTCATACAGGCGACAAACCGTATACTTGTGAAATATGTGGGAAGCGATTTTCACAAAAAGCCAATAAAACGAAACACGTGAAGATACATAAGGAGGGTGCGAAACCTCACACTTGCGAAATTTGCGGCAGGAGTTTTTCTGACTTGAAAGAAATGGAATTGCATAGAGGGGGACACGGTGGTGGTAAACCAAGGAAGTGTGACCACTGTAATGAAAGTTTTCGGAAAATCTCTGAACTGACGCAACATATAAGACGCTTTCACACGTTCGAGAGACCACATAAATGTGCTTTTTGTCCTAAAGCTTTTTATTCCGTTTATAATTTAAAGCAGCACGTTATGGTGCATACGGGACAACGACCGTTTGCCTGTCCCAAGTGCGATTTGAGGTTCACGCAAAAAGGTAACCTTACCAAGCATTTTGAGAGAAAGCATGCAGAATATATGCTTGAAAAGGAAGAATATATAGTGGTTAGTAAGGAGGAGTATGATGGCGATGATATGTTGATCATTGAAGGAGCTATGAGTGATAAGATCAGTGAACCGTTGATTGTTGAACGGGAAGAAACAATTGAGTTAAGGAATGAAGAAGATTTGAAAAATATCGGTGGTAACATACAGATTTTGGACATGGGGGAATAAAATAAAGTATATATATAATATATTTACTTATATTTCAACTATTTTTTCTCATATTTTTACTACATGCCTAAGAAAAATTCTTATGCACTTTTTAATTACACTGTATTCTGCTGGTGTATGTATTTATTGTAAATATTCATTGAAGAAAATGTAAATATACATATATCTGTTCATCATTGTTATCCATTTGTTCATGAAAAATCAGATTATAATTATTGCAAGGTAACATGAAATCAGCAATTGATATTCGATACCCATGCATTATCAAAACAAGTTAGTTTTTTAATAACTATTTGGACAATCCATAAGAATAGCACTGGGTGACTAAATTTAATCAAGTACCAATATCTTTATAACAGCGATTTCATTTGGCGGAATTTTTTTATACCGGTTGCAGCGTGTAACACCGTGCGAGTGCAATTCTGCACCACATCATTATTCAATGACAGTATGAAAAAAAATTTCTCAATCGAAAACGTACTAGGTTACACTTTACACCCGATACAGTAAATCAAGCCAATCAAAAACGCTATAAACACGGAAATGAATTTTACATTTAGAATGTGAGATAATATCAATTTCTAATATGCCGGCAGTCAATAACATATACTGGAATATTCTCGGCAATGATTGATTTAGCCTGTACAGCGGTAGAAACTCTTTAAGCTAGTGCTGGTAATACAGTTTATCGACCATAGATATACATTTGGGGATAAAAATTATTTTATTATAACTCCATGATAAAGAGATTCGCGTTGATTTGCACGTATGACAGTGTAGCGTATTTTTTTATGGTAACAGTACTTTTAATTTATAAGAAATTTCTGTCATCTAAGGAATTTAATAAAGGACGTCGGATATATTTTTAGTTCCATTTACTTTTTCGTTGCTACTATTATTAGCAACGTATAACTATCTTATTTATAAGATTAATCCTAGAGCTGTACTGTGGGGTATGTCGATACCCCGTGTCTTTTCGAAAATCTTCGTTTTTGCGATTCTTGTGCGACTGTTATGCCTTTAAATGCATTTTTTATTAAGTTAATTGCATACGATTATAAAAAAATACACGTCAATATCTTCGTTATTATCTAAGGAACAAATTAATAGGCCCCGAAACCTTTCTCACTGCAATAGGAAAGGAGAGAGCATGATGGAAAGGTCAAGGGTATCTCGGTACCTCAGTGTACAGTTAATGGGTACGTCCAGGATGTATACAGATGTAAGGTTAATGTCGGTCAAAGGTAGATCATTACGTTTCTATACACGTCTTCTTAGTAATTATAGAAATTTTAATGGTCAATATCTAATAACAGAAATCAATTTGATATATTTCACAAATCAATTGCTGTTAAATTCGTAGGTAATCAATTTTCATATTAAGAGTGAAGGTGTATTGTGTTAGTTTGTAACAATAATTATTTTCGCATGGCTGTCGAGATCATAAGGACATTTATTACATCCATTACGGTACGTTATCGCGTAAAATTTTCCATTGGGAAAGCTTGCACGTTATTACGGAATGAGGACACTGGAGTGAGATTGCGGAGGAGATGGATATTCATATCGAATTTACAAATACCCCCGGTTCGGCAATTAATACGCAATAATTTTATGCGATAAGCGTATCAATTCCCCTTTAGGCTAACTTGCGAAAAAGCGCTTTCGTCCGTTATGTGGCCACAGGGTATATTTTTTAAAATGTTCAAATATATATAACAATGCCTTTGTGTAACAATTGGCGATAAATAATTGAACATTGGCTATTTCAATATTTACGATTTCCGAATCGGAGGAGTCAACTGAAAAATATTTTTTTAAATTTTAATTGCAAAATGGAGAAATTGCTATTTCATCCGTGGCAGTTTCTAATTAACTTGGTTACATTTCCTTTGATGCTGCGCCATTTTTGTTAACGTAATTACGCTCATTTCGATTCCACTAATTACGGTAATCGAAAAAAATCCAATCGAACTGAAATATCTATACGCGTTTATTATATTATATTACGTAAACGTCACGGTACAGTTTCCCTATCATCGTTTGGATCGCCTGAAAGATCCAATTTCCAGATTTTCATTCTTGAGCATTCCCACTGTTTTGACCTTCTTCGATAATAACTTCTCAAACTGGACGATCAATCAAGATTGTGTCGCGAAATTTCGCAACGTATAACGACACCACTTCATCAGTCTGCCGTCTTGGGACAGAGATCAAGATAATAATACTGATGAGATATTGAGCATCCAACCCCCTCGTAAACTTGCATTCGATGAACTTCAAAATGACTTTTCAATTTTGCAAAGTGACATTTTCCATAATCTCAAAAATACTAAAACCTTGCCTATAAATGCGACAAGTTCCGTTTTTCCTCGTAACCAAGATATTCGGATATGGTTCACTCGAAGGGAAGATATCTCATGGTTAAACGAAGTGGCCGCCGCAGGCGTTCAACCAATTAGCTAACTCCCCAGCACTTCAACCCCAAAACCATTAACGAAGGCACGAACGAACGAGTGAACTGCGGGGCGAAGGGAAACTGATGGAATAAGGATGGAAAGAATAAAGCAAAGATGATAAGAGGAAGCGTAGAAACGTAACCTTCTTCGAGGATCCTTTCGAAGAACTGCCGGAGGATATTCGATGTTCTCCACTTGTTTTATCCAGGGTCCACATGGCAAAGCTTTTATTTTACGGCCCTACCATGGCTAACTTTTTTAGCCTGCCAGCTATCGCTTGCATCTCTTGTCACGATCCTTGTGATTTAACGATCGCAATCTTTAACGGCCGTCTATTGGCAATCTTGAAATGCTTCATTAACGGTTGATTAATTAACTACCCTATTTTCAAGTTTACTGTCACAACATGGTGTACTGGCATAGATCACTCACGGGACGTGTACTACAGGACACATAGAGGAAAAATTTTTTTCTTTTTTTTATCCATGGATAATTGTCACTGGTCAACTTCCGTTTCTCTTTACTTCAAGTGAATCTCACTTTACAAAAAAAAAAAGGAAAAATGATGGACACCTACTGGCCCAAGATAAGGCGAGTACTGGCAATTCCGTGGCAAGGCAAATCGTCGAGGGAGAAAAAAGGGAAAAATAAGTTTTTAAAAAAGTCATGCTTCACGGGGTATAATATCGGGTGTGGGTAGCTCCGTAATAAGAGGAATAAAAAATCGTAAGAAGCTGGAATAATAATTATAACAGCCGCAGGCCAGGGCGAACAAACAAGCGGAACCGAGTACACCCTCTCGGTTGTATCAAAGGGTCCACAACTGCGTTTCGCAAGCTGCCAAGCCGAGGGAAACGAATTAATTTAAGATTTTAATTTACCACGGAAATAATCGCCTTTACCCCCATGGAAACATTTATATATGAAAATATAGAAAATATATACATCAAAATATATATATAACCCAGCAAACACGATATTATATGTAATGTACCAGTTGACGTTACATAAATGAGGGTCACATTGCAATTAACTTGTGCGTTATATGTAATATTGTGTTTGCTGAGAAGATATAAAATTGCATATATGTGAAAATATGCTTGAATATATAAAATATATATAAGAATTACAGGTAAAAAAGGATATATAAACAGATATGTTACATATTCCTCATATACTGTTACGTCCCACAACCATATAGTTCTATTTCTGTAGTTATTTAGAATCATATAATCAAATCGGCCAAGGTTCGTTACAGGTTCGACATGTCGGGGCCAGTAGCTCGTCGGTGCGTGTGTGTTACGACGCGTCACACTCTCTAGGCGATAAATCAGCCGGTCGAGGAAAAGTTGAGGCATGCCTAAGCGCAGTGCTTTGTAGAATAGGCAACCGATAAAAAACAAGTGGCGACTAGCCAGCGTCAGCCACCCTTGACCTCGTCGATGGGCTGAAATGTGCTCAAAACGCGATAACCTAAGTACATATCTAACACATGCGTTAAATTTTCTTTGCAGCTTTAGCGCATGCGTGCTTGAGAGATCCGCATACACTGCCGCGCAGTAATCAAAATGCGGGAAGACTAGCGTGACAACCAATCTTCGCCGCATTGCCTCATTAAACAGATGATTATTCATCTTAAGTTGACTGAGAACACGCATTGTTTTATTGCATACTGCTGACACCTGCGCAGACCACGAAAGTACATCATCTAAGATAACGCCTAAGTAACACACTGATTTAACATAAGTGATTGGTGTCTTGTTTACATGGGTTTAACTTAAGAGTGTTTTGGCAACACCACTCGTATATCGCGAGAGAGAGAGAGAGAGAGAGAGAGAGAGAGAGAGAGAGAGGGGGGGGGGATAGGGATAGGACTGAAGCCGTCATATAAGGACTCTATCTACCCTTATTATCTCCAAAGGTAGAACTGAAGCCGCCATATAAGGCCTCTATCTTATCCTACCAAATCATTAATACCTAAATCGAAACCTGGATCGACATCTCACGAATCAGCAAAGCTTAGATTGACTGCTCACTCATTTTGGATATTCTAATTGTCATCTATTCATTTTCCAAGGAATTTAAATCACACAAGGAATACAGGATCTGAGTAAGTACAGACTGTAATGTCCAGTTGATTTTATTTATTATTATTTTTATCTATACCGTAATAACAAAAAAAAACAATATTTATCTAAATAAAAACACAAAAAATACGGCTTCAATGAATCCTATACGTCAATTAGCTTTAAACATTAACATTAAAATAGATATACCCTACACTCATTCCACATTCACTCCACATTCATTCCACACTATTGTGACATAAGTATATATCTAATATTGTCATATCGTCGATCGATTTTCTTGGCAAATCCACATGAACGCTTTAAATTTTTACTGTTCCGAATCACATAATGAACCATCCATCGTCAATGAAGTCTATAGAGGTTTTAACGTGGCGTCCTGAGACGACCCGGTACAAAACCCGCACCTCCACGCATTGTCGACGGACGGCGGTGCCTTCGGTCTCCATCCCTAAGGATCGCGTAGGTACGGGTTGCGCGAGAAGGGAACGGGGGAAAGGGTGGACCGGCGGCGGAGGTACAGGGCCCTTTTGGGATGAGATCCCGCACGGAAGGGGTACCCAACCACCGGGACTCACTATCAGTACCTCGGGAACTTTAACTGGCCACGGCTTGCGGGTCCGCGGGGAGAGCGCCGAAGGGGGGATTTGTTTTGGATAGGCTTACCACAGGCGGTGGTAGAGCAATACGTCTCCTTCCGGACTCGGGTGACAGCGGAGCTGTCGGGAAAATCGCGGATTGCAATTTTCGGAAGTTCTCGCGGAAGATACGGCTTCCTATTGTAAACGGGTTGTAGATGGTGTGAGTGTGGGTACGCAGATGCGTTTCTCCTCGGCCCGACCGAGAGGCGGACGGAGCCGATCGCCGCCACACAGGACGCCTTTTGTTGGATTAACAGTGGATTATAGGATAGCAGAGTTTCTGGTAAGTATCGCGCGAGCGGTTTTACTTAGAGAACGTCCCGCGAGTAAGGATACCCGAGGGGGAGTGGTGCGAACACGCGGATGCCCGGAAGGCTCCCGGACGTCGAAGCGCACCCTCCCCGAGAAGGAGGGACTCCTCTCCAACGAGACCTGTTAGGACCGCGATTCGTGCCGCGATGGGATTCGCGGCATCGCATAGGAGCCCCGGGATAGGGACAGGTCTTGGGCAGGTTAGCTAACACGGCCC
>JARQST010000266.1:2470627-2507247 GCA_030142225.1 Pachycephus smyrnensis | reverse complement strand
AGTTTGGGAAATCGGCCGTGGTGAGGAACGTTGGTGCGGGGAAGCCGCACCTGGCGCCCAACTAGGATTGTTTTTTTCGGATTTCAGCACGTTGGGAGCAGCCACGGATTATTTGTAGGCTACGCCGATGTACGGCATACGTCACAAGGTATATATAATTAATTTGGATGATATCGTTGAATATTGTCGAAGTGTGGTCTTCTATATAGTCCTCCTTCTCATCATCTCGTAGATATTATATTCAATGTAAATAGAAGATTATTCAGGATCGGATGATTAATTCTCGTTATAATCCTTTCTTCGTATTACTGACGCCATGTGGTTCCCATTCAAAATCTCAATAAAAAGGGAAAAACCAAAAAAAACCTATCGCCTTGTATCTCTCGCTGCTGCTATTGAGGGGAATCCAAAGATAAAAAATAAGAATTCTGAGCTAACGGGTACATGGCACAATATTAATAATTTGTATATACCTGTTATACTCGGTGGTATCACTTAGTAATACAAAAATACTTCGGTGTTTATTCGCAGACAGTCGATTTGCGAAAGGGGCGAGGAGCCTCGTGCACCTAGCTACCTCGGGTCCCGTAGAAATAGAGAGGGGAGACCGGTATATACGAGTGCCATCAGTGATGTTTAGTACAATTAAAATGTAGAAAAAAAACTCAGTCCATAAATAACCGTTACAAGACTTATGCCTAAACGACGTGATAGGAAAGTTCAATTACATAAATTATTCAGACAATTAAATAAACCGTACATTGGGAGACAAATAAAACCAACGAGCCAGAAGGATCGAAACGCGACAAAATGTTAGATAAATAAATAAGATAACTATTCAATACGTACCGTGGAAATTGATGCTCATAGACATTCCAAAATTACCAAAAAATTCACCTACTGAGGAATCACTTAAAGATGAAATATTTCCTGATCCTTGAAGATACACATTGAGAGATTATCACAACTTAAAATCATAAAACTTCATAGGCTTGTATTAACACGTGGACGTGCTGATTCAGTAGACCGAACCAATGAACCATCCTTTTTATTCTAATCACCGCTTGATCTTCCAGATCTAGCGTTCGTAACAATATATTAAATATATTATAATCTAGTATATTTCATGTTTCATATATTCTCCGAGCGTATGGTCCCAGTACATATGTGGAATGTAGTTAGTATGAAATATATGTCCTATATATGAATATATTGTTTATGTATTTGTATTATCGTCACACATTTATTTTTCATTTTAACAGCACATATTAAATTCTTAAAAATAAAACCTTTTTCGAGCTCGACACACGGAACCCTTGCAATGCAAGTGGAGTAAATTCAGTAGCATAAAAAAAATTAAAACAAGGCTTTTAGCAAACAGCAAGAGAAATAAAGCCCCTTTCGAATTTTACCACACGTGACCCGTTTCTTTCTTGTTAGAATGATTTCCGGGTCAGATGACCGCCGAGGAAATGGCACTTAACTTCAGACGATTCCCGCAGGCGACACTGTGACGAGTCGACTACGACTACAGCGACGCCAACGAATTATGATATTACGCAAATCCACGTAGCAACACCAATGAATAATCATTTCGTTATTTTTCATTGTCGGAGTACAAGCTCAATTTTACTTTTCCAACGTTTCAAGAGTCCGCCGTCTTTCTTATCAGGTACAAGCTGCTACTATATTTAATGTATATAATTTAATTAACTCCGAATAACACACAACAAATTCAAACGAGTAAATCTTTCGCGTAACGTACTCCACAGATAAAAATCGTACTCTCCAGTAGTCTATAAGATTTTCATATTTATAAAATTGTTGGGTTCCCGCGTAGCTTGGAAAATTTTCCTGTCCAATCTTACCATCTAAACGTTATTTTGTCCGTAGGGACCGTCGGGGACGGCGGTTCGTGTTGGAACTCGAAGCGTCATTGATATTCATATCATAAAACAGAGCCACTCTCCCTTTCTCTGCTTGTTTCTCATAAAAGTATGAAAAAGCACTAGTCAGCTTTGCATATTGATAATATGTACTTACGTAACCGCCTTGCGAATCGACCATGGGAATTATACGCAAAGCCCATTATTCACATTGGATATGTATTTTACGTTGACCATATGTATATATATACACACACACATAAATATATTTATATTTCCTCAAGTATTCCGTAATGCATATTGTACACACGTCTGTCAAATTAGTTTCGATAAACGTTCTACGGCTTTTATTCGGTTTTCCATTTTCCAGTCCAGTTAGATAAAGTAACGACGTTGACGTACTAATTGCATTTGTGGTGTTGAGAGAGCCTGAAAATGGAAATGTATGTTACGTGCGTCGCACAGTATCCACGTATGAGCGGATATGCACGTGGTATGTTAAGTCATCCGCATACAATTTTCGGAGTTAATTGCGCCAGTAATTATCTTCGTTGACCGAAATGGTCTTTCACGGGGACGCTAATGAAACACGATGATTTTCCGTCGAATGGCTGGACAGTCACATGTTGCACGGAATGATTCCACGTGTTCAGTAAGTATCTGCCATATACGTATGATTACATGGGCGAGTCCATTTATTCGAGGGTGAAAGATAAGGAGGAATAAAATGTGTAATAGATTAAAAATAATCAACAATGAGATACGTACTTTACTTAAGGGTAAACATAAACGTTTACTTTTAATGCTATAATCATATGTACTTAGTGTTTGTAAATGTCGGGTGTTATAAGCCGTTAAATAATGAAAATCCCTCGGGGAAAAAAATGTTCACCGATACGGGTAATCCTTGTCATACATCAGAGCTTTAACGACCACAGGAATTGACAGGTGTGACGCATTTAGTCACGTGCTTACCACGTGTAATCGGGCTTTATATATTTCTGTAATATTGTTGATTATCGTGCAAAATAATTTTGCCTTATTCATTTGATTTTAACATCTTTTTCCTTATTATAATTCGTACGAATATAAATAAACATTTAGAAACACATGGGAATGCATATTTCCGGGTATACTTTCGACCTGACGATCTGAAAAATTCATATTAATCAAAGGCCGCTGCTGACGATGATGTTTTTCAATTTCGAATCTGCTGGTATATCTCTTGGAAAACGATAGGGATGACAGCCGGCGGCATGGCGGGGGATAAATCCAAATTAGTAAAGGCCATTAAAATGAGTTGTTAACTCCCCGCTCTTGTGTGCGTTTCATAGTCCATGTGTATGCTTTCATACGTGAATACTCACACGGTCAAAGATGTTTACAGTCGTTTATTTCGTATTGCATAGGGGTGGTTTGAAACGTTAAAAAAAAAGCCATTAACCCCTCTGCAGTTGAATTTAGTTTCAGCCCCTCTGTACGGGAAAGTATCGGCTATCCAATGTCTCGCGCAACTCGTCGGTGCAGGGGTAAAAAAATAATTTTATTTTTTACTCATAATCCGATTTTTTTCCCTGGTCTTCCATTTCAATGCCGTTTTTATAAGCCTCGCAGAGATTATGAAATAGTCATTACGGTCCCCGAATATTGTCGCACTACAGAGATCATAATCCTACGTCGATATTGCGGGGCTGGACGAGAACTGAAAGCTACTGGTTTAAAGCATCAGCCAGAGAAGAATGCAAGTGCCTATTCACTTTCAGAAATTAAAAGATGAGAGTACAAAGGGGTTGATGGACATTTTGTGTGACATTCGTTGTCGGATCTCTTCGAGAGATAATACTGTAATTAGAGGATATTTCAACTGCAAAGTGCATCATGGCATCTGATTTTAATTAGTTAGTAGTAGAGAATTCAACGCTACTCTTCTTGCAACTCCACAGTCATACATGTATATTCATGATGATGATCGTATATATAGATGATAATGATATATGTACCTCGTACATTAATGGCATTAGTCAATTCGTATTTGGCACTCCTGCATGTATAAAACTATTTTGAAATTTGCATTCGCTATTATCACTGATAACGTGTTACTTCTTATTTAACATTTGTTAACGTTTGTGATTATTCTATTTGAAATTTTATAGTAATACGCGGGAGACTTGAATGAATCTTTTAATTACTTGGATATACATGCGTATGTTCAACTTGTTATGTATTGATGTATGATTTACCTTCCTTCTGTCAACGTTTACTTATATTAATTATATTTATATAATGTGATGTGACAGTTTATTTTGGCACGATAACGTATTCGTCAACGAGATATGATAATGATTCTGGATTCAAAAATAAGGGAGGAAATGATTTCTCAATTTTATGTTGTATTGATCGTTTTATGTCGCGTATTCTAGGCTTTGGTTGAGTTCATACTAGATTTTACTATTATTTTTAATGTTGGATATCATTAGGGGATAATGCTTGTGACATAGTTAGAAACGGTCTTAATGAAATATTATCAATCCTTAAGTTCTACTTGTTAAAATTTGGATGATAACATAAATTTCAATGTTCAAATTGGAATGTTTATAAGGTTACGATAATAATTATTAAAACATTGGTTTACTGAAATCAATGATAATTCGGAAGAGTATATTGAATGATAAAGATTATAAAGCAGGATAAGTCATAGTGATGTAAAGTATCATGAATATTTCAGGAAACATTAGTTGTCAGAAAATTCATGCACAAGTATAAAATACTATCAATCAATTCATTAATTTACTTTTCTTGACAAGGCTGCACGTAATTTAAGATATATTAGATTTTCTTCAGTTAGGATAGCATTGATAATTTATTACTTCCATATACTAGGATCTAACATCGAAAAGTGACTGAACGAAAATGGTATTAAGGTTAAGTCACTAAATGCAAATTAACTTTTAAGTTGATTCAATTACCATAATCGTAATAGTAATAGATATTCATAGGTTAAACACTGAGTAAAAAAATTGCATGAATTTTAACCCTAGAACAGCACACATTTTGGACGCACCCATGAACGGCACACTGGGGTAACGAGTTAACCCCAGAGTGCAGTTCTAGGGTTAATTTCGAGCATTTATTAGTGAAAATATAAGAAAACTTTAAGTTTCGAGCTATAAATCATAAAAGTTTACCATACCGAAATAAAAATATCGTATTTAAAAATTGTTTATATTTACGTATACAGTATATCCATACAGTGAAAATGCACAGTATTTGATTTTGCATATCACAAGAGCCGTACAGTAAATCTCATACAAATTTTGCATAGTTCCAAATTAAACTATCCTTTAATGAACACATAAAATTTTAATCTTGGTCTTGGTTTAGTGATCGGACTACCAGTATCATAAAAAATTTAATCTTATAAAATTCAAATTTGAAATGTCAACGGAGATCGCGGCTGGAGCATATCACCAATTCTAGATCAACATTCATAATGTAATCACTATGATTCACTTGACAAAACTGGATATCCGTTATGAAAAGGAAGCATAATAAAAAGTATCTATCGAAATAACAATCCCAGTCAAATTCGTAAAAGTCCCTATTTATTTTCGTATTAATGAGAACTACAATCTCTTAGGTGACAAATTGCTTCGTCAAGTGAAATACGGTGATGGGGCGGGGGGTTAAGGAAAATAATTTGCGAACTTCCCACATTTGTCCACAAGCGAACTGCTTTTGGATGACTCTATGATAATTATACGTAGTAATGACGTCCTCAAGAGATTCGTATATCACAAGTCTGTACCACTTGACGTGACAGTCTCTCCGCACTTGAACTGTGTACGTCTACGTCAATCGCGAATATTTTTTAATTATTAAAACACTAATGAGTATCAATTATTTTTTCTTCTATCTCTATAAGGGGCAAACTGTCTCCGCGCCAACACACAATTCTCAATTATATCCCACGCTGTAATACTTTCGCCAAAGCATTCAAGGAACAAACCAATACGTGAAAGAAAACGTCAGGGAGTCTTATTTATAGTCGACGTGTATTTCCAAGCCCTTTAAGTCAGCTATTATTCTGAATCTGTAGCAATCCTACGTATACCACGACAGTAACTATATGGTTGCGTGATGTGTTTCGTATTTCCTTTCCACAGTACGACTGTATATACCGCTTTGAATTTGAACGGTTTACCGCGCTTTTCAGCCGCGTATTCTTGTACACCCGTTGGACCGTGCTCGGCCACTACATAAACGTCGAAAGCATACAGGACATGTAGCTAGAATGATATGGATATTAGCCGTAGGCCCTGTTCTGGGAATGGCAGGCTGCATACCTCTGACCTCGTAATATCACATCCTGCACTACCAATACCATGGGGACGCATTCACCTATAAATATAGACATAAAGCATCCACGTACTTTCCTTTCGTTTGCACGAATTCTATCCTCCGCCTGAATCGACATTTGCAAAACGTCAATCAAGTCCGGCAGTGGCAAAATCTCTGCGAAAAATTTACTGCTCGTGTGCCATTTTCTTTTCATACTCGATACGTTCTTTGCATGGAAATATTACGAATAAATTAATATACGTATGTTGCATATCGAAATTCGTGAAATGCATACGTTATACGCCTACTGGCAAGTTAGTAAGGGTTGTCGTTAAGAGCCCTTACGGAAATGTTGTCGAAACACACCCTTGGGATTACGGTACAGGTGGTGGAGTAGTAAGGAGATCGTGGTGCAATCTCCCTCTGTAAACTTGAGGATTGGAGGGGGGAAGGGCACTCGATGAAGTTTCTAGGTGCGATTACTCTCGTGGACTATCATAGTCGGATGTTCAAAGCTTGATGACAGGTCGTGGACATTGCGAGATCTATACTATAGGTTCAAGTAGAGTAGGTGCTATGTATAATAGAGTAGATGTATACCTATATATAGGTGAGAGAAGAGCTTAACGAATACTGAGGATTGTTTTCACCGTCTCCATTTACGGCTTTCCAACTGGAGCAGACATGGACTAGGTAGGTAGAAAGAGAGTGAACAGACAGGGTGTTGAGGTAACCGAATTATCCTTGTGTCTGCCCGACTTATCCTGACGGATTGGGTTAGCCGAAGAATGGAAGGAGAAGCGAATTGGGAAGAAGGGATGAAGGAGCCGTTCTTTTCCGTGTTCCCCTATTCTCGTCAATTTACCTCCACCACCCTTAGCGAACTCGTACCCTTACATCTCTATGTATACACGCTAGTCCACCTTTCCTTTCGTTAAGGTAGTCTGTATCCACTACTCTCGAGCCTTCTTTTCTCTCTCTGAATTTCATCCCTTGCACTGAAAAAAATATTTAGCTTTCGCAAGAATCCGAGCTACTGTAGCTATAATTTATTGATAACATAGTGACAGGTGTAGTATATATACACTGGCTAATCGTAAATGGCTACGTATAACTCTTATTCAGTTAGTCACAATAAAATGCCGAAGTTAGCAATAATATTCCTTATTAGTTAAATTTTCATATTTTATGTATACATAACATTTAACCGTAGCTAAAACTGCGAAAATATAATACGTTGAACATAGCGATATGCTTCAGACTATGAAAAATTGTTATTCATTTGATTTATAATCTATGAACAAAAAACTATTTACAATAATTGCTATAGGACTCATAATATTTTTTTCCATGCGTCGAATCTTCTTATCTTCATTCATCTCCCATCATTCCGCATCCCCTCCATAGAATTTCATCTACCTCAAGCCCTCTCGCTCTATGCAAATTAATGCAATGGATCGCAGGTCGATGTGTGCCGATGTGTGTCGATGACCACGATGAGATGAGTAGGGTGCGAGTATATATAGTTAAAGGTACATATATACGAGTTCATGGGGGATGCTGGAAGGGTCGCTACTGGCGATGCCTCTGGCACTGTTCAATGGGGTAGGTGGAATAGAGGGAGGAGGATGCAAACCACAATTCACTAATTGTTTTTCAATTCGCGACAATCGATGGTCCGGTACAGTCGAGGCTGCGATTTTGCTGTTTCTTTTTTTCCTTTCTCCCCACTTTCCTACCTCAACACGAAACCTGGCTTAACGTTGCGTGCGAAATATTTGTCTCTATCGAGAAAAATATGCATTCGCTGACTATCTACTGCGAACGGCGTGAATTTCGCTTTAGTGAACGCTAAATCAAGCCCCGAAAGCTCGTTCGGCAAGCGATCACGCGGGTTTAAATGACGGTAACGATAATTGATAGGTTGCTCGAATACTGTGAAACGATACGTCATTTCGACGGGTATTTACTGCCAACCTTATCATAATTATTCACTTTCCTCCTTTACAACATTTAATAGGCTTCAGCGAACTCACGATAGGCATTTAGGTTGTCATGTACCAAATGGTTTTCCGTTCTTTGATATTTGGGAAAGTGTTGCCACCGTCTGTACAGGCAGTAGTAAAATTCGGGGCGTTCAATTGATTTACAGGAACACCAAGTAATTGAAATAGTCCACCAATGGAAAAGGGTGGGCATTTATACGTTTATTCTCTTCCCATTTATTCCTCCTCTCTTTAGAACCTCCCTCACTCGAGGCACTGATACGGTTTGCTCTGGCAGATTATATTTAATTTCCGCGCCGAAACAGATTAGAAAGCGCATTTCTGTGTATTCGTGTCAGCTTTGAGGTTCTTGCTTGGAAGGTAAATTATCCTTCGTCAGTTAGCTACATCCGGTTATGGTCGGGCAACAATGGCTAATTTATAACATAATAGGCCGCTATATGGCTGCTCGGCTGTATGCTCAGCCATTTATTCGCATTAACGTTGTATCCGTTTCCATCTTGCGCCTTTGGAATATAACGCCATCCCCCAATGGATTACACTATCTGATTTTACGTTTTTTTTTTCTTTTCAAGTATATATGTATACGTACAGGTAACTCATACAATATTGAAATGTTGGACATAAAAAATCCATTCCTTCTAATACGTTTCACCCAGTGGTTAGTCGCTAATGAGTCCCAATGTTATAGCGATCCCCAGGCTGATTGCCAATTTTCTATTTTACTTCAATGATTTATTCCCTTTGCGTCAGGACGTCGTGACGTTTTTGCTCCCGCTATGAAGAATCTTTGAGAACCTAATGAATTTCAGGGAAAAGAAGTAAAAGGTCGTTCCGCGTCTTACGGCCAAACAGGATAATGGTATCTCTAATGCATTATGAATCGGAACTCATATTAGAATATCCCACACATACATATGAGTACATTACGGAACAGGTGGCGATATAGATTCTTTTAGCATATTTTAATATCCAACGGGTTTGATTTAGTTGTGGATCGTGGCGCGGGAGGTTATGTTGATCAGCCCTTGGAATAATCCTTAGGGCGAGTGTCTGACGTTAGAAGAAGAAAGTAAAGGAAAGGAAGAAATGCAAATCCATCTTTAACACCTGTAGCCATTTTTATTTATATCTCATCAAAGACTGGTTCAAAAGTACAAGACAGTAACTACTGATCCATCCATTATCCTTTATGTCTATTGTGCTGAATTTTCAATAACATCCCTCTGCCATTTATTTCACTATTGAATAATTGGTTTATCATACCCAGCAAGGAAAGCAACTCAAAAGCCAAAGGTCGTACCGTTCATTCTGTCTCGGGTCTGACGTCCCGTGGAAGTTGCCAGTACAAGCTGTTCTAATGAGATAAGTTGCCCCATCATGGCTTACTTTTAATATCTCTCCTTCTCCAAAGCAGCCCTAAACGAGCCAACCTATTGTCTACCCTCGCTTCTATCAATTTTGTCGGACCGACGGCGCTGTCGGTTCCGGACGTTCGTACGTCGTGCCGAATCGTCACGGCAAAACGTTGATCGCTGTGATTTTCACTTTTGGAATTTACGTCAGACCACCGCGTGAATTTAATTCGAATTCCCGGATACGGGTTTGGTCAATACATACACGGTTAACTTGGTACACGTTTCGGTAGGCTACCGACAGCACCTGTACTAGATATTAAACGGCTGGCAGGCTCGAAACGCCGCAACCTTCATCTCCTCTCGTATACCCATCTTGAATTAATTACGTCAGTCTGGCTTATTCATTTTTTATTATTTATTTTCTTTTCCCCGACCTTCTATCCGTTTACCATTTACTGTCTCGCTCTCCTCTCTCGTTTTCTCTTTTTTTTATTTCTTATTTCCTTTAATTTAGCTTTTCCTTGAAGCTATAAGATCTCGGCTTTTCCGCAGCAGAGATAACCACTTCCATTCGTAACGAACTGCGCTAATAGGAATTATGGTTTCATTCTACCGGGTGATATACCAGAAACAATTTGGATACATTTATTCGGAATTATTATTTTTTTCGTATCGCAATAAGTGATCTCTTCCGAGTTTACGTCACTGTTGAGAACATCAGCTTCCATCACTTTTGGGCTTTGTGTTACGGATGAGTGCGAGCTTACAAACGATCATCAAGAGATCAATAAGTGACCGTGGAAGGCAGGATGAATGCGGATTGGGTAGCAGGCATATTTTTGTGCAGGACGAGACGCCATGTGTGGCGAAATATCGTTACGGCTTAAGGGCATACTTTTATTTTTGATAAATTGCTTCGCTAATCGGACTGAATTCAGACTGCCTCGTGCCCCCAAGGGATGCTGGCATTGCATAACGTACCCATTCTATTGCCTGTGTATTCTCATTGCTTTTTATACAGCAAATGAAAAAATGAAATTTCACGTATTTCACGTAGGCGGTTTTACCGGACTTTTATACAGATTTTCGTATTAAAACATGGAAAGAATTTTTCATTAAACATTAACGTGAAAATCACGGTAATCATGGGACATTGTGGCATTTCCAAATATAAAATCTGTTTATTTTCGAATAATTCACCAAAACACAGTAAAATTTAAGGCGCAATACATTCGTGTTTACTGAAATGCAATGGTAAAAATTTTATTACTTGAAAACATGCCGACCAAAACTTAAGTGTATACCTTGTTTAATGTATAAACTCACCTAAAAAATTCAAATTATCACCAAAGGCCAAAAAAGAAAAAAAAATAGTGAATTTCCATAGATCATGTGCAATCATACAATTTTTACTGTGGAGTCCCGTGATAATTCATTCCTCTACTGTTATCTTCGGCAATTTTCAACTAATGCTAGTAGAACAGGGGAAGCGTGTATCATTCGCTTGTTTTCGGCAGTACATTTGTGGGATCTTTCGATCTTCGATTTTTAATCATATCAATTGAAAATGCTCTATGCATCCATTAAAGAGGGGCAGCTAACGTTTCAAAATCTTTTTATCTGAACAACAATTTAAATCAGTAAGTTACACTAATTTAATTGTCACCAGTATAATCCGATTTGGATTATCATACAAAATGCTCGAATAAATAGTGCACTACACTTTATACAGGCTTAACGCCATTGCATGCTATGATAAAATCGGATAGGGAAAATTACAATGGTCATACTTTTACAAGCTTGATACGTACGATTACCTGATCGTTTCATGATAATCGCAATAGACAAAATTACTTCCGAGATGGAATTGAATTTCGTGAGAACAATAAAAAAAAGAGAAATAGAACGAAGGCGACAGGGAGAAAGAGAGATACAATTGATGTAAATCATCTCGTACAAGTTACCTAGAAAAGTTAAATGTATAAATATTACCTAGATGCGCATAGACGTAACATGATTAGGATTAGATTGTGCATATTAATATTCATCACGTGAACCAATCTAAAATAGGTATATAAAGCGAATGTACATGCGCTTCATTTCCTCAGAGGGAAATTGTGTTTCGAAAATCCATTTTCAATTCTCATACGTCGCTATTCATTTGACATACGTATAGGTATTTTCACCAGGAGTATACATACATAATATACACTTGTATGTATACAGCAAATCATCAATATTTTTATTACAGCTTCCATGTCTCTGCCGTGCCGCTGATTATGAACGAGTACAAAGTTCTAAAAATATTAGAATATAAATGCGCTGCTCAATAAATACATAGGCATATTATATATTTGACAGACAAAATATTATACTTTGAAATTTGAATTTCGATAATAATATCATGAGCAAATTGAAAATTCGCCCTTTTGGATCTTATTCGTTTTTATGAATAATTTTGAATCTGTTCATGCTAGCCTGACGTTATTCTGAGAGGATGAATAATTTTTAAATGGCAAATGGCATGGTAAGCAAAGCTTTTTAAAAATTTAATTCGCTGAAAATTATTTACGGCACATGTTCTGCTCCTTTGATTGGCACCAGAATCAGGTCGGTATCATCAATCGATCAACGGGTTAAATTTAAAGATACATCAACCTTTAGTACGGATTTCTACGAAGATGTCGACAGATCTGTCTTTCTTTTATGCACGTACACACGTATAGCTTTGTCTCTCTTGGACTAATAGCAAGTATAGCAAATTATAAAATTAACCTCGTACTCAATCTGTCGATGGAATAGCTGATTTCCAAAAGTACATTTTACAACTTCACTCAGTCATAAAAATTGACAAGCATTGCAATTGACCGAATATGGTGCACTTCACTTGAATAACTATAGGTAATAAAATAAAACCATAAAGACTCCTAGAATACCCATATTATTGCCATAACGATTTTAACTTAACTATTCACAAACAATTCATCCATCAATGAACGTGTATTCGTCGCACTGAAAGAACTTCACAAAGGGAACAAATGTAGATTATCTTAGTCGAAGGGATCCAGCGAAGCGTATGACTTGGAACTTTGTCATTCGAAAAAATGCCCGGCGAGACGCGCAAACACAATTCCCCGACTAATTCCGGCATTCAAGGAAACTGCTCGCGTCACATCATTAAGAAGCTCACGGGGCAAGGGGATTGAGTACTTCTTGGCAGGAAACAGCGAGACTACGAACAACGAACGACGACGGGACATTCTTGTTATTCTGGCGTGGAGAGTAAGTGTAGTACTAGAAGCACGCCCGTCTAGCAGACCCTTCGTCCAAAACTTCGTTCCACTTCAAAGTTTCGCCACAAATTGGATTCGTCGGGGTTAAAGTATAATTGGGATTCGTTTACGATAAGAAAGGACTGACTGTCGTCCGTCAATTATGCGTATATTTCTCCAAATGGGATGAACCATACTGTCTGCCACTAGCATATACAAGGTTATTCAGGTCAAACGTACCACCTGAAGTTAGACTGTCTATTTGATTTTAAGAATAGAACCAACTTCAATTGGTAGATTCGTACAAAATAACTCTATATGCGTTATGCCGTATTTGTCTGTATATATATTTGGTATATAAAATCTATAGACATCGAGTCTTATATGATCTATAGGGATTGGTATACCATATATAAACACATATCGTAAGAGGAAAGGTGGTCGAATTCTGATAGGAAGTTGGAAAGTTCGCGAGGGAGGTAGACGAAGGCAAGTAGTTGGCGAGGCATGTCGCTGTCGGGAGTCATCATGATGGGGATCGCCTCTGCATCTGACTGTTTCATATTTAAAGTATATTTTCGCCGTGGCTTTGGTATTGGCTGAAATCATGAAAGCATCACCGTTATAAATCGGACAATAATTTCTCATTTGATATCTCGGCATCATTTCCGGTGGCTTCTCCGATGAAGAAACCTGCCAGTCAGAGGCCGCGGTTTGCCCGGCTTACAACTTACTTTATGCCTCTCTACACCTGGCTGACTATATAAGCTCTACTTCCTCTGCGTTAATGGTTATAGGTATCGTGTGAATCAGACTTGATCTATTCGTATACTGACAGTTTTATCATATACAGTATACCATACGACCACTTCCTTCCGAACAGAGAAGGAGACACAAAGACAGAGACTCTTCGGGTGAAATCTTCCCGCGCCATATTGTGGCCTCAGGATCGATCCTCTCCTGGCAGATATTGGACTGATCGTACGTGCTCGACATAGAGAGACGGCAAATTAGCCAGTTGACCTTAACCGGCATGCCGCTACAGTCCGATGCTAACTAGAAGCGACGGTCCACGAATTTCCAAGAGGAAATGCACCCCCAGTCCACGTCGAAAACTCTTATACCCCATCCTGTCTTCCGTTTCCACCATTTGTTTTTTAATCTTTCGTTTTTCTATCGGAACGGTGCAATCCTCGATAGACTCGTGCATCGCGATCGCAAGAGATGAAACTATGGGAATACGAATGCCATAGCGACGGCGGAACTTCAGAATTCGAGTCTCTCTTGCATTCATCGTTAGCGCTCTACGTATAGGATCTATAGGCATTAAAGTAAAAGCATGTTTCCTATATCTTTGCTACGTACCTATATATGTGTATCTACGTATATCATACCGTACGATATGTAATATCAAGATTCGTCCAATCACCCTACACCGCGGTGATTTGAGCAAACATTTGCCGTTAGCCGCCGAGAAGCTTGTGCCTTTCCGAGTTCCGCCGGAATTCGCAAGCGGAATACTAACTCCCCTAATACAATCAATTATTTCCCGCGGAACATTCTCTCCTTCTGTTTTACTTCGGAGCTCGCCAGTATGGCCTTTCTAGGTGGTATACCTACCTAGATATATATAGATGTACTATAAATGGGTATACCTATGCTTCTACTATATATAGAATGTAGCTCTAATATATATATAGTATATACAGAAAATCTCGTAGCCACCTATCTATGTAAGTGCCAGAGAAAGGAAAGGTACCAGCAAGCGATGGCCCGGCCTTTCTTTCCTCTTGAGAGTTTGATATTAGTTCGGGATTTGCGGTAGGTGGGTTTCTCTTTGCCCCGCCGAGCCATGTGGCAGGGGTGTCTTCATTGTTTCATCGTAATTGTCGGACAAAAGCAAACTTGTTTCATTGAATGCTTCTATAGCTGCGCCATCTACGGCGTCCCCGACCTATGTGCTATTCGAATCCGTATTTACATTCTATGTGCACCCGAGTACTCCGTGCCACGACTACCATGCAGGAGAACGTGTCTACGCGGGTGTCAGTCGCGTCGCTCTTTTCCACCATATACGGAAAAATCGAGCCTCCTTCTCCTCTTTTATTCTCCCATATTCGCATGATACTCGGGATACACTCACATGCGGAAATTCTCTTTCCTCTTCTCCGTTCCCTTTTCGTTCCTCGACGTTTGCATAGCAATCTTCTTCCTGCCAACCTCGAAGTCAGCAATCCTTACTTTGATCAGGATACGGGAATTTTTACTTGTCAAATATGTTTTCCTAGAGATGGTAACCGTGGTGCTGTATAAAAATGCAGTTCGATATAATTCAGTAAAAAGGTTGGCTATACGTAGTATGGTCATGTGGAGGGACGATGCATGTAAACCCCAAAGCATAAGGGTGGTTGTACTTAAAAATGACAACGATAAGGGTTCACGAGTAGGTACTTGGGGATTGGGATTTCTGTATTTTTACCCCATGTGAATCGATAGGTAAAGTTCTCAGGGAATTGCTAGATAAGAGAAGTTAAACGGAGTGGCAAAAGTAGTTTGATCCCATTCGAACTATCGTAATAAAGAATTGGGGAGGGCGACTTTGTCCCCAATCTCACAGATTGCAATCTTAATTTATCTGTTTTGTATCCCCTTTCTCCTTTCGCTACGAAACCATCCGCATTCTCTTCTTCTGTCTCGTTATTTCTTCCACTCCGCATCGTATCAGTGATCTTTCTTCCTCTCATCCACATTTCTGGCTTTTGTCACAACTTCCATGCGTCCAGATTATTTCTCTCGTTATTATGTCTAGTCCAAAGCTCGTTCTACCATTCGCGATACAACGAATCCACGTATTTCGTTTAGCCTAACGTCATTTAAGATCCCATTCGAAGATGCTGAATCTCTTGCCGATGGGCACTACTTATTGTTAGCTACTTGCGAGACTCTATTGGTTCTTTTTTTTATCGCGAAAATAACGCCTAACAATCATAGAAAGAAATGAGTGGTATAGGTATAAAAGGCATCTCTTCGATCAGGAGTTGAAAACGCCGGCAGCGCATCATTTCCGCCCATCTCCCCCGTTGGTCAGAAGAAGAGACAGTGGCGGATAAGAGGAGAAAAACGAGGGAAAGAATTTTCCGACAACTTCGGCATTCCCGGAGCACCGAATTGCCTCGAGGCTCCACCGGTGAACTCGCTAACAAACATTTCCAGCGGAGGTCGAACCTATGGGATCATAGAAATGTATTTGACGTGGAGAGTTTAACACGGTTTTAGCACAGGAACTAATCAGCTACTTTTATACGGATATTCCCTGGACAGAAGAGTAACGTGCACCAGGATAGGTCATTTTAATATTTATGATGTAATTATATATTGTATCTCTTTTTTTTTCTTTTTTCGTACGTTGCCCTCACGAGGATTTCAGCAGGCTCGCACGTGGTACGATAAATCAGAAAGTTTCTTGAATGTTCGCGTTATATCAAGAAGCAAGAATGACGAGACTCAGGAGGTAACGTGGGCGGTGGGTTTGATGTATTCCACATAATTACTTTCGTCTGCTCAATCTCTGAGGGTAGTGGTTGAGCCTGCTAGGTTTGCCGCAGCTGTTACTTCTTGTTACGCGTGCGAAACTACGTATCTGCGTACTTACTTCGTAAGGGAAATTTTCAGGATGGCTGAGTGGAGATGGAATAGCCCATGGCAGGTGTTACGAAGAGAGTATAATTAAATTGCTGATAAGAATTTTTATCTCTGTGGTACTCTAAGATATTGCAAACAATTTTTTATTTTGAGCATTAATATTACTAGTGATGTAATTCCCCGCGATCTCACTCAGGAACACGACGAGGAAGGCGAAGGGGTAGGAACGCTATGAGGAACCTTTTCCATAACTGTTGTTACCGGCGACAAATAAAATCACGACTCACCTAACGTATACCACTTGCAATTTTACGGTATCCTGGCAAGCGAGCTCTTTGGCTTGGCAATTTCTACGATTCGGCGGTTCGGCTATCTTCCCGACACAATTCGGTTTTGTAAAATAAAAGTTCGACGGCTATTCGGTCCCCCTCGTCACTCTTTAACTCCGGAAGGGTGTTCGCTGGGGCAAATAAAAAAAGCTCAAAAACTAGAACGGCATCCTCGAGGGCTTCTAGATTGGTCTGGAATCAATTAAGTGTGGTAGTGTAATCAGTGTATCGGGTTGCATTGGGCTTGGGAAAAGGAGGCTGGCGTTTCACATCGGCCCTCGGCTTCAGGGCAGAAGATTCACGCCCCAATCAACGGGATGCGAGTATTTACGAGCAAAGCCACGACTCTCCTCATTTCTCAAGGACTCTTGCCATTCGCAACCCTTATTCCTTATAAGCTATACGTATACTTATCTATAGAGCCCTCAACTACGCACCCTTTTCAAGTATTAATTTATACATCTGGCAAAGGGGATGAAAATTCACCTTTATTTCTCACGAGGAAAAATAACTGTCCGTCGCATTAAATATGCAGGAATTTGCCAAAAACTATAGACTCTTCCAAGCACGTTATCCGACAGGGGTTGAATTTTCAAGAATTGCGCAAGAGTCTCCCGTTAATTTTTGTCCACGAAGATAAACCGAGAAGAATCAGATCAGTAAAGAAAAATTCCAAGGATGTGGTCAATGTAAAATCGTTGAGTCGACAGAATGCCCATTTAGCGTTATATCCTTCTTCGGAGTGGTTCTCGAAACAATGTTTATTTAGCGAAATATCTCGTTCGCAAGCACCGATAAATCGAGAACACCGTCGCCTAATGGCGTCTCAAAAAAGACGACAAAATAACAGGCACACCAGTCGGCTCGGTATTATTTTAGTGGAGATAGATTTTGACCGTGCTGACGGAGGGTGGTCGGGAGCAGCATGAGACTGAATTCTAGGGGTAGAAACTGCAGATATAGCCGGTAGCGGCTGTAACAGTTACTATCCACAGCTAGCTAGTAGCTACCACACAGCAGAGCTACGAGAAGGAGGAAGAAGGGATGGATGGTAAGGGTAGTAGAGAGGGCAGTAAGGATGGGTTGGGGTAGACGTGATCTTTCATAGCTGCTTGATTGGCCCGACCAACATGGAAATGTATTGTCGTTAGCCAGACTTTACTCGCCACGTAATATCACGACAAAATATTTAAAGTCAGCGCAAACTGGCAACAATAAAAGGAGACACGTTGATGAAATCAAGATCGTAGGAAAGTTGTGGCTCCGCCATCCCTACCGAAGTTACCTCACGACGTCCACACGTACGAGGGCGCAGATTCAGGGTGAGATTCTTTTAGCTACCATTATATTCTCCAACTGTAATGCGTCAGGTTCGCCAACAGGAATTAGGTTATGCGTATCCGATCTGATCACATAGCTGTCAACCCCGTATATACATTTAGTTAAATATACGTACGTACCTGCACGGTAAGATATACAGAGATTGATATCACTATTCTTAGAAATCAGAAAATTCTCAGTAACTTTGATAGAGTTCCGTGTTTATAAAGTTACACATTATACGTGTAGCGGATTCGATTTTACCTGCGCCACGATTCCACCCCATTCTGTATGCCAGGTACGGACCTCTTACGTAACGTTAACTTTTTAGGAAATTGAATGGGACAGGAAATGAGTCTCCATATGATCTTTCACTTTACTCTCTTTTGCAAGAGCCGAACGAGTCTTCGAACCATTTTCGTTTATCTTTTTACACAGTAGCTATATATACTAACTGTGACGTATAAAGAAAAGTTTATCCAATAAATTTTCATTTTCTTCCTTTTCTATACTTTTATCTCTTTGTAATATCATTCGATCTTTGATAAACCGTAGGATCTTTGGCTGCCCCTCGTGGCAAAATGTATGTCGGATATAATGTGGTAAATACGGGGTTAGGGGTGCTAGCATGGTTTAGGCCTGGGTAGGCCTTCTGATTCTCCCTACGACACGAACGTTAAATCCTAACGCCGTCCTCGCGTTCGCTTAAGCCCTGGAAAATCTTACGCTAATACGGGTGGGTCCCCTACGTATTTTCGTTTACCCGCGTACCCATTTTCATTAACATTAGGTACTCGTAGTTACAACTGTCTTTCACATCTGTCGCAACTACCTAACACTGCACGAAGTATAGTTAGTAACAATTGCGGTTTGTCATTCTCTTTCGGAATCGTTAGATTACAAGAAAACGTAAGCTTTAACATCAAACCCAGCTGCAGTGATACACTCTGTCCATGGCATAAAGATATTATTTATGAGCAGAGAAAAGAACAAAATCCCATAAAGATTCTCATCAAATGGATTAACGATATCAGCCGTATAGTAAGGAAAAACGGAGTAATGCTGCCAAGTGGGCAATGCCGGCCAGTCTATTTTTTATTACATAAATTTATAAAATAATAAATCCATATTGATCCTATAGTTTACTTCGCCGCTGAAACCTTATTTTAAATATATGATTTTGAAACATTCTTATTACATTACAATTTTGACTCTTAAACGATATAAGAAAGCAATAACGAATTGTATAACTCTTAATTTGTCATTAATAAAGTTTTAAAATAAATAAAAAATTATTTGCAATAATTATTAGGTCTATTGATTAACCTTTCATACAATTTTAAGGCCCAAATAGTTGCCGGTATTTTCCACGAGGTGGCAGGCATAACCCGTTCGCATAGGTTATGATGCAAGATGCAGAGTTATATACATATAATTTAATTAAAAAAAATATTCTCACAAGAATTATATTGACTATCAATCCAATGTGACTTAAGTAATAGATATCTCAAGGTTCCATCGAATTCTATGCTGAATCCTAATCACGAATACTTTAAGATAAAAAAACTTTTTTTAAATGACCGCCATCATTTTGTTTTCCCCTAGAGATATTTCATCTTGGTATAATACATAATTTTCATTGATAGATTTATTCGTCGAATTGTACCTTTATAAGAAGTGTGGAATTGAAAATCGAGCGATATTATCTATACCGAAAGCGTTCTGCACACTCGGCATGTAAATATATCTATGCTCTCGCGTGTAAATAAGTTTCATCCTATGTAGGCTAGGACAGTTCGATATGCTCGTGATAGAAGGATGATGGATATCATAGGAAAAGAAGGATGCATGATGGAATGGGATTGGTACTTTAGTATTCAGGTGATGGTTCACTCGGCATTGCATCACGTATAGTGAGCAGGGCGATACCATATAGAGCATCAAATTTACACGTACATAGATATCTTGAGGATACTTGACACTTAAACCAAGTGCGGATGCAAAAATTAAAGAATCCATAATCTACATAACTTATGGAAAGCAGTATCCTGCCATTACTTAATCCACATGGTGAAGGCTGAGAAGAATCGGGTAAGAAAAAAAAAAAAGAATTTCTATTTACCTACTCAGCCATGTTCCATATATGAAATTATATGTGCCCACTTTATTCAAATGTTTACATCTGTTTTTCCAAGGATTTCATCCTATGATTTTTTCACCTTTTTTCTCTCTTTTCCTCATACCTTTTTCCTCGAACACCAATGCCACGTCCTAAGGTATTCCGTCAGCCTGGTGGCGTCCATAGAGGCTACTATGATCAGACTTTCCTATACATAAAAGTGGCAAGTATCCAATGTTGGATGTCTACTATACTTAGACCTAACACTATATCTATATGTATATATCTAGTGTCCTGTCCAGTGAGCCGCGTGACAGCTAATATCCGGCCAGGAAACTAACACCCCATCACCCCGTTAGTAACCAGCGACTAACCTCTCGCATCCCAATATTAAAGTAGGAAAGTCCATTACGTCGAAATTCCAGGAATTTTGTCCTATATGTTGATGATCCAGATCCTAGATGATCATTAGGATAATGCACGAATGAATTGATGCAGCTTGGTAGTACAGTAGTATATCCTATGTATGCTATAGAAATAGATATATAAGGAAATTATGCGTATCCATAGTATTCACTATTAGGACGCGTG
The DNA here is from genome assembly GCA_030142225.1 of Pachycephus smyrnensis. Classification (NCBI taxonomy): domain Eukaryota; kingdom Metazoa; phylum Arthropoda; class Insecta; order Hymenoptera; family Cephidae; genus Pachycephus; species Pachycephus smyrnensis. The sequence goes on along the minus strand of JARQST010000266.1, from coordinate 2,486,386 downwards.
TTATACTCGTTAGGCTGTAAGCGTATGAGGAGTATTTTTTACGTAACGATGAGAAAATATTGGTCAATAAGAAGGCATTGCGTGGATGTCTACATGGTGAAAGACATCGCGAGGTATGAGATTGAAGGCTGAAGAAGTAATAACCGAATCCAATATTCGTTCCTTTCAAACGACCGCCCGTTGACAAAAAGTGAAATTTGCTTCTGAAGACAGGACTGTCAGCGGCAGGCTCCTTGCCAGCAAAACCCGCGTCTTTATGTTCTGGCTATCCTTTATATTAGAAAAATTGAAGATCCGTCTCGCGGTCGCAAGACCGCAACTCAAATTGAGAACATTTGGTTGTGGCGGGGAAAGTGGGTAGGAAGAAAGAATGATAAGAAAGAAAAAAACAGATTTTCTGTGAAGTACGACAGTGCGTTACTATGTTGCACTTGTATTTGAAAAAAAATTTTGAACATAAACCATTTTGAAAACCGGAAGTACTGCTATCGGACGGTCGTACGAAAATCAGAAGTACTGATATCCAGAATTCCATTTTTTTAAATTTTCATCCGTTTATTTCAGTAGTTATTTTTGAATATTAAATACACGTATAAAGACTCCCACACACTTGTCTTTTTTTCTGACGTGACGATTGGTTAGGACTCTCTTATATATTCCGTACAATTATGTTTTAAAAGTGAAGAGAAAATAAATTCGCGTATTTCCGAGATGGAGGAAAAGCTTACGCGAGATTGTCCCTGCGATAAGAAACTGCAAAGTGAATAGCAATCATTCCTAAAGACATTTCGCGAACTCGTCGCTACAATACATCGTTTACATTTTCTTCGTTGACACTGACTTAATTGAAACGGCTTGTGTCATTAGGTTGACTAATTATTGTATAAGAGGTTCGTTATGGAATTTCCCCAGCGGATTCTTGACATTTCCGCTCTGACAAAAGAACAGCTTCATTCGATACAAGTGGAAAATTTGCAAAACATCTTGAATTATTTCACTGTAAATTTGAAAAATATGATCCCCTTCCTGTGGCTACAATTGGAGGAGAAACCCAATCCAAAACGTTAAAAAATCCAAAGTCAGATTACATTGTTGCTTAATTAGCCTATAAAATTATGTATAGAGTGACCTACACCTATTTACTTTACCTTATTAAATTTAGCATGTGTATATGATAATCTGTGCTATTCATTATTTGGATTTTTTTCTTTTCTAGATATCAAGTAATTGGCGGATTATAAATATAAATAAACCTCAGTCGACTCTAGTTTGGTAGCAGCTTTAACTTGAAAAATCGACATCCTTATTGATAATTCGACAGTCAAGTTACCCGTCCATCGGTTCACCCATCGAAGTAAAATTCCTTGAAGAAATGAGTTAAAATCCAACAAGCCTAGAGGTGCCGAAAGTCCCTATGGAATGGTGCACCATGTTAGAGCGGTTGTACATTTTAATAATTTCTTTTTTAATTTCTTCTTTTCGAATTCTCCCCCTTCCCATGGGATGGAACACTCGTTAATCATACGCGAGAAATATTTCTCAAATATAAATCCGTAATTACACCCTCTGCGGAATAGAAGTCGGTAGCTGTGGAGGCGCTGAGAGGTAGGTGGGGAGAGGGGGGGAGTTGCGTCGGAAGACTTTGGGGTTGTATCTGAAGAGATGGTGGTGGATGACGTAGGACGAGGGAATGAGGGCTTGAAATATAAGAAAAAGCACGAAGAGACGAAGAAGAAGAAAGGAGGAGGAACTGAGGCAAAAAGAAATTTAAAGTTTTGCGAGAATACGCGCATGCGATTCGCGCAATCTGGTGAAGAATTTTCGCAAGACAAAGAACGAATGAAGTCTTACAAAAACGAATGGCGATTCAAGCACAATCAGGACGACGCAATTACATTCCGATTGTCTCATCGTTTGAATAGTGCCTCGACGATTGTATCCAAACGGTGTATTGACTTGTTAATTGGCAGTAGACTTCCAGTTCGAGGTCCAATTGTCTCATTGAAGTTTTGTTTAGGAGTCAAAACGTCTGGATGAGCGTAGATAATGTTATTAGTCGCTGAGGAGGTACTTTCGCGACAGCTTCAGCTGCTCCTCAATTCTTCATGCACAAAAAACTTTCTTTATTGCTCTCACCCTCTCCCTCGCTTACTACCTTTGTCTCTCTTACTTTCTTTATCTCTACATTTCACTCCTGTATATACCTTATTCCGAAAATCGTATTGATTGTCTTTGCTAAGTTAGTTAATTGGTACCTATGATCAATTGATGGAAAGACCTGATGCCTAGTTAAAGCTTTAAACACGGAAGAATATACTTGGCCGTGAGGTATGTACAGAAAATGCAGAGAATTAAATGAAGTTATTCTATATGGTATTATACTGAATATTTTTTCTTTGGAAGGAAATTATCAAGCTCCTGGTACCACGTGGTATTAGATACGTTGAACGGCGATGGCGAATGTCAGGAACATTATCCGAGAAATTTGTTCGGTTACAGATTGGCAGAACGGAAATCAGTTCTCGTGTAGAAAATGAAAATAAGGATCCAGCTGTGTCCCGGAGCAAAAAATATTCTCCTTCCAATTGTCAGGAGGTTTCATCTCGTGCTCTTCTCGTTCGATGCTATTTTCTTTTTGCAAGTTCCCATTATCAGGGTTGACGATGTCACTCTGTGGTATATTATATAATAGTGAGTCTATCGTGTTCCCGTAATTCCACCGTGATACGAACACACACGTAGTCCTGATACAATTTTTGATCATTTTACCATTATCGCGCTCTAGATCATTCGCGCTATCCACTTGTGGAAGCTTAAGAGAAATCCTTCGTGGAATCGAAGTTGTTTGTCTCTTGACGTAACCACGATTTCGTGGAAAATGGTTTGCGTAATCTGGCCGAATGAAGCGAAAATCTGGCACGACGCGTTTACACGGCGCGTTAGTCGCACGACTAGACACGACTCGTCAGACTCTCTTGAAAAGACTCGCCATACTCTTGCATAAAATTAGATTTTTGAGATCGACACAGAAAATATCTGTGGAGCAGATCAAAGCTGTTATAAATAAATCAAATTATTTTGTTAAGTATCTATATAAACACTATAAAAAATAATTATCGATATTTCATAAAGTCCGTGGTATCGCTACTCAAATCCTGATATGTATGTATGTCTAAAAATAGAAATAGTTAAAAAATTATAGAAATAGCATAGATATCTCAGGAAGATTCAGGAAGCTGACGGTAAAAGTAAAATGCGTAATAATTAAGCTACTGTCTTAAAAGGCATCGGGATACCATGTAGACTCTTGCTGATCCCGAAGATATCAACCATCTAATTCTTGTAATAGCTCAAGTTTTAGCTAACGAGGAAAGTACTAAACTCGAGTTCGCCGATAGGGGCTTAATTGTTGGAGAGGAAAATTCCACGAGCGATAAGCGGATGTCAATCTCGCCTGCAGGTAGGATAAGTTGAGACAACTAATACCCAAAGGAGTTGAACCGTGGGGGCTCTGAGGAGCTAAAGGTATGGGGTGTACCTTCCGCTTGGGGGCATCTGCGGACGAGCCCAGACACGACGCCTGTCAAACCTCCTAAGCTTCAAACTTACATCAAGGAAATGAAAGCTCGCCCTACCTCTATCTTAGCTTTTCTTCCTGATGTGCGAGTCCAGCCGATTTAGGAATCACCAGCGTCAAAGGCAGGAACTACCCACTTTTCCTTTATCCATCCAAGGAAAAAGAGATCGGTTCATCACCCTGGAAGACTTCGAAGGGTAGGAAGGGATTGCCACTATGTAACATCGGTCTATACGTTTATTAATAAACAACACAGCTCCGTATCGACTACCTCAAAATAACTACCCTAATACGAAACCTATTCCGTGAAGCCAGGACCATTGGTTCTCTTATATTTTGTATCGTAACGCATGAGCAGTCTTACGACTTACCCTCAATACAGTTTCATATATTCTCGTATTCGCATTCAAATATTCGCTTGTCAGATTCAGAGAAGATAATCCAAGAAAAAGGCACATTACGTCAACGTACGATGAATCAACCATGCAATCGCTGTTGCGAAATTTAATAAATAAGTATATACGTATATACGCTGTTGATGATATGCCTCTTGGTACAGAAAGTAGCCCAATATTTGTTTAGTCAATATAGCAAATGTATCCATAAAATATTTATGTGTTCTCTAAGCCTGAAATTAGCCTTAGCTCGAACAAGCCTGACAAACCTTGACCAAGGTGTCCAGGCACAGGTATTCAGAGGTAGATAAAGTACTATCAGTGGTCAGACAGCGGAGCAGCCGACTAGCTAACCATCCAGCTAGCCAGGGGGCCACACGTACGAGGTAAGAAAGTCGAAAATCTTAATTCGCGAGCTCCGCCTCTGAACGCGATGGGCGGCCCTTTCTAACTAGTGATTGGCCTGCATTCTGGAGTGAGATTCCTACGGGGGTGGAAGAGATGCGCGGCGACGCTGCCACCCGTTCTGGAGAACGACGCCAGTCGACGTCGGGCGTCCCGTCGGAGCAGCACGAGCTACTTTGTCGAATAGAATCCCACGTACCCGATATATCACGCTTACTCCACTCTACGAAGCTCCAGAGATTTCTACGGCCGCACGAAGCCAATTGTCTCTGCTTGCATTAAGAAAATTTATTGATTGACACTTCAACGATCACCGTCCCGAGGCAGAAGTTGCCAACGATGTTTAGGATGGACATAATATTTTACAAAATTTTAACCTAAACCTAAACAGACCGAACTGTCACGTGGGCTTCCAGAGTCATTGAAAATTCGCGAGTGTCATTGCACCTTCGTGGCATCTATTACCAGTAACGTCAAGGAGCTATCCTGAATGACATTTAACAAGTGTTTAGTTAATGTTTATAAATAATGGTAACTAACATGCAGTATCTCAGTCGCGTGTCTGTTGGATGCATGGAAGTGCTAATTCTATTAGTGAAGCTGTAGTTACGCTGAGAAATTAAAAAGTTCGGTAATATCTCGCGTACATTTATGGTTCTACTACATTTAAATTGTATCCTAAAGGAGACGATAACCGGCAGGATGCGCGTCAATAATCAGTTACCGATTCCGTCAAGGATGGCAACCGTGATAGCTGTGATGTGGGTGCTTCTTCATGGTGGCCGATTAACTTCCGCTGGAGCATTCACTACTGGTGCGTATTTATCCGTAAATAAAATTTGCATCCTATCGTTAATTTCCATCGTACACCATAAAATACCTAAAAAAAGTTCATTAGTAGTATTGATAAAATGAAAAATATTTAACTAATACGAGACTGGGTTCGTTAAATTTATACGTCCCCTTAATAAAGAAATACAATGGAAATTCAAAAGCGTGGCTTTGAATCTAACACAAAGACTCCATTATTGTCGAACAACGGTATAATACGTATTCGACAATTTTAACAAGAGAAATTCATTTCACCCGGTATAATAAGTTGACGAATATTCCATAGATGTTTATCAGTAAACTCGTTACACAATTAGCACAGCGGAACAATCGCTTGGGTTACACGCGATTTTCTACATGCGCAATCGCATTGTAGCATACGCGCTACGTTGAAAATAATTCTGGTATTATTAAATCAACAGTGCGATATGAGATTTGCCAGAAAACACGTATAGTAACACTCGGTCGTTCGCCAATTCGCAATCCTGCTCTAACGCGATTTATCATCATTATTGTAGCGCGATATCGCATGCGCGACGACGCGTGCTGTGTATGACGATTAAACGTTAAGAATTCTATGTGCTTATTGAGAAATCGACAGGAAAAAAAAATGAAGACATGAAGTTCCCACTGGAGAACTATCGATACTAATTTTCAAAGGGGATGCTTCACACGATAGATAATAGAGGAGAGTGGCTAATATCGAGGGTAGTAGAATTATGTTTTGTCGGATAACGCGTTTACGTCGCGAAACAAAGAGTAACGTTCTTTGCGCGTGTTCCACATGCATAATTCATGAACGCGCCGGCGTAGTTAAACCGTGGGTGACGGATGTTTTAAGTGTGAAAAGTGTATAAGCGGATGCAAATGAATCGACCTTAATATGCCAGGGCTTGCAACCCCTCTTTTGCCAGTTGAGAGCACTGTCAATGTTTTAGCAGCATTATGTACTCTATAGCTACCTGCTGCTGATGTTAGACTTGCGTACTGATATTCCCACCCCCTTCGTGTACAGTTTTATTTTACATCCGTCTTACATAGTCGTTTTTGCTCCTTAATGATAATTGTATACGTAAATAATACAGTGCCGAAGATAATAGGGGTTGTGGGAGTATACCTACTACCATGGGTGAAAATTGGCGAGAACAACAAGCGTTTACGGTTTTTATATACGTAGGTGACCGTGAGAATTGAGATTTTCTTGGGTGTGTCCTTTGGGGGTAAATTTAAAAGTATACGTATTCCTATATATATATATGTGTGGTCAATAGCGTTTTCTTCTTTTTTGATTTTGGAAATCAGATCATGCGGATATGTATTCCGTTTGAATATTCTTCGAAGCGAAACTTATTTGAATTTAAAAAATTTATATATCACGTATTGTATCTATGCTTGATTCTGACCCGGGAAAAATGTATGAGATGAATTTTTCTACGCGGGTCATTCAATTCCATTGCTAGAATTCTTAGTGACGTTTGTTGAGAGTAGCTGGATGAGATATGTATACATGGGGCGTTCCGTAGACTCGGTATCAGATCAGCAAGAACGTGGAACGAGGAACGAAACCATTTACCCATTTTCGGTGATTGGCTCTCGAGTTTGGCGATATCGGTATCATCTAGATCGTCCCGGGGTTATCTAATTCCGATGAATTATTAAAGGAGTTTGATAATAGGTAGTACCACAGGGGTGGATGGGTGGGCTTTACGTTATGCTACCCCCCCAAGCCAATTCGCCTCTTCAGCCAATGAGCCCTCTCTCCACAGAGGCATTATCTCATAGCCTAAGGGGTGCCATCTGTTTCGGCAATAGAACCCCTAATTAGGTATAGCGACAGTTGTAAGCACGCTAAATCTAATGTCTAATAACTCCGGAGGGGCTTTCTCTAGAGGGATGCTGAATGAGGGAGGTGACCCGCAAGGACATTTGACGAGATGTCGAATTTACCTTTCGAATTGTCACCCCTTTGATCAGGACTGGAATTAAATTGTCAAACCCCCCGGCTCGCCTTTCAATTGCGTTATGGGAATCTCGAATAGCCGATAAGATCCTTAGCTATTGTTCTTTCCTCTTTTTTTCTCTTTATTCCGGCTATTCTCTTTTTTTTTCATATTCTTCTATCCTCGCTTTATTTCACCCTCTTCCTATCTACATCCAACGGAATTGCTTGCTCAATCCAAAAGAAGACCGCGCTTTCACACCCTTACATGATAAAGTGTCATCCCCCCCAAATGACGCGCGAGGGAATATCTATGAAATTTTACACAGAATTTATCAAGCATTTTGTTCTTTGTGATGCTACTTCTACCATCCCTTGTTTATGTATCCTCTCGTGATACCTAAGGACTTGCGCAAGACAGCACGTGTACGCATCCCGCTAGACGTAGGTCCTGCAAAGTTTTCCCGACAAATAAACAAGGGATGAAAGAGCGTTCGTGGTGCCATTTCAGACTAAGGATACGAATCAGACGGATCAACCCAGGACTTCTAGGGTAAGTTTATTACCCTTTCAAAATGTTGAGTTTCATTAACTCGGCTCTACAAGATAATCTTCTTGTATTTTCCAAAGCCAATGTATACGTTATACCTTAAGCGAGTCTCCACCGGCATCATTCTTTTAGTAGTGTGATACCTGAAAATCCTCCCTAATTAAGAGAATTAAAAAAAGAATTGTCAACGCCGCTCCTAATGAATTTCTCGCGGCTCGACAGTGGATGGTTGAAGACAAGAGAAACAACGTGCCACTTTCTTTTGTCGGGGTAATTGCGAAACCATTCGACTAGAGGTCCCTTGGTTTATTTCAGCTCGTCCGTATTTCCCCTTCGCAATCCCTAAACAGGCATAAGACCCACCCTCCAGTCTAAGCCTGAACAGTAACCGGACCAAATTTGTTGACGACTGTTGAGTCATAAGGCCTTTCTTTCAAAGGACACTAAGTGCCGCATTTTCAATACGGCTTTCACGCCCGTAACTCGCACGACAGTTGTTACGCTACTAACGTTACTAATTTCCCTGATACCTTTTCATGAAAAGGCAACGAACGACGAATTCGTGGCCCCTGCGACATACATAAGTAGGTATGGGGTAGCTACATATGCCTGGAAGGCATAGGGGGGCGTGGTTGTTCTCTTATCTATGGACGAATATATGTATATATATATACAGGGATATACGTATGTATGTATGTACGTATGTTTCGAGCACCCCACGGAGTAGGCAAGTAAGGGTAGCTGAAAGGGGAGCTCACCCCAGGGATTCCCGCTTCATGCATTTTATATTTCGACAGACTTTGATTCTTGGATGCTCCAACCATGCCCACGTGGCCCACGGGAGTAATCCTTAATCTTTGATCGGGAATTATCTTTGATCATTGCTTGGACATTGGATCAACTCAGCTTCCGCAATGTTTTTCTTACGGATCGGTGTATCCACTTGATTCTCTTAATCTCATCGTCAAGCGAATACACTCGGTTTTATCGTTGAATCTTCTTTGACGCGTTTTCTTTGATCATGATCCAAAATCTCTCTACTTTGGATACTTCGATAATATCGTATTGCTTCTTCTTTGGAATTTCGTGGTAATAACTTTTTCAAGTAGATTATATAAAATTTGAAATTTGAAATGAATGATTAAGAAATTACTATAAAGAAGGAGAAATATTGTATAAAAGTATAATTTATAAAACAAATAGTAAGTCAATAAGAAAGTAGTGACAAACTCGAAGGTTCTTTCAGAGATTCTTATCGTGGCTACTGACCCTTGTCCGCAGCAGTGTCCAATCTTCAATCCGAAACAATCTTTGACGTTGGCAGAAAATGGCAAAAGTCTTCTGCCTCTTTCTGTATTCTTATATCTAAGTTCGGAGTAGTGTTAACGTCGTGCTCTCCCACGGAGGACCAAGATATCTCGGTTCTTAATCTGTTCGCAGAAAGATTCGGTCGTACTTTGCGGCCGCCGGCTTCCACAATTCGCAAAACCTAGAAATCCCAGCGATCTCAGCTTGGCTTACGAAAGTTGGCGAAATACTCCGAAGCTCTTTTTTTCTTGCCCCTCGTACCCTCTCATTCTATTTCTCCCTTTTTTTCTGGGTACTTTTTCTACCCCTCATCTTTACCACAGAGCCCCGGGGGTTGCACGGTTATTTGAGAAGATTTCGCTTTCCTCTCTTCAGGGTGTCGAGTGCTAGTTCAGAAAAAGGACCTGCCTACCCTTGGAATCAAAGAGTCGCAGGTTGGCCCTTTACTAAGCATGGTTAGGCCGTATAAGGGTTGGAGATCGGTTGGCGAGACTAAGGGTGGCTTCTTCGGCTTCTCCCTTACCCCCAAAAGGCTTTCGGGTTACCCAAGTACGTGTTAGGCCGTCGCGGATACATGGAGCATTAATATTTTAGCTTCCCTGTGGCGCGAAATGCCGACAAGAATTCCGCGTGCCCGCTGAGCCGGGTTTCCACAGATCTGCCACTCGCGAGCAACAGTCTTAAAGGACACCCTCCTCTCACGGAAGGATTACAAATTTGGCTTTCAAAAGGTAAAAGGAATTTATTGGCTTTGCGCAGACTCGTTCCCGGAAAATCTTCTTAATGTCCTAATAACGCTAGCAAAGCACTTATGCTACGTCGCCATATAGAAAAGTATCAGCATTGCTACTTCCTGCCTGATGAAACTAGAGTATAGTTTTTCTGCAAATGATTTAACTGGCTTCCCTTTGAACTTGCAGCTTAATTGATAGAGCAGATTGTTACAAGCGCACCTGTAATTGTAGCTACTCGTTGGCTAAACATAATGCGACGTGATTGGTTCCAAATCCTTTGTACATGATTTTATCGTATTTACAAAATGATTGGTAGGGGAGATAGATATTAGAGGTTTAACTGATAGGATCTCAGTATTATGATTTTTCGCCCCTTCTCCCTAGATCTGTTATCTTTTTCTCAGCAGGAAATCAACGTCACGCAGAGTATCGTCCTCGACAAGGCATTATATAACGAAACGGTGTAATTCGTATTACCGCAAGAACGCTTCCTTTGAGCCCACCGTCTTTCCTCGCGAGTCTAACAAGGCAAAAAAGTATATTAATTGCGCGCTGTGTTGCGGTGTTATTAAATTCTTATGGAAATGCAAGAACTGGGCCCAACTCATAAAGTTGGCTATTGTGTTATAAAATCTAAATAATTTCAACTTCTCCACGGGCGAGGAAGACCTCTCCGACTCCGACAACTCATCTACAGTTCCCTGGGTTACCTCTTGCCTTGTAGCCCTCTAGCGTCATCCCCTATTTTCTCTCAACCCCCTGTACATCCACCCTGCTCAACCCCCTGTACATCCGCCCTGCATACGCCCCAGCTATACTCTTCTATACTCACCAGCCGAATTTCAGTATATCCTCTATATTACCGGTACCGCGTGATTGCTCGCACAGTTTCTTTACAGGATAAAGCGGAGATAAACCAAAAATGAAAATGCCGAGAACCAGGGGAAAGGAATAAGGAAAGTAAAAACGAAGTAAGCCGAGGAAAGGTATAAGGCAGCTGAAACAAGGGCATCGACATAGACATCGAGCGGTTTACGGAATTTAAAAAGGGGGCAATCAGATATTCAGATTATGTTTACTGAATCAGAGCGTTCCTTGATTTTTTTTCTCCTTCGACCAGAAGTTAACGGACAACTTTGGCCCCTGCCACTCTGTCGAGTTAACAATTCGGTTAGGAAGTTAGTAGGGTCTTCTTTTTCTTCTTAGCCTCGTTCTCGAAACCTTACCCGTCGATGGGAGTCTCTGCCCCTTTGGAGACTCCCAGGACTTCTGTGAAATGAAAAATTCAATAAACATTCGTCGTTCCGTCTACTGGATTCATACGTGCACGTCTCTGAGTATAGTATAAATATATATACTAGTACAAATATCACCTACCTTTATATAAATCTGTGTACCCATAAGGGTAGACACGAAACAACCCCCAGACTAAGTACGGCTATTTCGTGAATGTTCGGCATGAGACATCTGGGGGTTATTACCAATCCATTTTACAGTAGCTAACGATTTTTCGAATCACTCCTATCAGTCCATTTTGCCGAAGACTGTGATGTAAGGGAAGAAGAGTAAGCATAAGAAATCTGGAAATATTTTCCTACCGAAAATTACAGACCGGGACCAGTAGTCACATGGCCGATTTCCGATTATTTTGAAGGGTGAAAAGTGTTATAAAGTCACTAGTTGCGTGACTACTGAAGAATTTTTCCATTCAATCACGTATAGCACATTTTTATGTTGGACGTCATAATTATTATTAGGTCGATCATTATAAGGAAATGACTTTATACTTAGCTGACGAATAAAATTGTCACAGTAGGTTAGGCGACAGTACTTCAAGACTTACTTTTTTCTTCGAAATTGTTAGAGCAAAGTTCTAGGAACGAACAGACGGCTACTTAGTTCGGCTGAACACGTAGTGAACGCGAATCTAATTTATATCAAAGACTTTGGCCAGACAGGTGTCAGAGAATAATAAACACTGGGGTCCCAACTGACGCTTGCTTTTAGTAAAGAAAAAAAAAGGCAAAAAAGAAAATACAAGGGAAAAAAGTGAAAAGTACTCGTGGTATAAAAAATGACAAAAATTCAATAAGCGCACACCCTAAGGCAGTGGTGTCCCTAGTAACAACCCCCAAACGAAATATAAAGCCATTTTGACGAATGTCTCTAATATTTTGTATATTAGAAGGGCAACCCTCGATAGATAGGCAACGGATATAATTCACATGTGACACTCCTTTCTGAAACCTTTATTAGCAGAAATTATCTTTTGATTAATCTCCGATCTCCCCTTTCATTGAATAACAGACGGATCTAACCTAACCATACTTAGGAACTTTATGGATACGGACAACCCCATTCACTTGATTCTCCCCTAATGCCATAGATGGATATTATGCTATGTAGCCATACAGCAAACGGACATCTTACCGTCGATTACCAAACCATGGGGAGCCAGTAAAAGTTCCGCATCCAGATTGTCGCTGTAGCAAAGCGTGTCGTATCAATTACTGTGTTTACACCTTAATGGAATATCTCTTGGAATCTGAATAAACGAATTCCCTTCCACAATTTCTACCCCCTTCATCCCGTCTCACTCGTCTTACCCGTTTCATTAAGAATTCCGCAAGTCGCAGAAAACGCGCCATTAGCACTAGGATTTCCAGGATTTCCATTTATACGTTAAAAAAATGATAAAATAGTCGGCAAAAGTAATCGCACGGATTTCACAGGATTCTAGAAATTCTATACGATCGTTACGAATCCATTGAATTTAAAAGTGAAAACTAACAACTGTAAAAGAGACTAATCTCCATGAGAACTTTTCGTATTATGCACAGTGTACCTATGCATATGCATAAATAAAATTTGCTGAAAAATTCCAATTCTCTTCTGCCTCTTCGTCCGAAACCATCCCTTATTAACTAAATGGATTTACGGTTATCAGATATTTTGTCGCATCGAACAGTATCTTCACAACCCCTAATTTCACGAGGAACAATGCATAGCACCATTTGTCAGAACGTATTAAGGGTTATTAACTTGCTTTATGTCAAGAGGTGCTCTCGTGAACCGTATAAAGTCGACTCCTTCTCCTAGTGGCATTCCCTTCTCTCAATTCTATACCAACCTCCAACACAACCGACCAACTTATAAATATGATAATACACGAAGAGCAAGGAGCAGCAGCAGCAGTCACGAAATAGCCCCTCTCGATGGTTTCCACCATCTTGGCATACCCCCATCGGCCTTATCGCACGCTATTTCTACCGTCTATACTTGATATTGGAAATCCGAAAATGCGAATTAAAGTCCCCGGATCAACTCCGTCACTGCCGGCCTGGATAAAGAAATACGAGACGCGCGCAGGTGCCTGCTAGTACAGTGCTTCAACGTATTTCTGATCTAAGTCCTGCAAAGTGGAATAAAAAGAAGCCGAGTTAGAAATAGAATATTATAATACAGTATACGCATTAAAAGGACTTTACGTATTCCCGAGCAGATTGACTATGACGTTTTAAGCTTTCTCAAGAGGTCAATGTCGTATCTTTTTCAAATAAACATCTAAAAGATCAGAACACACGAACAAAAATAACGTACAAGTAAAAACCATTAAAAGTTCCTTTGACTCCTTAGATGAATCTGTAATTAGAGAAGTTCATTCCTCGAAATCATTTCTAAACCGTATCTCATTTCACAGTCAATTCGTAGCATGAGGATTTTATAAGAATAATCATAGATTCATTAAATGACTTTGAATCTCTCAGATCCTGGGACACTGTACCAGTTCTTTATCACCCCTTGGTGTCTACCTTGGCTGAAGAAGCTGCACAATGACATCGTCACCAAAGTGGCGAATTACACGAGGAATAATTTATGGACGCCCAGGTGGTCCGAGGTCACTAGAAATCATGGATTATTCGTCGACTACAAAATCCGCCGTGGTGGATGCTACTCGCCATAGAAAATCTCTCTTAGCTACCAAGCACAGATCAATACCTTGCATTTGGCATTGGTCTGGCTCTGCAAAATACGACAGTCCCTTTGAAGACTAACCTCATCAAGTCCTGGCGTAAAAGCGTTTTCAGCCGGTGTTCTTAACGTCTTTAGCCAATCTCGTGTCTAGTCTGATCCCGACGTTGAAACTTCACTGGGAATGCCACGCGTGTATATACATAGTTTAGCTCTCAGCTCGCACATAACAGTAGTATAGTTACAACGGTACATATACAGGTCATATACTTGAAGTATACAATATACCCAACTTTCATGCACTCTCAAATCCACCCAGTACTATAACTTCAAAGCTTCTAAAGGCGCGATCTTTGAAAATTGATAGGTAGTTGACTCGTGAGGCTCTTGGAAAGTTACAGCCGCTGTTCAGCTATCATATCCGAATGGGTTATTCAGTCCAAACGCACCATCTGAAGTTAGCGCGCCCATTCGATTCCTATGGTAAAACCATGTTAAGGTGGTACGACGTTTGGGCTGAATAACTAGGTATATACTATAGTATATGTCCCACTGATCGAAGTTATTGTTATATAATTAATGTAAGATTGAGGATCACTCGCTAAACTATGATTCAGGGATATACATAATGTTCAAATATCAATGTCTGCTTATGGCAATACGTGGGGGTGACTTACGCACGTAAAGAGAGACGTTGCTTTAGATGATGATATATATTCGTCTCTACAGTACGTCTATGTAGTATATATATGCGTATAGTGATAAGTAGGATAGTATATACTGTATGCTATATGTATATAGATAGATGGTGTTCATCCTTTGACCGAACCAGTAACATGGCAAATACAAATACCGTCCCATTAGAATAATTATAGTGGCTGTACGTTACTCTAGTCCTGTTCGAAATATGGTTCTGTACACGTCATTTTAATTATTCCAAGTACCTGGCATTTTCCTAGCGTCATTAATATAATCTTCGTCCCATATGTGGCAGTGTAATGATCATTTTTAAATTCTAGGCTTGAGGAAGACGAAGTGTAAATGGAATATAGGCAAAGAAAACTTTGTCCTGTATTTGAGGTGTAGGTTTATTAAATATACAGATATATATATAGAATATATATTAAATATATATATATATGTATACGTTATTCGAGGATAATCCTTCCTTTAGTCGCACATTTCATTACATTAGCAAAGCTTATAGCTAGGACTTGCTTCGACTGTAATATTCTCTTGGATACGGTCTACCATTTATTCATCCGCGTAATTCACAACCGGAAGGCGCTTGCCAACCGGAAACACATACAGAGCAATGTGGCCTTTGTTATACTCGCCCGTGATTTCATTTCCAACCACTGTCTACCTATTTCGCCACCGCAAAACTGGACCTACCCGATCGTTCGAAGTGACCCTTTTGCGTTGACCTTTGACCAGCACGAAAAATCACAAAATTTCCTATATTAAAAGCAACGTATCGCCACTCGAATTACGACAGGATTCGTCATTGTCCAGGAATGAGGGACCCATTTGCGCGAGATTTCAACTCTTGACTAAACTTCTAATTTCTCATCTGCGAACGAGGAAGATCTCAGCTAGACGGGGATGAAAATGGGGTATAAACTGAGAAAATGGCCGTTAGATATCAGAACAAACGGCGTAGATTTTTGTTCGCGTTTAAACGATAGAGAAAGATAGAGCCGAAAGGACGATGAGATAAAGAAAAAGAAGAGGAGAAAGAAAGAGTAAGGAAGCAACTGTCGCGAGACAGCGAGACGGGTTTAATGAGCGACTGAACCATCGTTCGTTATTCTCCCCGCTGTTAGAATTGCACCAATTTACTTTTAGGAGTCACTTTTAGTTACTTGGAGAAGTTACGGGGTGGCGCCCGAGGAGCGAGGACTTTTTACGGCATTAATTGCAACCCGAGAGCCGCACGATATACCAAGGTGGAAATGTTAACATGCAAATATGTCGGGAGAGAATATAATTTTAATAGAAACGCTTCTTCAGCCGGGGGAAGAGGGGGGGGGGGGGGGGGGGGGGAC
>JARQST010000266.1:2321228-2470527 GCA_030142225.1 Pachycephus smyrnensis | reverse complement strand
CCCCCCCCCCCCCCCCCCCCCCCCCCCCCCCCCCCCCCCCCCCCCCCCCCCCCCCCCCCCCCCCCCCCCCCCCCGAGATGCCAAGAAAACTGAGATAAACAGTAGGTACCTTCGCTCTCAATTTGGTCTCAAACCCTTTTTTGCCTGAAAACTCATCACTTAACGATACGTCTGGTTATTTCGGTGGGATTCAACTACTACAGTCCGCAGCTGCAAGACATTTCTCGAATGTCGCTGCACTCGGCTTAAGATAGAGAACTCTTCGTTTTCGGTGCACTGAGCGCACCAGGAGACAAAGCCCTGGACTTTATACTAATTTTATCTGGAATTTTATAACGTTGCGTTTTTATGATACAGTCATAAAAGGAATTGATCGAATCCGAATTCATAGAAATTGATACAGATTCCAGCAAGTAAATTTTTTTCGTCACAATAATTATTCATTTGTTTTTGGTCTTTATAACCGTCGATGTACGTAGAAATTTCATCATTAAATTGAAAGTAAAAATGCTTAAACAGGATCGCACCGTGCGATGTACGCAGGCCAACCGTCAGCCGGAATTAACTCTCCATAATTAAACACGACCTCGGTAAATTAAAACAATAAATAGCGGAATACTACAAAATAAAAAGTCGAAATTTGTCAAAGCATACGTGTTTTATAGATGGCGTGCACCTGCCTTCCGGATAAAATATTTTACGTTCGTCCAAAAGGGTCGCCACGTAATACCTGCACGACTTTATAACGGGGATGGGTATAGGCTGTAATAAATCTTTAGTTAATACGCAACATATTGGCCACGGCATTAAATGCTACTCGTCATTTGCATACCGAATACCGTAAAGCTACATTATACTTACAAATTAATCAGTAGGCTACCATCTTCTCCATGCGTATCTCTCACGATACACTCTGTACAAGAGATCCGATTAATCTTACCATTCTTGTACATTAACTTGATACTTTATCAATATTTTACGAGCTGTAATATTAGGATATTAATTACTCTTTAAACTAACATATATACTGAGACGTTTCACGATTTTAGAGAGAATAATTTTTTAGATCGAAAGTTTATAAAAGGCTCGTGCACTGGCTTAGGTTACATAATAATGGCATTATGTATTTTTACACATGATTACCAAATATATTGCCCTATATTCTGTACAAGTCACGTCAAAAATTTCCATTCGATCCATACTCTCAGTCTCCTTGACACCCTCACCCATACTAAGGTTTTATTTATTTGCAGCATTAAATGCGTAATTTTCTAGGGTATATATGTATATCTATTCTCTGTTCGTTGAAACGAAAGGGGAGGGGTGTGGGATAGTTCTTTTATACGATAAAATATATAATTTAAAATGAATCTATGAAAATTTAGTAACATATTAATTCATTAGCAAAGATTAACCTCTCGACGTTACATTGACTCAAATCGAACGCAATTTTATGTTGATATACGTCGTACGTTTGCTCTGGCTGTAATCCGAAAATTACGATAATGCCGTATTACGAAATCCGCCTTTCATTCAATTATCGATTTACATACTTGGATTGGTCCTGCGCAACGTTTTGTCCTGGATGGATAATGCGAATTGCACCGAAATCGCAGCCTGGGATTCGCGCTGGACTTTGGCTCCTACCCTTCGAAATCCCACTGATAATATGAACGAGCTTTACGACCGCGTACTTGGAACGCATTATCATCCCCAACGTACATACGTACATTCCCATTTACGTATAAATGCAGGAATCGACTATCGCGAATGACCGATAATAAAGACTTGTATATACGCTGTTAGTACACGTGCAATATATACTCGTTAAATTCTTGCTGCGATTATCTTATATATATACGATTACGACGAAATATCATTCATTAAACGAATGCAACCGATTCATTTTGAAACGCGTGCAATGAAGCTTGACAAAATTGTTTCTACCGACCCGTGGAAAGTGGAAAGGTCACAGCGAGCAAGTGATCACACGATAAACGGCATTCGATGCATTGCGCGCATTTTTAAAAGCATACGAAAAAAAAGGCGAAAAGTGAAGCATTGCAAACGAGCACCGTATGTTGCATTGAAAATAAAACAACTGGTCGAATTTTTGAGGATTCAAGATTAATATTTTTAGCGAAAGAGTTTTCGGCAATCGACTATATATTTCACTCGTATATGTTATCATTATTATAGGACGTTCACATTTTCCCGCCGTTGTGTATTAGTTAACATTGAGAAACTCATTGGGTCTACCGTAAGAGTTTTTGAATGAAGCTGTACATTATGAAGATACCCAGAAAAACAAATCTAAGTTCATTGTACGTATGAAATAGAAATTCAAAAGGTAGTGGAATCAGCTATCTGAATCTATAAAAACAGGTTCAAGGCTCTTCCACACCGTAACGGGTTGATATATATAGGCACACATATACGTAATCGCGTAAACGCTCTCAGTCACGCGTTTCCCCACCCTTGAATTGATTTTAACGAACGAGACGATACTCGAGGGCCGTGCCGTCGTTTAGGGCGCGTATTCATCGTGTCGATGGAAATCTCGCGAGCCGCCAACGAACGTGGGTAATGTACGTTTTTAAATAAATTAGTCCGCCGGATTAAAAGAAAAAGTGAACCAGTCGGTCTCCTGGTGTGTGTTGGGGGGAGGTGGTTAATCAACTTTCGCGATTAATCAACCTTCCACCCCCAATCCCTTATAATCGCCCCTCGTGTAATTTTCTAATCGTACTATGAATGGTGAAATGACTTTTGCATTTGTCCTGATAGAGCGCGTCTACACGGAGAAGAGTACAGGAACGATTACTGTCCAGAATGGCAATGAATCCAAGTTAACACAGTAAACCAGAAACCCCTAGCGTTAAATCGTAACGATAGCCTCGAGGAAAGTATTCGTTATCTACTATAGGGTAATCATTGCTGGGTTGATCAGCAACGTAGGCATTAACGTAAAGTACGGCAAATCCTGCAACAAGTCCGGCAACGAATGCTAGACTGCCCTTTGCACGTGTTCTATTGCCAGTGCCAGCGCGTCTTGTCGCGTCGGTGGCAGCGATGTCGCGCACCATAGACATGGTTCTAATGCAACAAGGGAATGCTCCCCGTGCTGGCCGGTAATCCGCGGCGCTGCGCCGAGTAAGTATACGCTAACTACAGAACTAAGACTCCTGTGTATTTTATAATATTTCTCATGCCGGAAAGGATCTGTTGGCAGTAGTCTAGGATTCATTGCTGAATTTACCGTACTTTTCGTTAATGCCTACGTTGCTGATCAACCCGGCAATGGTTACCTTGTAGTAGATAACGAATACTTTCCTCCAGACAATCGTTACGATTTGACGCCATGCGTTTCTGGTTTACTATGTTAACTTGGATTCATTGCCATTCTGGACAGTAATCGTTCCTGTGCTCTTTCCTCCATGTAATGATAGGTAGTACTTTTTTCTTTTTTTTTAAAGATTTTTCCTACTAATTTCTTATACATTTTTATACCGCGTCTCGTTATACACTGTATTTATACGCATGGCCCTTTAATGAAATGGTACGCCCCACTTTAAACGATCGAAAAGTCGCTCGAGACCCTGCAGCACATAGCGGCTATTTTAATGCGAATTAATTAAATCACTTGTTGAAAAGGAACCGTCACAGTCAAAGTCATTACTCTTAATGAGTACGTGGCAGGGCGTAATACCACTAGCTAGCTAACAATATCAAAACCCTTGCTCAACGTTAGACCGCGACTTCTCAAGTTGTCGACGACGGCTTCTTGGTGGTTCACGGAAATTACGCGACGTCGGTTCGTCGGAGAAAATTAATCAGACTAAAAAGTGGAAAAAAGAGAGAGCTAGAGCTGGCCATGGAAGTAAAATAGGAAAGAGGGTTCAATTAGAGTGGGTGCAGGTAAAGAGTTAACGAGTGAAAGAGAAATACAAAAAAAAAATTTGAACAACAAGCATTTCCTCCCTTGACGAGTGATCCGGCGACACGTTACTACGACGACAGCTGCCCAGGAACCTGAATACACGTATCGATAGCTACGCTCCTGATGGTCACGATCGACGGTCCTCGGTGCGCACCGAAAATCCGCCTGTTTCGGACATTTGATCAGGAATTGTTTGAGCCTCGAGACAGTTTGACATGCATCACAATGGGTGTCCGGAGTATCGGAGGTATCGAGAGTGTCGGCTGACTATTAACTTCCATAATTGGTCGGTAGGATCGATAGGGACCTGGGTTAGCGGTAGACGTACCCGCGGTGTTATCTTCTCACTAGGCTGCGTTAATGCACCTCTAGTTATGGACAAAATGGTCATCGCTGGTGTAATGGCGAAGCCCCGAGAGGTAGGTATAGGGCCAGCGGCAGGATCCGCAAGCACTTCTGTGTCGGCATCGCTACTATATGTCGCAGCTGCAAAATGGATTCCGGGATATCAGCGATCTGGGGTAATTATTAATTGTCACTGCCGGTAATGGAAGCTACCCTATGCATTCCGTTGCAACACCTACGCAATGTGTATCGCGAGCTATCCCGTTTCTCACCCTTCCTAGTCCTCTCTCTTTCTCAATCTATCTCCCTCTCGCATCCCTATATATTCAGTTACAGCCTTTCTGCAACTCCCTCTCTTCACCCTGCCCATCTATACTTGAGCAACCCTGCTCACGGCACAGCCCATGGGCATCCCTGTAACATAAACCCGACGTCCAATTACGAAATGTGTCGTTTTAAACAAATACAATGCCGGGAACATATGTACGGTACGCGCGGCCGGTTATACACCGGCAAAACTACCGGTGTGCCGGATTCATTACGCACGTGTGACATAACATTTCGTTGGTGCATACATGCTAGATGGCCTATATATAAATATGCATATAGCCACGTGCACGGATAGATACAGAAGAGCGAACCGGCTGTAACGAGAAATATCTGTTTGTTTTTTAAGCAGGGTAGGATTCGTCTTAGCTACTTATTGCTGCTGTTTTTATTATTCTTATCCTCGTGAAACGAGGACATCCTGCTTTTCATCCTTAAAATGAAAGGTTAAGTAACGGAGGTGGCACTCCTATACGTAGCTGCTGGGTGTATTCCTCTCCAATTTACTTCCTCTTCACCCCTCTCTCTATTTTTCGGTCGGAGCTAAAGAAACTAAGGATAGGCGGTCAGTCATTCGAAAAGCAGTCACGTACGGACAAGAATGACCTCGCTCACTCCCTTTCATTCAGCCACGGCACTCATCCACGACAATTTATTTGCGACACAGTAAATTCCCCTTCGTATTAGACCACTCGTGATTAACGGATGCCACTCGTTATCTCCTGAAGGACTTGGCTGGGTAGCTGGAACCACCATCCAACGTTCATTTTGTTATGATAAACCAGCTGCCAAACCCCATAACGCAGACAGCACACGTGCAGAAGTCTTATTGACTGATTCAAAAAGCCTCCTGCAGGAGGTTACCATTGGCTAAAGTAAGGTTACCATTGTTATCCTGGTAACCTTATCTATGTGCACCCCTTTTAATTTTCGATAATACACCTTATTGACGTTTCTGATACCATTTGATATACCGGAGTTGTATTGTATATTGTGGCTTTCTCTTGTTATACCAGAAAGCGCGTTGTCAATGATTGATTCTTGGGTCTGTTGAACCAATTCTATTCTGACGTGTTGACTAGGAATTTTGACCCTCTGCAATCGGTCTGACTTGTTCATAGATGATATTTGTAACCGTGATGTTTTAATAACTTACGTCGCCGCTTTCCCAAAATGTCAACAAACGATGTTATTAATCTCTCAACATCCTCACATAGGTATGTCGCGGACGGCAATTGATGTAGAACGTCGTGGCTGCAATTTCCGGTGGACAGTAATCGGGCTAACATATCCCATCCCGTATTTGCTTTATCGACTGTTTTGTTTTGTTAATAGCTCGTTACGTAAACCATGGGATCATACGTCTTTCTTGGATTAGACAGAGTTAATTATAGTATATTCAGGCATTGTTCGGTCTTCCATTGTGTTTCAGCGCCTTTTGCAAATGGCCAAGCGTACATGACTATATGATTATACATGTGTGAAATGTTTTCTGACGAAGAGAGGGTAGTTGGGCTGAGAGAAAGTGGTGGGGTGTATCCTGGCGTCGAAAAGGGGTGAACGGTTGTGCTTACATGAAATCCGCACGTGGCGAATATTTCCTGAACCGCACCGCGTGGGTTTATCGAGCTCTAGAAAATCAGCGTTGCAAATTCAGGGTTTTCGCGGGGCTACGTCGAAACCACCCCTCGGCCACGGACACGGCAGTATTGCTAATTTCGTGAAAAGAAATAGTCAGCAGAGATAGGGTCGTGGCTCTGCCTATATATGGGCTATGGCTGGGGGCACGGTCATTACCCAGACAATACCGCATTAATGGATTAAATCGAATTTAACGGCCTACAGAACTCGCCTCTGGTATCGCACCCCTTCGAGCTCAAACCCTGGCCACATGGATTCTCCAATACACCCTCTTCTATCCTCATCCTCATCCTTACCCTCCCACCAACCCTACCCCACAGCGAATTTGATTGCTTTACGGGTTACCCGTGATTAGGTAATCTGCCTGTCTCATCCGCCGTGAACCCAAGTGGATATAGAGACGCTGAGATTTCGATCTTGTTCAATATGCACTTTTTTATCCATTGAGTAATTCACATCGACGCCCATTACGATTATCATTAACGATTTTCCATGCCATGAACTTTCATGATATCCCCACTTCGCTCTATAGTCGCCGCTGTTAAACGCCACCTGAAAAAGTTTCAGTATTTGAATCTCTACTAGTTGCATTATTTTCTCAAGAAGGGGTTGACTTTTAAAAAAAAATGTCAAAGGGTACCCCAGTATAAATTGGAGGATACCTACGTATATTACTACCCTAAGGGAAGATCGATCGAAAAGTTCTTCTTGGATTTTCCCAGCGAGTCCGTGCCTCCTCGTCGTCGTCGCGAAGGAAAAGTGCTTGCCTTTTTGTAATTTCATTAAAATTCCCCCGGTGGTCTCTCGCTACCTAAGTCCGTGTCAAGTAACGAGTTTCATACGTGGCGAGAACCGTTGGCTGCGCTCACGGTAACGCCCTGCGAAAATTCCCGCCACGGTATACGTGGCCGGATTGCTTGATTGCTTGACGAAGTTATTCCTCTCTATTACGATCCGGGTTTGCGGAACGGCCAGCTAGATATAGGAGTTGAGAGGGAGTGTGACAGAGGGCGAGGGTGGGTTGGATTGAGAGAGGACAGGATAGTGTGCAGATTTTATCACTGATAATCCTATTAGGTACGACCTAAGCAAAACAAGCTACCGGTCGCAGGCTTCTGTTTGGCTTTGAGTCCCTTTTATAGTCGACTGATTGAACTGCTACTATGGCGAATATAATATATGATATAATATACGATACACCGTAATATACCATAAGAGTATGTGTATATATATATTCAGATAATACAATATAGTCATGCGCTTCGTATATAGCTAGTTATACTTGGGGATAGGTAGCGCGCAAAACCAAAAGCACGGGACCCATATTCATATATATGTATATTGCGTTCCTACAATATGTACACTCCGCTACGCATATGTCCTTTTATATATATATACACACACGTATATCGTGCATGTAGAGCGTATCGTACCTGGTGTCGGTATTACCCCCTGCCAGAAGGCCGCAATGCATACTGAGTAGCCCAACCGCCCCTCTTTCCCTATTACACGGTCACCTAATACATATAGAATATCAGCTTCTCGTAATAAGCAATCTATCACCAGTCTCGTAAAGGGTATCCATTTAGAAACAGTATCGTCCCGACGTCGATTATGCGGCGACGCCACAACGTCTAAAATTAGTAGTGCGCTTTTAGGTCTTTTTTTACAAAGTACCCTTGTTCCTTAGGTATCTTCACCGTAATCGTATGGTGGAAGATGAGAATCACGCAGTAAACATGGACTTTTGCCTTCAGGGAACATAACTATAACAGTTCTACGACTTTTCCGCTGTTTTAAAGAAATTCTATATCGATCCTTGTTTCTCGTGTGGAAATCGGACGTGCGGGTCGTGACCTTTTGCAAAGATTGTCTCTGTGTATGCCTCGGGTAACACGATAATAAGAACATTACGGGAAGTTAGTTTTCAACCATAACCTCTGCAGCAGGTAGCCGGTAACCACGTACTGCACGTAATTCAGGAACATGGTTCCTCTTTAACGTTTTTCTCATATTATTTTTTTTGTATATTTTTCGCGAATTTTGTTCCGTGTTAAGTCAGCTTCGCCTTAGAGTGAATGATGGTTTCACGATTTTTTTGACAAAGCTAAAAATGCGCTTAGGGTAAAGTAGCCTAAGAGTATGTAATTACTAAGAGTGCGCAACGTGTCGTATTCGTTGAATTGACAAATATAAATAATCTTTGCCATCTACTGTCAGTAATTATAACATTTAAATATAAGTTAAAATTAACTGATGCGGCAGGCTTTCTTTGCTGATGATCCAATATTTTTCTATTTTATTATTTTATGTTTTTATTTTTTATCTTTATTTTATTTATTATTATATTTCATGCTCAAATTCTTCTAGAATGCACTTCACGTTAAACCTTCAGCCTGGCATACAGAATATCTGGAACACCCTGTACAATCTTTACCCGATCGTACTTCTTTCCTGTCTATTCCAGAGATTGTTTTCAATCCCGTTTTGATATCCTAGAATCTAGAACAACTCAACTTCCGTCTCTGGACTGGAACTACGTATCTTATACGGTCGTTGGTACAAGTAACCCAGGTTGTTACCAAAGAGACAGAGTGCCAAGGAAGACCTTTTTTAAAGCATAATATAGAGAAACTCAGCAAGTGGCAATTTGTAGAAAGATAAGTGCTAAGCAAAAAGTCAGTGCAATATTCGCATTTGTATCTTGATGTTTTATGAAGGGATAAAAATCTTAATTCAATATTTAATTATTGTATCATTGGAAACTAACGATATATACTCAACGTAGCAATAATTCTATAGCGTCACACGCAATTTTAAAAGTCACAACAATAATGACGTTTTTAACAGTAACTTTGAAGGATACAAAAATTAAATATATATATATATATATATATATGAAAGCATCTTTACTGCTCGTAACGAGAACTTGTACTCGTAAACTAACAAAATAGTGTTGTGCTCGTTTTCTAAAGATAAATGGCATTCGGTTGGACAACAGCCATTGAACAATAATTACAGCATTAAAAATATTTTTATTGCTACGAGTCAAGTCTAGACAATGCTGTTCGTACCGTGTGTATATATATATTCAACTGTATATACTTTATATATTCTATATAGAAGCACATTCCGTACTCCTCCTATAAAGTCCAACGTTTGAATATCAAACATCGACGCTAAAGCCACAGCGGAACTGTGCCACTTCTTATACCACTCGTCCCATTCCGGAGGAATGTGAAAATGCTAATATTATTTGCATTTTATAAGACTCTGAATTGCATGGATCAATACGATTCTCGCTGTACGCGTAATACCAATGAAACGCTTAGTGAGAGTATCCTTAATAATTCTTGCCGATTTACTGACAATTATTAATAGTTACGTTCTATATATCGATATAGCATTGTATATAGACGTACTATGGAGTGGATTAGTAACACGTCTGACAGTCAATTTATGCCTCACAGACAATATGACAAATTGGTCGGCGAGTCGATTATTGTCAGACATCATGAAATCAATTTGGCAATGTGTCACGATACGAGCTTTCGATAATGGGTCGATAAGACAGACATGACGAAAGTATCAGAACGATATAGTCCATTTGCTATTGATTTATCTAGTCATTAGGGCTTAAAAGTCTATTTCAGGAGTAACGAAAAAGATTTTAAAAAAACATGACAAGCCGAAAGTATAGATTGACAATGGAGTCAGAATAAATATCGAAAGGCTTCTCCAGTCATCCACGCTTCGATTTAGATCTGTTGGTGCTTTTTAATTTAGAGCTTTCTCTCAATCGTTTAATTGCATTTTAGGATACATCAGACAGGCTAGAATTTTCGAAGCGCCAGAAAAAGCGTTCTCTCAATTCTCTACAAGAGGTTACTCAATAACCTAATATCGAAGCATTCAGAAGTCAATCTTCCTTCGTATCGGATTCTTTTTTACTCTGACTAATTATCTGGAAGCACTCGTTGTTCTGTACGTCAATGATCATTTATGTATGTACTATCGAGCGAGCCATTAGTCCTACCTTCCTCACGTGTAGAAATCGAATTAAACGTGGACTGAGAAAAAAGTTAGGTAAAACCAACTTCACAGATGCGGTTAAGTAAAATTTATTTGTTTCCAGTGATTTTTATTTCTATAAGTAGATTATGATACAATTGATTGAACGAAACCTGTTCTGTTATTTCAACTCCATCTCGTAGTTACAATAAACATCATCCGATTGATTTCATTCGACCACACTGCATGTAAATCGAGTAAATAATGTTTGATTCAAGCGACGGAAGTAGTTGCTTTTATTAGTTCATATGCGCATTGGAGGAACTACACGTGCTGTTCCTTTGTTGCGAAATTTGGTTGGAATAACTACGCACACGGACGGGAAATGCATATAATTTAAATTGCTTCGAAAATGTGTTCCAGTATTTTCTTACTTGACTACGGGTCGTACTTAAATAAACAACATATGACACCCGTAAACGTAGGATTGAGTTGAAACGAATAATTCTTTTTCTATTTTATGAAACTTTCTTCTCAGTACGTGATATGAAACTGTTGTCTCTTTTTACGAATTTATATGGTATGGGTCTACGTATTATAAACAAACATAAAATCTCTCAAGAACCAAAGAGTGTCCGGCATCACAGCTTATACGTCTTATAATCATCAAAACGTTATATCGCTCTCTTTTATCCTTGCTACTCTGAAATTTTCCTTTTGTTGCCTTGAAAAAACTTCTCCCACCTCTACACTAACCCACTTCTTGTGTTACTCCACGGTAACTCTAAGCACATGGTCCAAAGGTAATCATTCCCCTGTATAAGGTACGCACGTTTGCCGAGGCAATCTTTTATTCATCCAAGCGATAATTAAAGGTAAACTCTTGTAGTTGATACATCGTTGACTGTGTATGTAGGCAGGGTGTAGCTCCGTTGTTTGGAGAGCTTCTTACAAATTAGCCGTGAATATTCATGCGTCGGATGGGGAAGTAAAACCGCAACTGGGGATTCCTGCGGCGGCCCTTTTCAGGGCCCACCATCACTAGCAGGGATCAACGGTACCAACAGTACCTACTCTCTCTCTCTCTCTCTCTCTCTCACACACCCCTATCTCATACTTTCTCAACCCTTTCTCCAGGCGTTATTTTAACTGAGAACCCCTGCCTCCGACTAGGGTTTTGGATAACAGC
This sequence comes from Pachycephus smyrnensis, assembly GCA_030142225.1. NCBI lineage: Eukaryota > Metazoa > Arthropoda > Insecta > Hymenoptera > Cephidae > Pachycephus > Pachycephus smyrnensis. The sequence continues at coordinate 2,459,074 of JARQST010000266.1, read as the reverse complement.
ATACGGGTCCGCTTCTGACGCCTAAGCTTTACACGTTGTCTCCTACAATTTGACACTCATAGCTGCGTTACATTAAACCAGCCTTTAGACCATTACCTGTAGGCACTTTGTACTTTTGATATTTTTCTATAAATATATTTTTGTCAACATCCTAAATCCACGAGAATCTCAGTTATTCGGAATTTTTACATTAAAATCTTATTATACAATATATATATAATCTTTGCGTTAATTAATTGCTTACGGTGTGTTTTCATCATTAGTGACACTTTTACTCTATACTTCACCATGTATTCATCTTGCCACGGATTGCCGTTCTCATTTGTGTCGGCCTGTCGCCTGAAATAGCGCGTAACGGACCGTTTCGTTTAATTAAAAGGGTTCGTTTTCCATTTAGAATACGGCGAAATGGCGACGTGGGACGTAACAGTACCGATAAAGTAAGGAGAGGGAGAGAGAGAGAGAGAGAGAGTGGAAATAAAAAAAATTGAAACGCGAGAATAATCCGCGTTGGAAGGATCCAGATTTGCCGGAGGACTCGCGCAGACGGGGACAAACGAGCCTACACGACCTTTCACGAAATATTACTTATGGGACGTGACGTCGTCCCAGCCTTTTTCCTTATTCACAGAATTTACGTCGATTTGCCACCGCGAAAGAAAAAACGAAGAGAGAAAAGAAGAAAAAGGGAAGCAAAAGGAACGAAAGAAAAAAGTACAAAGAGGAACAATGAACGATAGAACCAGCCACCTCGAGAGTCAGGAATGGTAATACTGGCTTATTATCCTTGTTAACTCACACCAACCGTACGATAATACGATACCGTCGAGATTGTTCCATAATATGGCGTACGGATACTGCATTCGTACATACTATATTCAGCCAGATAGCGGACGAGAGAAACAGACTTTCACAGACTGTCCTTATAATTAGAATACCTTATTCTAAAGGGACTTGTATAGATATACAGTACTGTTAAAGTACGTAGAGTTATTTGAAAACTATATTCCACATATCTATAGCTTATTTAGCTAACAGTTCAGAAATTGAAATAAGCTACTTTATTATTACTATCTTACCACTCGTATTACAATAGGACGCATCTCGTATTGACATATTTCCCCTCAAGTTAACGTTACTATGAACATAACGTATAAAAGCTGACTTTATTCCCATGCAATAAAATTCATCGACGTTTCTGCTCGTACACTCTTCATATATACGTTTTCATGTAAAATCTAAATTAAGTTATGACTTTGACTATGGTCTATGGAATTTCGAAAGAATTCCGGACTTCCTGATGGTTATCTTATTAAATCATTTTCTGATGTAGTCTCTTCTCATGGTCACGAATTTTATGGAAATCTATCAAAACAGTGTGCATTAAAGCCAAGAAAAAAAATGTTGTACTCGACAGTGTATACCGACGACGCTTTAACGCTACACGATTTTACAAACAATCGTATTGTGTCGACAGTTCCCGTTTCACCCCTGTGTTACTTCTGCTCGACGCCAATTGTATATAGTTCTGTGTTTTCTCCCCATTCCCCGCTGCTCTGGACGCCCAGGATCCGTGTATCGCTGTATAAACGCTTGCGTGCAGAGTGCGCGCGCGCACTTTGTAGGGATGGGTGAGATTTACGAGCTATGCGAGTTCGCACACGTATATTCAAAATGCATATGTGTGTGTGTATAATATATATACTATATTTATATATATATATAACTTCTGTATATACGGTGACATGCAGGGAAAATAGCGGAAGGGGGATGAAAGTACTGTATGGCTGGTAGTTTTTCTATAGTTCGGTGATTAAACTGTTTAATATCACAAATACCTCGGTCCCCTGCAAGTGAATGGGCCCGCGACTGTACGCAAACCTGTAGACTACGTTCCGCGTGCGGAATTTCTTTTATTTTTATGACTTTCATCCTGGCGAGGCTTTTACGTTCGCGCAAACGACGTAAAGTAGCGAATGATGGTAACTAGGAATGGAATGCGTTAAGCAGCTCTGATCAATTTCTTGGAATGCTTGTTGACGAGTTGAGTAACGGCCGAGTAATAGCGATGTAATGGGATATGTGGGAAAATTTTATGGAGGTTTAGACGAGAGGCTGCTGTAGCAAGAGATTTTTCAGAATATCGAATCCTTTGTTTATTATTGCATGTAACGTGACTGTATCGTATAGAATTGGTTTTATTCGATCGGATATTTTGTCTTGATCGATATATATGAAATGTAAAATGTACGTGTTAATTCATGTTAATTTATGTTTACTGTAATAGAAGAAGTCAAATTTTCAGATTTCAGCGAACTGGCACATACTAAATTCACGAATATTTTTTTTATCTCGCTAAAAATAGCTTGGAGTAGTAAACAAAGGTATTACGAGTGTATTCTTTTAATTAGAGGAGAGACATTGGATGGATGATTTATCGAAAAGATACTCCTCTGTATTCCAAGCCCGAAAATCTTTTCTTCAGAATTGATCCGATAAGCTCCCATTCGGGACGATCGAGCTGATATAATATTTCTCTTATGCCAAACGCGGAATCACGTGTGTAGTTCATACGTGCTAGGATTTCTATTTTCTTTTTTTTCATATAGTTTTAACCTTCTCATTCTAACTCTATATAAATACAGTTATCTATTATAATATTTACTATAACGTGAAAGGTATAGGTACAATTTTGGGAATTAAGTAGATTCAGTTCACCGGACAATTTCCACGTCGTTCATAGAACGTAAGAAAGTTTCTCGCATTTCCTTGAATCCTTGCAAATTTTCACTGATACACAGAAACCGCTTTGGGGTTCTACGTCGTAAGGCAAATTTGCTTCGAGTTAGGGTGACCATCGTATAGGCGATTGGTGAGACGAGAACGGCTAGAGAACCAATGACCAGCTCCAATCAGCCTCTATTGCCGGCGAATCGATTTTCGTAATGAATTGTGGCTCGGCAACTCCCACCACTGAGCCAATATTGCTTCTTCAGGTTTACAAGTTCCTTCCTAACGTACGAACATAAAGCGTGGAATCTAGTCGAACGGTTAAAGGGGCTGTGTCGATTTTATCCATATTTGTAGATAAATGAAAGTATTTCCCATTGAACGTCAAAAAATGATTAACTATCCACAAAATTGATTTATGACATGGTATCATTTGATCGTCGCTTCAGCTATACGATTATTTATGAATATCCTCCATTTGAATACTGCGATAGAATATCCAAATGCTATGAATGTTCGTACCGTTATTGCTAACTTGATTTACACACCCGGTACATTAGACGCTTCTAAGTTCATGCCACGATTCATAAACGTCTTACGTGGTCAATTTGAGAATATATACACTGACCCGACTTTCTAATGCTCTTCACCACATAGATTATTATTAGAAATGTATTAGGTCCCACTATCTACTATATATAAACACGTAAAAAGTACTGTTTAGTACTGTTTAGTACTGTTTAATACTGTTTAGTAGAGCCGTGACTGTAACATTAAAGCGTAGTTAGATAATACAGACTATAGATACACAGTATAGCTATACAGTACAGTAGTAGCTTATCTACGATATGTGCCTTTAATGTGGGACAAGGTAATAAAAAGATCTTACAAATGTCCAGGGAAATTGAATACTATCTTCGTCTTCCAATTGTACGTACTAAGTAAACTCTCATTCATCCTGCTCTTTGGCGTTAGTAAGGGGACCCGTTAGAAAAAGAGCAATCTCATTATCGTTCTATGAGCCAAGCAGCGGGAGCGTGGTCTATGAGTGGAGATACTGTTATGACGGCCAAGCGATTCCAGCGTAAAATGAGAGGTAAAAGAGGGCGTAGAGACTTATTTGAGAAGCCATGCGTCAAATCCAAACCCTCAGAGAAGGAATGTTCTGAAATATGCGAAAAATGCCGGCGACGCCTAACGTTATAAAACGTTCCCGAGGCAAGAGGACAAGAGAGAATAAAGATGATCGGGCCTTCTGGTTGGGGACGTTTATACGTTGTCCTTTCGGTTGTGAAAATTCTTAAAAAAATCACAGCTTCCCCTAAGTCCCACAGAGTAACAGACCAAACTTGGTTATCAACGTTATCACTACTAGGGTTCCTGACCTCCTTTCACAATCCGATCGTATTACTCTTCAAGGCTTTTCGTCGAATTTCTCACTAAAATCCTTGCTGGCTTTAAGATGTCTACATATTTATTAGCCATTAAGTATCCATTTTTTTTCTGCACTCTAATGACGTTACCAACGTCATCGTACTTTATCGTATCGTACATTACTTATCGTATTCCTGATGCTCCCATAAAAACAGTGACTTTAACCAAAATATCATTCCTGTCACTCAAATTTCCTGCTGTTTCACTAACAATAAAAGTGATTGGCAGGATCGACAGCTACTCGATCCACTCACGCACGCGTGCCTACCTCCAGGCATTTTTCTGTTTTTCCCAAAACTCTCCCACCCTCGTATTGTCTTTCCCGTTTCTGCTTTTGGCATCAATTCGAAAACGTCACACGCGAACGAACTGTGGACACGGCTCGGGCAAATTGTTACTCGTTCCTTCATCAACGCGTCCCGTGAACATTCGACGACAGGACAAGGTATTTGAGAGGGTGTAAAGCGCACTATGGAGTTGGTTAAAATCGGCTTCAGAGGCCGGGATACATAAAGAGAAAGAGAGAGAGAGAGGGTCGTGGAAGAGAATGAGGACAGGGTAGTTCATGGACGTTGGGCATAGAGAAAGGTGCCGGACGCATAGAGGTATATGTGACCACCAGATTAGTTTTGTTCGAAGCAATTTGAATTTAGATTAGTTGTTGCAGATTGGCGTAGCCGATCGCGGGAAACTCAGCGTTATATGTTTATAACGCACGCAGGCCGCTATTCCTATGACAGCAACAATCGTATTTGAAGCTATTGGACCGTCGTCAATAATCGCATGGTTAATCGTTGCGGTGCCACCGTCCGTATGGCGTTGTCTACAAATTTAGCATTGATTGAGATTGGATTAATCATCAATATGGGCTTCATCATAGAAATCGTTAACAGTCTGCTGAATTGCCCTTCAAACGAACTGCGGTCAGTCTCTAGAATAGTACAGAATAGTAGAGAATAGTACAGAATAGTAGAGAATATTACAAAATAGTGCAAACCAGTGCTCCAACTGATTTCGCAAGTCCTTTGGAGGATTGAGCGAGGCTATAGTCTAGCAGGACTAGGGTGACTAGGATGATACCACTAGGAAGGATGATGGGTTCAGAGGATGCAGTGGGAGGAAACCTGGATAACCATTTAATTATCGATGCTCTAGCACGCAATCTCCTCGCACCTACCTACGTATATATCTGCATACGTATGTATATCTATGTACTAAAGCGTGTACAGAGCTTTTCAGTAATTCGGAAAATTAGTTTAGAAACTCCAGAAACAAGTTTCTATACGTATTCGGGATATTACGTTTGCGTCGCATTTGTCAAGCAGACCGAAAGGTATCCGCTTGGTGATGAAATACATAAAAACAGAGCAATGAATCCGCAGTATTATGCGAACATGTTTAAAAAAAGATATTAATTAAATTTTAATAATCACAATAATTATACCTGAAAAGTGATAACGTACCGTGAAAGACAGACACTGCCATTTTATACTCTCGTTCAAAATATACCAGACCTTACGTCATTCCAAACTTTCAAAGTGTCAGGATGTTCTGGAAATTGAATTTCAACGGTCAAAATCATTCCCAACACGTATCCACGAGACTCTGACAACTGTTGTCCGCGGTTAATGCAACCAGATCTGCTCTACTGTATATAGAGGAATCGAGGGAGCAGTTATCTTTTAAAAGCCACGCGAGTCGAGAGCCATGATCTTTTGTCATATGGCAGAGGATTTTTTTTTCATAAGCTTCGTGGTCTGAATTTATGCGACCTCCCTCACGGATCTTGGGCAATAGGAGTGCCGCGTGTCCGACGGACAGACAGAAATGAATAGAGCGGGCGAGCGGCTGGGCCTGGGGTACTTTACAAATATGTGACCAGAAAACAAACTAAGAATCCCCACTCTATCCACGTTCTTCCTCGCCGGTTTGCCTTTGCGATTCTCCACCATTTTTCTCCCTTTCTGTCTTCCTACCCTTGTTGTTCACTTTTTCCACCGAACTCTCTCTCTCGTCTTCTTCTCTCCTTCGTGATTCACAGTTTTCCCTGATTTTCTACCCTTATTTCATTCTTTTTCTCTCTTTTCTGACCCCCCCCATTTCCCCAGAACCCTCTGCCACTGCCCTCCCACTCCTTGCCCAGCTCTCTCTTCACAGCTACCTATACGTCCTGCGTCGTTTTCTCATTTTCTATCGTTTGCGACTTAACCCCCTTCCCCTCCCCCCTCACCCTCAAGCACGACGCGCCGGAGAGCAATGACAGATTTCTTAGGGATCAAATTTCTGCCATTTTTTTTCCTTCTACCTCTATTCCTCCTCCCCGTCGCTACGCCCTTCGTCGGAAAATTTATAGGCTCTACTGGCCCTCGTCACAGAATGGTTAGAGATTTTTGCCGTGATAGGGTGTTAGATTACTATTCGGGAATTTACTACTTTACTAAATTAGTAGATACCTTTACGAGCACGTGAGACAAATGAAGCTCTTTGTCCGCACATTCACCGACTATATCCACTGAACGAATCTTTATCGAATCCTGCGAATAGCCATAGGCCATCTGTCGTTTTCAGATGATGATGTTATCACCGAATATAACGTGAGAGAGAGAGAGAGAGAGGGAGAGAGGGAGAGAAAGGGGGGGGAGAGAGAGAGAGAGAGAGAGAGTAAAGTATACTTTTGCTGCATGTACAATAGGTTCGTTTAGCTGTACACATGAGCATCCTTTCCACTCGAATGGCAAATAGGAAATTAAACTCTATTAACGGTTCTGACTGTTACCTATATGATATGTTCAAAGCAATGTGATCCATGGAATAGCACATGTATGGCCAACGCTACTACAAGCAAATACTTTAGGTGATGAAAAGACGGTCGAGTTTCATGTAAGAGAAGTCGGAAAGCGGTAAATAACATATATAGGTATCTACAGAATACATATACATGTATGTATATGCATTGCAGATCCATTTGATCGAGGACAGATGAATAAAGTAGGACGAGGACATGCAAACTGAGGGATTAAGGGACAAAAGCGGCAATAAAGGATTAATAAAAAAAAGGAAAAACGCAGAAAATGATCCCTGTCCTACGCGCTAGGACAAAAGCGTTTCACTGGGTGATGTGTAACGTTGAAAAATAACGAAAGAGAGAGATAGAGATAGAAGGCTCAGGCGCTGAATACCAAGTGAAGAAGACATAGGAAAGACGAGGAACAGATGGTTTAGGAGCAAATGCGAGAAAATTACAGTTTCAAGGAAAGAAAAATGTTCTGCTGACATTCATCCTCTTCTCCTGCAGGAACATCAGGCGGAAAAGAGAGAAATAGGCGCGTGACAGGATTCGTAAGGTCGTACGTTTCTATATATATATACACCCACACACAGCGAACCTTTGGGATATTAGGATTAGGTTAGTATCTACGAAAGTTGATTTTCATTATCATACGACCCCCCTCCCGAAACTGATTACTGCCAGTTGATAACTATAGATTACAGTCGAGAATTTTGTTTATTCATAAACATTCGAGAAGCTTCTGGAATAATCCAGCATCCCCCGGGGTGCGCGCGGAGATCCGCGTGGAATTTAAAAAAGCGTCGATAGTCCCTCTGGTGCAATTTTCTCCGGGAACGAATTGTCCCCGCAGACTCGACTGTCCCATTACGCCAATTATACGCAGGACCAATTGTCATTCGGCGAATTGTCACGATTCTACTTTATCTCAGGGACGTGTACGTACGTTAAATCTTGCCGTTTTCTACCGCATCCCGATTGAGACTACGAAGAGTCCAGTCTTGTCGGGCCTTCAGGGAATCCGTAATAATAACTTGTTACGTCACAAGAGACACGAGACGGAAGTGTAATTGTGTAAAAGAAGAAAATGTAGAGAGGAACAAAGAAGGCATAATAAACGATAGTCATCCTAACCGTTTGTTTTTCTTTTCTTTTCTAGTTCATCAACTCGTACAGTTTACGCCAAATGATAAAAATAAACGCACTGGTCTATATAGCTATACGTATATATGGTATACTGGATACTATTCGGTGCGTATATTTCAAGAAACGTTTCTACACCATTGAGCAGTTACTTCCTAGAGTACAGAGTTAAGTCCTGGAAGTTCATTTAGATAACATCCTTTACTATTCGGCTGGTAGACTTTCAGGGACGGCAGTTCGAGATTCTATCACCACCGAAACAAAGTCTCGTATTTCTTCAGGCAGCGTTTTATGGGCCTCCTTCTTGTGAAGTAAGTGCGATTCCAGTTGAGGCATATTATACGGAATAGTGAAGTTTTATCTTGGGATATATAGCCGAGTCAAATAGGTAAAGTAAAAGTAGAAGAAAAGAAAGCTAAAGGTGAAATGGATAGTCGCTGAAGAGATAATCAAGAGAATTTCAAGAGAAGAATGAGAGTTTCCTGTGATATAGGGATAAGTGGCAGGTGTGACAGTCATTTTTTATTTTTTTTTTTTTCACGGAAAAATAATGTATATTAAAATTTTTGAACAATTGAACCCTGTCAAAAAAGCGAAGCCTATATAAGCCAATGTTCTTTTCGAATATACAGACTATCTCCACACGCTCGATCGTTTGACCATCAAGCGATCTTTCGACGCGTAAATATTACCGGTCGCCGACCTTTCCCCCGTCACCCTGTTGAGCCGAGTCAGTTTTCTTAGGGTTTCACGTTTCTGAGATTGACTTTTTTCCAATCTTTCATACGAAACGTCCGCGTACCGGAGATTACACCTGCGGAGAAGGAGAGAGACGTGGGCGGCTCTGGCGGAAACCGGATTTGACTTTAGGAAATCTGAACGCAGGGTCAAAAAGTCACAGGAAGGCAGTTCGGGTGATTTGCAGAAAGACCCTCGTCCGCACACGAGAAAGGGCAGGAACTTTTTTTTCCAATTTCGCAACGCCGTTTCTACTATTTGCAATCTTATTCTAAGTGACTAATGTTGGCATCAATGTTATCAATATCAAATGTGATAATTTCTAATGAATTATAAGGTATTTACCATTTTCTAAAAAAGCTTGTTATTTTTAATTTTTTTTCGTGTTACTGTTATCATGATTAAATTGTCACTTTTATAGCAATATGGACTATACATATATAGATGAAACCATAATCCCCTTGGACTAGTAATAGGTAACAGGACTATTTTCCTTACATCCGCGGCTTTTCCTACGTAACAACGTCGCTGATTGTAAAAAGGTATAGGCTACGGGGTGCAAGTCGGTCCGCTCATTTGAATACTTAGATTGGACGGGTCGGGGGCCGCTTAATCGCGCTTTCCGAGAAATTTATGAGATCCAACCCGATAACGTAGGAAATAAGAGTAAGTCCACGAGGGTACCGGAAAAGTGGGGAGTCCGAATGCGGGGAGAAAAAGAGGACGGAAAGAAAGAAAGGAAAAAAAGGGAGAAGAACGACGTCTCTGATCTATAGGTCGCTGTACTCGAAGTCTTGAGATTTGATAGAGATAATATCTACGTCCTTCTCCTCGTCCTTCCAATACTCGATTTCGTACATTATCGATATCTTATGACTTTCTGATAACACCAACGCACTTGTCCAAGAGATCCAAGAATTGCACCTTCTACATTATACCTATATATTACGCATTACATCCACGTGTTATACAACTTAATATGCTACCTGTTCAATAATATTATACATATGACTATATCTAATCGAGAATTATATTTTCCAATCAAATATTTATTCCTGCCAAAAACGTATTCAGGAATATATCTAAATTAGGTAAAATTGCATTTCGTTCTAAGTGTCCAATAACAGTAATTATTAGAATTCGTCGCATTGAAGGATTGCACGCATATCGTTAAAAGATACCAGTAAAATTCTAGGAAACGAAGTAAAAAAATATTGAATATAGGCAAAGACTGACGTGGCAGGTAAGCAAAGATGGCCCACTCAATCCCACATCAATGAATTCGGCAGCAAAAAGTTGGTTTATCTTTGCCGTTCCTGTTTTTCCTTCATCAGTCTACCGGCAACGCCAAGAGCCGCTATCGATGGATAGGACTTGCCACTTTTTTTTATCTCATCCCCAACATCCAGGAAAAAAGCGAGAGACTCATGGGGAAAAAGCTGATAAGGACGACTTATTGGCTCTAGATAGACAGACTGCTGTCGTTCATCAGTATACGGATGCTGTGCTGCCGATCGTCATTACTTACTTCGAGTACAATTACTCACGTGATCCCTAAGTGCGTTTATATTAATTCATTAAAAATCGTGGAAACTCAAAAAAGATAAATCGGAAGTCATATTAGGCCCGCGAATATCGAGATGATCGTCGCTGATTTAGAAATTGGCGTAAAACGGATGAAAAAAAAAGAAAAAATCTGGTCTTTGAATCCCCTCGACACACATGCCCATTCACACGGCCGCGAGAGTGCTTTTCCCGGCATGAGTTCTCTAAGAAAATAAAAGTACCAGGAACACGTCGGCAGGAAATACACGCTCGGAATCTAGATAAAGTATATACATATATTCCCCTTTTCTTATCTTGAATTTCGTTCGGACTTTACAGCCGATGGGATGGAGCTGAGTTTTCCAGTTTTCCAAACCGCTTGAAACCCTATGCATTTCTGATGAATGTTCGATGCACTGTGTACGGGGCCTGATTGGATACGTAGTTTAATAATGAAAAGATGCAACAATCATATGGTCGAACCATTCTACTCGCCGTACTACAAGGATCAGATCAATCTCTAAAACTTTTTTTTCATTTTTAAAGTCCCAGTAGGAAATCAAAGAGTGCTCAGCTTTCCGGAATAGCTAACGGAGATGTTACAGTGTTATAATTTTAAAAGAGGAGCATTATCCCGCCATAAATAATAAATCTCCACGTGAGTGGTTTGGTCGGCCAGTCAGCGATTTTCCTTGCAGCCAAGTACTGGCAAAAAGCTTCTTTCGCTTCCTCTTCTGCAATATTCCTTCGCCCCCTTTCCCCTGCACCCTGGGCCTGCATTTTTTACCCTTTATTTGAATATTTTAAAATTTTTTAATTTTTCTACCGCAAAAAACGATTGAATTTTGACGCACTGATTCAATTAAATGTATTCTATGTACTTATATTGATCGTACTACTTTTATTGTGACATTAAAAATTTGTCATTTCAATTAATATAATTTATTCTTTGTTCACAATAAAAAAAACTCAGGATATTTCCTTTGTGCCAACAATGAACTGTCGAGTATTTCAAATGTACCGCCGAATATTCATGTATCGTTGACGTGTGGCAGATACGTCACACGACTCGTGCCGTTCCAAATATTAATTAACTATCATGATCGTTCGACGCTTAATGAAGTGAGTCCACGCTTTTTAATCATTTTCGTACTACTTCACCGTGAAAGCCTTTCATACTATAATAATGCACTCTGCTGTTCATCATTATTGATAGACCATTATGAGATAAGCTAATATTTTCCAAATATATATATATATATATCACCGTCGATGTACATTGGTATATATTTATATATAGACACGTCTCGTGATTTAGGACTAGTGGAATCGCGGGACTGTTCTAAGGATTTCGTGCACTGGGCAGGCGGCTTTTAAAGTACAAGACTTATTGTTAAGTAAAAAACACGCTTTGGTTTATTATCCTATAAGTTACAGACTACGAAATCACTTATTCTTTTCTATGCTCTCTCACGCTCTCTTATAATCTTTACAATTTTTGTGTATCAAGGATGCATGACACGAGGAGTATTTCACGATTTTACCTTAATCTGACTTTTCAACCTCTAGAGCGCCGCACTTTTTTTCGAGTTCTTCCAATTTTCGATACATTTAAGTGATATATAGTTTATATGAATAAGTAACGAAAGTCTAGCAACCCGTTCCGCGCCTATATAAAGGCGTCTCTAACTCTTTGTGCGACTGGTTTAGGGTTTGCGGAATGTTAAAGAGAATAATGTCTAATATTTTCCTCCTTATGACTATCATGAATTCAAGGGAATTACATAATATTAGGGATTTAAGAATACTATTTCCTTTTCCCTTATCGGCGTCGCTGAGAAAGGTCGATAGGATTCTTGAGGAAATTTAAGAAGATTTTGGAAGATCTTTCAGATACAGTTATGCATAGCCACGGTGCTATGCACTTTTATGTGGGACTCTTGATCTATCCATCGTCAAGAATGGATACATGATTAGGAAAAAAGATAAAGGGTGGAGGGGTATAGGGACGGAACGTTACAATATATAGTATAGCATATTTCCAAAAATATGTAACCATAGTACAGCAAATACGTCAAAGATATTAGTAGAAATATGTATATTTCCTATATAAATTAGAGGAGAATTAATTCACCTTCACCTGTCATCTCTTAATTATCCATAAAATGGTTGGAGCATGCAGTATCCCGGAGAGAAATTCTTCATAAAAATGATGGTCCAAATTCCACGGCCTCCAATAACCTTCTATAACATTCGCCGAATTTTCTCCATAAACCTCGAGATATCTCCTCTCATCTTTCTCATCTCTCAGGAATTATCAACCTAAGATACATAGTTACATAGTATAAATAATCGATCGTTGATAAAGTGTTTATCGAACATTACAAATAATTGCACTAGCTAAGCACCAATTGCAATTAACGCTTTAAATCACCTTGTTACAGAGTTGCTTGTACTGCGCTACCGGAAATGAAACTTTAATCGACACTTTGATCAGTAGATTTTTATTTTCTATTGGCGTGTGTACTTTAACGTAACTTCATTCTGTGTACTTTTCAGCATTGACTTTTCACTATCGACATTTCTACTATTATATAAAGGGTTGCCCAACATGATGTAACTTAAATCAATGCAGTGCAAATTCAATCATTGGGATTCTTGATTCATTTTCACTATACCACGCATACAGTATAGTAGAGTTACAATTTTCGGATTTTACATTAAATACGAATTTGTCCAATTTTCCGAATTTGCCAGGATAGTCATGTTAGACTGTACACGATAGCATAACGAACCGTAAATACATTCAAGACCGATTCAAGAAGTTTAGCAGGATGGACGTCGATTTTCTTTTCACGTTACAAAGTGAAAGGCGGTAAATTCAAAGAGCGTCCCGACGTGTACGTACCTACAAGTAGGTACGGCGTGACATTCTGCCAATTGCTCCAGACTCCTATCCACTTTGGTGGCAGTGTCCCAAAGAGAATTTTCTAGTAGCTTACGCCTCGTTCTCTCTTGCCAAGTGGAGTCACTCGAATTCACTGGAAAAGTCAGTCGCCATCGTCGCTTCGTGACTCGGTAAGAAAGGATTTAAAGTGACTCGCTAAGATAGGCACACTAGTTGCATTGAGTATGAGCTTTGCTTTGGCACACGTTTCTTCATTCTATCGTTCCTTCGTTTTTTACTTCCTTCCTTCTCTTTGCTCTTTGAAACAGACACGACTTCAGAGATCGTTAACGGAATCGAATCCCCTCTTCGGGAGGAACGTGTATGCACTTCACCGACTTTCATATAGTAGAAAAGTCCTTGGAGCGTAACGACTTTGCAGCTTTTTTATCTTCCTTTTTTCTTCTTCTTCATCTTCTTGGAAAAGACGTGACGGTAGCGAGACCTTTAACGTGGTACTGAATAGTATCCTTGGAAGGTTCAGGTGGAAAGACAAAGAAACAAAATATTTTATCGCAACGCAGAATGGCTTTTTGATTACAATTTTGGGTAAAAAATAATTCTATAGCGTCTAAGTAAAATAACTTGGATCTTTCGTTTATATTTATATATTATGCATATATGCACTCAGTTATACGCTATATTCTCCCGACACGATGTAGCTCTAGATTAGATAGGTATAGGTGCTAGAGATTGGCGCGCACCGGGAGACTTGAAAGATTGCATTTTGTATTCAATAACTAAGCTGTCACTCTTGTTCGCTAGGTTCTATAACTCAAAGCGCATCTACGCGCGCACGAACACGTTAGATTGATCGATCTGTCCCGAACCTGCGTGGCTATGCGGATTCCCAGGGGTTGACTAACGTTGCCATTTCGTTGATTCGATTCACAAAAACGTTAACGGACCAACGCCGTGTCGGAATTCGCTCATCCTTTAGTAGCAACCAACCTGGCTACGCACGTGGTGCAGATGGCTCTGAAAAATCACTAGGGACCAGAACCACGTGCTCGTAGACGATCGATCATCTGGATCGATAGGGGGTGATGAATTTAGCGACAAATATTAACCCTTTCGTACTCATGGACCAAATATCCCGCAATCCGATGTCGTCCGTTTGACGTTTTGCACAAAATTTCTCGCGATTTGATGTCGTCTATTGAACACATTAAATAAGACATTTGCTGCGACTGTACCCAAATGAAAAAATTGTATATAAAAAATATATAAATTATATATAATTAATTATATACAATTTATATATAATAATGATTCTATATAATTTATAATATAATTCAGAAAAAGAAAGTAATCTAAACTAAAACAGTGATTTTAATCTTAAAAAACAGTTAAACGTTTATTCCACGCCAAATTATTAATTACGTATTACAATTGAATATTACAATGGAAAATTCTTATATCTAAGATACTTTTTGGTTAAAAATGTTTAAAAGATAGGAAATATAACATACATAATCTCTAGCTCATAATGTTACATATCCATCCATACATACAGAATTTACATTATTTCATCTACTGCATCTTGGTTCTGATGCTCTTGATTCTTTTCGTTGTGAATAAGATAATTTAGCTGCAACATTTTCCAATATTTAATATAATATTTATAAATTTGGCAATGGGCTATTTCGGGGATGATTTCACTTATGTATTGGCTACTTTGAGGACATGTGGCTATTTTGAGGTCTGTCCCCAAAGAATTTTCAGCGTAACGGCTGTTTTGAGGGTCATAAAGCGGCTCTCACACCGAATTTTCCAAAATTTTTCCAATACTAGACACCCGGAACTGTGATGGGCTTAGAAATGGCTAAGTTAGGTTAGGTTAGGTTAGAATTCCAGTGCTAGATGTCCCAAGGTTTAGTTTTTTTTTTAAAAAAACGTTTTAGCTTGCCGTCGTAAATGGCCCATAATCGGCAAGGTCCTCAAAACAGCCACTAGATACGTTTATATATATATTCTTTGGGTGACATTTGTAAAAATTAAAATTTTCTTTCTCGCCTCGATGCTCATTCGACTAGGGCGGTAACTTCCGCTGATCGAGTAAAAACGGAAGGGGGACGCAAATTGAACAGTCAACTGACGAGAGCCCGTGTAACGAGACGTAGAAATAAAATAGATATCCAGTAAAGTATCCGGTATGTCCGGTGGCAGTTATTTCGGAGACAAGGTCCATGCACGGTCCCATATCTAACACCCCTTATATTTGTGCTTTTATTATTTTTTTATAATTATATTAAGTATTGAAAAATGTCACAGCTAAATTTTGGGTTAATAAAAAAAAAACTAATAAAAATGATTTAAAAATATTTCGAATATAGATCGTGCGGATCATTTAATTAATTATATCTTTTAATCGTTACAGTGACCACAAGACCTGATCCAGAGTTCATCGACCAGATAGGAAATATCACTGTTCCTGCGGGACGTAACGTGAAACTGGCGTGCAGCGTGAACAATCTGGGGCCTTACAGGGTGAGTAGAAATTAGGGTGAATTTCATGATAGCCCAAGGGATTTCCAGTATTCGGTTAGGAAAGCGTATCAGCGCTTGTGTCGGGCAAGGGTATTGTCGAGGTCGAGGCTTTGTTTTCGAATCGGGTTGTGGTAGGACATGGCCTGGGGTGGTAGACCACGTGTTAAGTCGGGAAACAAACTCTGGGGGGTTAACTGAGTGGCAGTGCTCGTAGCCTTGCCGGGGGTTGTATTATACCCAAGTACCCAGAGGTTCCTTAGATCGTAACAGGGATCTTGGGGCGTTGATTTGACGAGTGCAGTTGCATAGGAGGGCCTCATTAAAACTGCAATAAAGGAGACGTATGTATATGTATGTGTGTGTGTATATATATATACACACCTCTATGAACTTTTCTCTTTACGCATACTGCAAGTCCTTTATAGTATATCCCGTTTAGAAGACGAGGGTAGGTGTGTTCGCTTGAGGGGGTCGAAAGTTCCAGGTTGATTCAACCAAGTCGTATAAGACCAGCTGAAATTTTATATCCACCCGAAGACGAGGAGATTGAATTGGCAGCTCCTGGATTTGCGCCAACTTCCACATCCTGACGTCCGATAAGTCGTCTCATTGCTGTTCCCGAATTTCAAATGTGAATCCCGCATGGTTAAAGTCGCCATGAAGTGGACGTACGAAGTGGTACTTTTTTTCCGCATAAAAACGACCAAATTCTCATGGTTGTGCTTTTCACGGAAAAGTAACTGAATTCAAGCGGAAAATAGTAATATTTATTTGTGCTTGGCTCACGTGGTTTTTAAGTATTGAAAAGAAACACGTGTTCGGAACTCGCTATCGTTTATAAAAAGATCAACAAACGGTCATCCCCCGATGATAGGGCTAAGTGATGTGGGAATTGAAGGCGTCTGAAGGATTTCAGTGACAATAGTTTCTCAGGGTGGCAACCCCGAAGAATGATTTTATATCGTGGCCTACCGCTCCTGTTCCGGCTTACCTCTCACTATCCCTTACTACCCTTGCCGGCCCTTAGTACCCCTTAGTATCCCCCGGAAGGGCCACTGGGGATCGTTACTGCTAAACACACACTTAAAGCCCTCACCACCTTCACTCGAGATCAACATTATTACCCTACAATCTTCCACACTGTACCACGCCTGTACTTGGAATTACGATTATGCCAAAGTCTTGAATGTAATTAAGCCTGCGTAAAACACACGTTGAGAGATTTATCTGCCCCTTCTCGCAATGCAAATATCACAAAAATAAGTCGTTTCTTTGGTTAAATTTATTTTTTATTAATTTTCCAGTCTCCTTGTATGGGCACGATTTTCTTGTCTCGCTTTTACTCACCCTTCCTTCTTTTTTTTAATTTTCTAAATTTGTAATTCCTTCTGCCATCCTCCTTGCGAAACCCACTAACACCGACACCATTAAACCACCCTCTCCCCGCTTCGACCCCGCTAACAATTTACGAGAGCGGCCTGCAGCGCTCGCCTGTCGAGATTTAAAAAATGTATTAAAATTTTGATCTTCCTTCGTTTAATACCCACTTCCATTTCTTACTGTCGTCGTGGCTAGTAAGATTGAGGCTTCCATGCGGTAATTGTTTCCTCCTCCTTAGGGTGGATGCGACAAATTCACAAAAGAAATACCAGGCACTTTATTCTGACATGTTAAATATTTTTATATTTAGGAAAAGGAATTTTGTAGATTTTTTTCAAAATATTTATTTTGTGATTTATCTTTGTGATTATAATATGTAGTAAATTGATGTTAACATGGTAGACTTTGAGAGAGAATTTCTCGGTTTCTCGGTATTACTCCTACGGTATGTTATTATTGGTTGTATAACGCGTGAAAATTGGTTTTCGTATTAGAGATGACAAAACAAGAGGAACGATAGATAAAGAAGTATATTTAGATCTTGTAAAAGAAAATTGGATTTTTATGTACTAAGAAAGTTCTCAATTGACAAGTCGGTATACTTAGACTTTTGATTATATCAACTAACGGCAATCCACCTCGTTGTTATCTTAAACGATTGATTGGCGGAATGATGATTTTTCGATCGAAAACTTACCACGAATTAACGTCATTTCTATCCTACATTCCTTCCTTGTGCTGCTTCGTTATCCTCAATTCACTTTCACGTAGAGAGGAATGGGTAATGAATTGGAGTGAGTTCCTAGTGGGTTGTATTATTAAGACGTTACCCGTTGTAGGGATGAACAACTCGAATACGGCTAGTAACAGGGATGAACACCCTTGGAATTCGCTCAAAAAACAATGATACTCCTTTTAATTAAATATAAACGATTTTAAGTCACCTTGAAATAAAAGCATTCCTTCAAACAATCTCTAACATTTTTTCATCCCATATTATATAATATAAATCACATATGTACGACATTAAATCAAATTACTTCAAATTTTCGTAAACGAACTTTAACGCAATGACGTAATTCTATCGGTTTAACTAAATTGATCGACATTGTTGGGAAAATCCGTTCTGTCAATTGTACTTGTTTGCGAGTGGTTCAAATCCACCACTACCGTCACCGTGGTTACATATAACACAGGGAGTCTACTCTGGAGTACCGACAGCAAAACCACAAACACGCGGCTTGACGCGGCCAAACCCCAAACCAAAGCCAACACTATGGCTGCAGGGGTAAGTAGAGCCTATGTAGTTCAATGAGAACGACCTCTGGCAAAAGGAAACGAAAAGCAGCTTCATCCGAACGAAGACTTAAGTATTACTATTCCCTTTGAGACTCGATTCTGCCTTGAGAGACTTTCGCAACTTACAGCTAAGTTCAATTCTCTCATTACACAATCGGGTACAGGACACGACAGTGTATACATATAATTTTTTAAAGTTTCTTACTACGAATAATGTAAAAATATTTAATCCATGAAAACTTGAGTGCATCGGACCATCCAGTCTGTAATGACCCAATGTAAATTTCTCAAATGTACTATATCGAAGCTAGTAACAAGATAGTACAGGTAAGTGGATACCTGCAAGATACTTGATCGGATTTCACTCGGTGATGCACTTACGTATCATGTATTCAATTCGAATCGCAGTACAAGAAGAAAGTTTTCCTGAAGCAGTTAGACTGTTCAACGCACTGGAAATGACGCGTCGCATATAAGTTATGTCAATGGCGGTGACTTCTCTTTTGACTTTACTCGACGAGTGTGCTTAGGTAAAGCCACGGAGTTTACGTTATCGCGGGGTAAACGCGAAAATGGAGTTTGTAAGTAGCGGGGAGGTGAACGAGTCGAGTGGTAAGCCAAGAGGTTAAGCAAGGCAGTAAGTATTACCTAGGCTGTGATGGCGGTTTGTACTAGTGACAGGGGGAGGTGAAGGTACCGAAGTGAAGCAGCCAGGTACTGGCGATGATGTCGAGAGTGGGGGAGGTCTCTCCCTTAAGAAGGGTGTAAGCGGCAGACTTTAGTGGCACTTACCATGGCAAACATTATTTTATCATTTTAATGGCAGACCAGAATGGTTAGGGACGGTTGAGGGGGAGGAGGAGGAGGGCATAACTTGACTGGGTGGCTTTAAGGTTGACTCCCTACAATTGACCCTTACTGTCTTATATAAGATTACGCTTGTTACGACAACAGTCTTCGCTCGACGCGCCACCGTCCCTTCAACCCGATGTTGACTTCGTTAAGGAGGCGGACCGCTTTAATTTGCTAGCCTCCTTGTCCTCCTTCCCGGCACTTCATCTTTTCTGCGTTCACTTACTCCGTTTATTTCTCCTCCACTTCTTTTACTTCCTTTCACTACTTTTTCCTGTCTCCTTCCCTTTTCAGTCCTTGCAGAATTTTTTTTCACGACTGTGTCCTTGCCCTTTCCTGCACTTTACTTTTCTCATCTTTTTTCCCCATACTTTTATCCTCCACCTTTTCCTCCTTCCGGCATCCATATCGGCTCTTCCGCCTTCACCTTCACCTGTCCGCGACCCCGTCGTCTTACGCTGACAAAGATATCCATCATTTTTCAAAGGGGGTTTTTAATAAAACTTCCCCGAGCCGTGTTTAATATTTCACCTTATGATTATCCACGCCCCACTGATTTGTCTCGAGTCCTGATATTTCACCGGATCGATAATGCAAAAGACGCAAAGGATGCTTTAAGACGGCACCCGCGCTCTTCCATCTTGTTATAATATCAACGTTTTATGGTCGCATTTACTTATGGCGTATATACGATGCTATTCATTATAGTTACTATATGTACGTACATCCACGCTTTTAGTACGTTGTCGTCTTTACGCCACTCTTGATAATCGAAAAACAGGTTAGCGAATTAGACAGACGATTAAACCGCAATTCTGGAGTAATTTCCGCATGTGGAACTCCCACGCGGAGGTATCCCATTCTATCCTTCAAATTCCGATTCACGGGTATAACCAAGCAATTTTCTATAGCAGTGGCGAATATTATATTCGTTTCCAACATCTATTCTCGCATAACAGTATTATACGTGTATGCGTACGTTCATCGTACAACTATTGACATCTACTATGTAGTAAATACGGATTCTACAATATTAAATATTTCCAAGTTCTCCATGTCCAAGGGACATTGAAGATTCGCGCCACTAAAATTTGACGACTATGCGAGGCAATTTTAGCTGATGGAAGGGGCTGACCACCAACCTCAGAGAAGCTATGTCCTGGCCATGCTTGCGGAGTATTCGCGTCCTCTGCACAAGGGGTTGGGAAGTAGGGTCCTGTAGGTTCGTACTATCCGGACTCAACGGCCGGGAAAATGAGTGTCATTCCTTCCATGCTGTACCTATACCAACCTACGTACCTACAAACCCTACGCACTACAGGACCTTTCAGCAAGGATTTGTGCTATGGAATTTCCAAAACTTCTGTGTATATATATATACAGGGTGTTCCGAAATTACCTGACCTACGGGGTATGGGGGTATTCGGGAGGCATCACAGATCACGAAAATGACCTTCCTTTTATCCGAAAGTTCTTAGTTTTTAAATGGGAGTTGACCAATCAGAGCGAGGCGCCAACAGAAACGGTAGGCACCTACGAACTCTGAGTTTTCTTCCCTCGCTTTTGTTTCTCAGTGGCTATAACGAAAGAGATCAACGAAAGGAAAGCGAGATTAAGATAACCTTCGTAAGACGTCACAGCGATATCTGTGTAAGTCAAATGGCATTATCATAGGACATTGCAGTTTTCAGTTAGTGCTTGACTGTTCACCTGAGAGCCTATGTTCTTAGCAAGTGACATCTAATAGGCATGTCTTTGGCTGGCTTCAGCCTGGCCGTAACCACCGAGAAACAAAAGCGGGGGAAGAAAACTCAGAGTTCGTAGGTGCCTACCGTTTCTGTTAGCGCCTCGTTCTGATTGATCAATTTTGACCTGCTCCCATTTAAAAACTAAGATTTTCCGGATAAAAAGAAGGCCATTTTCATGATCTGTGATGCCTCCCGAACACCCCCATACCCGGTAGGTCAGGTAATTTCGGAACACCCTGTATATATATACGGTTATTCAGGACTATTGCACCACCTGAAGGTGGTTCTACTATAGGAATTAATAGAAATTAAATGGACAGAATCATCTTCAGGTGGTGCAATAGTTCTGAATAACCATGTATATATACAATTGAGAATCTCACCATTTATCTTTATTTATTCGTCTGTGCCCGAGAGGGCTCTGTTTTTCTTTTTTTCAGTACGTTTTTTGGGGATATCCGTTTAGCGAAATATTTGAGATCCGAGTATTGGCAGTACGCTAAATTTCAGTTCGGTCCAATGGAAATCGGGGAACCGGTGGATCGGAACGCTGAAAGGTCGGTGGATTAACGCATCGATTAGTTCGAACAGGACGAAACACTCTTCCGCACTTTGGCGCCGCGTGTGTCTCTCCTGTATTTTTTTTTCTTTTATTTTATTCTATCGTACTTCAGCTATTCTGCCCCTTCTCTATATTTCTCTCTGGTTATTTCGTTTTATCTCGCGAACCGACAGGCTCTCGCTATATACGCATCACAGAATTGATTCAAGAGATTTTTTTTTCGAAAAGCGAGAATCCCCTGAGGCAGGTGAGTGGCATTAGAGAGAGATAGAGCAAAATAACAAGAACGATAGTGAACACAATTGTAAATACCTGTATTAAGAAAAAAGTTTGATACAACCAACAGCTCACATGCAGTCAAGAGAAATTTATTTGTTTCCAGTAAGTTTTAGTTCTATCGATTATGACAAAATTGATTTAACGAAATCTGTTCTGTTATTTCAATTCCATCTCGTAGTTACAATAAACATCATCCGATTGACTTCATTCGACCACACTACATGTAAATCGAGTAAATAATGTTTGTTTCAAGCGACAGAAGTAGTTGCTTTGATTAGTTCATATGTGCATTGGAGGAACTACACGTGCTGTTCCTTTGATGCAAAATTTGGTTGGAACGACTATGCATACGAACAGGAAATGCATATAGTTTAAATTGCTTCGAAAATGTGTTCCAATATCTTCTTACTTGACTACAGATCGTACTTAAATAAACTACGTATGTCACCCGTAACCGTAGGATTAAGTTAAAACGTTTTAATTTTTATTTTATTTTATCAGTTAAGTATAGATGCAAAACAGAAATTACTATATTTATTGTTATTTATCACTATCATGATGCCAGTTACAATTTATTTTATATACTCTTTATTCTTGAAACTTTTACCAAAAAAATCTTTAGAGCTCTGATGTTCAGAGTCTGAAATACATGTAGATATTGTAGTATATAAATTTGCACCTTTCCTCATTGATTCATATAAGATTGCGAATCTGACATCGAAGTCTCATTTCATGGAATAACGAATTCCATTACTGTAAAACAAACAAAATCTACTTTCCAAGACGCATTCGTTTCGTTGAGAATTCTACTCGACCGTTCAAGGCGCTATGCGTCGCCTAGATAAGGACTTCTCGTCGAACGGGAAAAATGTCGTCGACTGCGTCAAGATATTTTCCAGAGGAAGTGTAAAGGATTCGATTTGAAATGGAATAACGTTAGAAGCACAAATGGATTGTAGAAGAATACGAAGTGTCTGTAAACCGTTAAATCGTCGGAATTGAAAGAATCTCTTTTACAGAAATTAAAGACAATTTTTGAATATACAGGTAAGCAACATTCAAGGGGTATATATAACTTTAACGCTATCATTGGTCTAGATACATCAAGACAGTTTCCAGCACTTTGGTACAGGGTGCAGGCCCTGTCTTCTTCAACCCTTAACAACCCTTCGCGTACTTTGTACCATTCCCTGCAATTGCATCAAGCTGACCACGGTTGGCTCTTATATATAGAAATAGAGACAGGGAGCATAGTGTCAGCAGGAGTGTCTGTTTTGAAAGGGTAGCAATTACCCCGTTCGCAGCCCGTGGTAAGCCCCAGCTGTCCTCGCGAGCGGGGTGAGCGACGTGAAAGTTTGTAGGGTTGACAGAAGGTGGTTGAGCAGTTACGGGGGTGGAAGAGAATAAATCGGTGAGATCTAGAAAAAGGGTGCAAGCCAAAGAGAGAAACAGAGAGAGGGTGAGAATAAAGAGAGACAACGCGAGAAACTAGTGGGGGGTGGAGAAAGTGGTGGAAGTGTACGGCAGGGGAACGATAAGGAGGGCAAGGGGGTGAAGAACAAGAGAGAGAAGATAGGGGGCTCATTAAACCGGGAATGCTGATTGCGTTAGCCCTGGGCAAATCTCACCTCACCTTGTCTAACCCAACCTGACCTTCTCCTTCACTCGCTAAACGGCCCAGCATTTCCGTTGGACTGCACCGTTCATTGGTTCATCCAGTCTCTAATCGAAATGCGGTCGCTGGCTCCTGCCTCGATATTGCCGCGGGTCCCTTTCTCTTAATTAGGGGTGAACTTTTCAATTAAATCTTTTCAGACACTCCCCCTCTTGCCACCCCGACCTTCCAATCTCCACGCAACTGTCCCTCTTCCACGTCTCTCTGATGTTACCCACGTACAGTGACCCTTTCTCTACTTTGTCTTTTTCATCCAAACTGACACAGTGAAATTCGCGAAAATCTGGTTTACGTCGATGCAACCGGCTCAGTCGAGTGTCTACTGGTTTATTCGGTCATTAAAAAGCTTTCAAGCCACAAACCGTGCGCCCGCAGTGCCGATGCACAACTGCCTGTAGAAAAATGGCGCGACCAACGATTTCCCGGACGGGTGATAAAAAACTTGAAGCCACTCACAGGCCCTATAGACATTACATTGTTCCTGGGTAACGTGAACTTTCGCGTTTCGTTTATACTATGGATTTTGAGTAATACAGTATATTTCATATCGTTCAATAGGAATTTCAGTAGTCTTATTTTCATTTTCGTATCGGCATTTAAAAAGACGTCTAATCTGTTAATCGTGTATATGAGAGAGACACGTTAATTTCGTCCGTAGTTACAGGGAAGGCAGTGCGTTTGATTTCAGGTCGATGGATTTCGTTAGGTTCACTGAGAGAATTGAATGAGGGTTGCACGGTGCAACGGACGTAATACTAGGAAAATGCAGTTGGTCGTCCTTCAATCAGTGCTACGGTCAATCACTGTCTATTGGCTTCAGTAAATGGCCTTGTAAGCATAACCAGAACTGAAGTTAACGTTTCGACACTAACATAATAGTAACCTGTACGCGCCGATGGCTTCCTACTTCAGTTTGAGCATTGCCCATTGGCGTTATTTCTCTGCAGATTCTACCTGTGGAAATTCATATTGCAACCACGAACGTGTGTGGATTTTGATACCCGATATCACGTAGTATGTGTATAGAAATCTACCATAGTCACTATTATTACTATAGGCATATATATATGTTATATATGGAGAAGTAATACGTAGGTCACTTTTTAGGTACGACTATATAGAATATGTGAAAGTGCCTTATGCCTATAGTATCACAAAAAAGCAATATGCGTAGGTGCGTATGATGAATCGAAAATTTCAAACCAAGATACTAGATTGAAATTTACATGAAAAATGAAGTTCAAGCAGTCTCTGAGCAATTTAATGTCAAGGTTCAAACGTAGACATGCAGAAATAAAAATGTCTAAATACGCGAAATTCATTTTTTATTTTTCAAAAAACGGATACATATAACATACGACACGTAAAACTTCTAGGTACCTCTCTATTTTTATTAACCGCTTCATTCTCTGAACCTCGCGAAAAATCCCAGTGTTATTGGTCGACGAAACTATTGATTGAATATCGAAAACAATTTGAAAATCCGCATGATGTCAACAGACGGCTATGTTTTCATTAAATCCCATACACAAGTCAACGTGCCAGGCTCCACTATACCATATACGACTAACCACGTGTTTTATTTAATATCCGTACAAAAATGCATCCTGATCTATCAGTAAACCCCAACCACCATCGCCCACCAGTTTTCAGGAGGTAAAAATTCTCGCCTGTAGATGCTTTTATTTCCCAAAGACACACACAGCAGCCGCGGACTGCAAGCTAGAATCAATCAGAGTTCCTGATTGTTACTGGACGATGTTGATACAGAGAGGGTGACTGCAAGAGAGTCACAAGCCCATGGATCGAGAGTAAAGGGTTCGAAACAGCGGGGCAAGCACAGAGGAAACAGTATTGGCAAAAATGAGATAGATAGACCGAGAGAAAGAGTACCAGTCAGTCAGTGAACAATGGCGGCAGCAGCAACAGTAGCAGTAACACTAGTAGTAAGAGAGGATGGTTGCGTAGTTTCAGAGAGTAGAGTGTGTGTTTTCCACGAATACTCCAATAGTACGATAGACGCTCCAATCGGATGGACAGACACACACTAACCAATCCTGGTTTCGCTTTAGTACACGAATGACCGAATGTGCCTATGTACGTATCTGTTCGTTCTCTCTCTTTCCGTTCCTCTCTCTTTCTCCCTCCCTCTCTCTTTCTCTCTCTCTCTCTCTCTCTCTCTCTCTCTTTACGTATCTACCTAGCGGCCACTCCAAAGTAATCGAAAACCGCGGTAGAGAAGGGAGAAGAGAAACAGTAGGACGCGATAAATTACTGTGACCGAGCCTCTATCAATCCTAAATACGTACCTACGCTTTTAGCGTTCCCTTTGTTGAACGATGCTTTTTCGATTCCTTCGACGCGGACGACAGGAACTTCCGTTAACGACAAATATATTCGACACCCATTCCCGTCGGGACTTGCTGGGTATGTGAGCAAAGTACGAGAAACAGGCATCATTTTTTTTTCCTCTTCCTTTTAGGGATGTTGCATGGGTGCATGTATGGTCAGATCGGGACAGTTATTCAACGTCTGTAAATAAAGTTTAAAAAATATCTGTATCCGTAGAATTATGTTACTAATTATTCTCCGCCGTAATTCATTTGCCGTGTAGTGATTATACAGCACTTTGGCATTAACGACAATTGCTCCTGATGAGATTACGTCATATAGAGGATGGAAAATCTATTTTCTTCTTTCACTCCTATTCACGTTTCTGAAATCTTCATTCCGTATAATTACAGGAAGCGATTTCACCGCTAACGATTAACGTTTGCAAAGCGTTTAATGGATTTCGCAGAAATCGCACTTTGGCGATATATTTGACGTGTCACATATGTACTTATATATATATATACTATATGTATATATGTCCTGCATCGAACTGGTCTCGCTCGTGAGAGTCGGTACACGATATGAATATTTCAAAGGGAACGATATCATCGTAACGGGATTGCTGGAAAGTTTGGCCGTAAAATGGTTAAAAATTCCGGTCGACTCAGACAATTCGCCATAGGCCCACGGTATTATAGTACATAAAAACCGTGCAGTCATGTTGAAAGCTCATCTTACTTTTAGTTCAGCTATTATCCTGCGGTAACGCACGCAAGACAACATGCATTCACGTAGAATGCGAATTGTTATTCGTGGACGCATATAAGTGCCATTATATCTTGAGCTTCGGGCAATAGCGTTCATCCCCATGAGAATGCTGTTTTCTCTTTTGTGGTTTAGGTTAACAATAAAAGATAAGAGATTCCGAGTATTCGAAGTCATAATATGACGTTTGGTACATTCCTTCGATCGTGTAAATGCGGCTTTATATAGTGGCATGTACTCAGAAAGAGGTGAATATATATATATATTTACTATATTATATCAAGGGGTGGGTTAGCATGCATGTAGGATACATATGTATATTCCACGGTCCAGTCTTCATGTCTGTACGGTCGTGTTGGATATTGGTAAAGTTGTACGCGACAGCCTGCATCCCTTCAACCCTAGCAACGTCTAGCGTCGGGGAAAGGGGAGGGGGTGTATACCTCCGTTGTCGACGTGCAGCACCCCCCCCCCCCCCCACACCAAAACAGTGTAGCTCTAGCACCAATACCGGAGCGAATTCTCACCCCAGATGCTACCTCTAACCCCGATGCGGTCTTTCAACTTTCGCGAAAGGCCCAGGCGCGACGTAGTCGTCGAATAAAAAGGTAAGAGGGAGGAAGATAAATATAAAATATATATGGAGTGAGGGTGAAAGGAGGATATACAAGAATGACGATCGCCTAGAGAACATCTTGTTCTGATAAATCGATAGGATCGATCATATATATTTTACGGTTGACAAATATCCAACATGTGATTTGGTTGACGGCTTTTCATTGTTCCTGTATATCAAGGAGATCATTTTTTTTGTATGATGCTCTCACTGATCTTTATGTACCACGCTGAGATACATTCTTATGTAAAAATCTCGACAAGTATCCTAGACACGTACGTGTACTTGCGTGAAACGTTTTTCTCAGCTTTTTAGGTAAAAATAATACTTTGACGGAAGGATGGAAGAAAGAGATGACGTATGACGGAATGACGTGTGTCTACTAGCAGACGTAAATAAAAACATACACCCATTGACTTTGTAAACTGATAGAACGTTATTTTGCACAATTTACATATTGTATGTGTATAATAAGCCACGTGAAAGGAATATTGTCGTAAACGGTATGATTAATATTTTAGGTACATTTTCATTGGATTTTTTTTTAAACGTGACTGTTTGATCGGTATCGGAACTCATTGTCCAATAGTCGCGTGCATCTGCACCGCCATTGCGATGCGACGAAATTAAACGAATCTATACGTTAGTCAAACAGAAATACTTTTACAAATACAGCGGGCCACCACTTTTTCATTTACCTCGAGTATATTTCGTTTATTTCTTTATTTTTTTTTTTAAATACATTTGATGACTCCGGTACGAGTTCAAGTAGCAATAGTAGTTACGGTTTTTTTCGGAGCTTGGCTAGGTGGAAAGAGAGAGACAAGGGAAAAAAAGACCAAAAAAGAAAGTGGGAGGACAGATGCTGGAATTCCCGGTAGATCACTGTCATGCCACTAGAAGCCAATATAAATACCTCAACGCCTCTACCACGCCTCTTATTGTGCACCCTATGTAAACTGTCTGTCCGTTTGTTTCTACATGAAGGGAAAGTTCCTGCAGTCTTTCCGAGAGGTAAATCGTCGTCGCATCTTGTAGCAATAGAGAAAAAAGAGCGAAAACGTACAGAAGAGAGGTTAGAACGAAAGAAAGACAGTGAGAGAGAGAGAGTGAGATAGATAAAGTGGATGGGAGAAGAACAGTTGTCGGAGGGGGGCGGATGAAAAAATTACGCGGACTGTGACTCCTTGGGAATTGCGAAGATTTTTTACATCACTCGAGTAAAAGATGTGCGCAGGACTCTCGGCAGGATAAGAACGGACGAAACAATTGGGTTGAAATTGCCATGATTTGCTACGTCGACCATTACCTGTAGGATCCTTTGTGGATATTTCCAGCAAAATACGTTACCATAAGTATGTACTTGGAAATTAATTATACACGGGTACAGATAGAGAAACTCGCAACGCGGCAATTTCCAGCTTTCATGATCCAGCTGCTATAGCAGTACGATTCGACTATAGGTATGGACAACAGAATATTTTCTGGATAAATTGTCATTTTTATTTGGTGAATAGACGCTTTTTTCTACCTACATATCGGTAATCGCCTATCGGAGCAGTTAGAGAAGCTCGTAGCCATTGAAAGCCGCCCAGTCAAATGGAGAAAATAAAATGCTCGTTAAGCACGAATCGTTAAGCCGAGGATACCGCGCATTTTTCAGGTCGAGTTAGTATAGCCAACGCCTATAGTAGTAGCGCTAATAGCGCTACTAACGGATAGGTAATACTCGTGGGCGGTACCGTTTAATTTTCAATCGCTTTGACCCCAAAAGCTACGTGGAAGACGGTTTCTCTCATCTTTTTTTTTGGTCTTAAAGGAATATTAGTTTTATCACCTTGATGATCAAGGGATGATTTTATTGCCGATCCCGTATGCCGTGTGGGTAGTCAGCCTGGTTTAATGAGCCACCCCTCTACTCCCGGGCGAACCTCGAGTTTCCTGCACCCTTCCTTCATCTCCGCCACCGAACGGCTCCAGTCCTGCACCTCCACCCTTACAATTACGTCGCGCGTGCCTTGACTAGAGAAACATATACCACAAGTCTCCGTCTCCCTCTTTCAGCTACCTCCTCATCCCCTCGTACTCTTGTCATCCCCCCTATTCGCCAATCCCCATTTCCAGTCTCGTCCCAAGCCCCGTAGCCTCGATTCCCATTCCCTACGTTCTCATACCCCAACCCTCGATCCCAGCCCACGTTCCTCAGCGTGCCAGATGCTGCGGAACTAAACTAAACAACAAAGGTTTCACATAACGCCCGTTATCATGGCTCGTGCGTGCTTCGCAAAAACCAAAAAATAAATTAGTACAGATTCTATTCGCAAAAATCGTAATCGAGACTCAGCGTGCAAGAAGTATTTATTTCTATTGGGCTAACCTATTATAATGAGTAAACAGTTATAACGTACACGGAGAAAAATGAGGTTTCAGTTTCGGGCACAAGAAGCACGAAATTTGAGTATCGACTCCTCGAATTTGTATGGCCGTGTGAAGACACATGAAGATTATGGTAATAATTCACATACCGACGTACATTAATAGTCATACTTAATGCATAAATTAATATATTTCTGGGTCATTATGATAGACTATGGTATTCCATGATATACAACGAAACTCTATTTTTTTCAATGTATATAACCTTAAAAGTAAATTTACCAACGTTATCATAAAAATCGATAAGAAATCTTTGACTTTCCTTCCTCGCTTGACATATATACTGTTTAGTCTTTGCATTTCTCACGTGTAAAACAAGTCTGGCGTGAAGTGGATACTTTACGTCTGACTTTTATCCAACCAAGTCCTTTACCACCAGCCGCTTTTCATACCGAAGTACATACGAAATTTCCCTTTGAGGCTACACTGAATCGGCATTAACCAGTGTACGTACACATGACTATTTGTCAAATATAAACTGCTTCAAGATATACACGTATAAATAAATATACATAATCTATGGTACACTATCTGTAGTCTAGGATTGAACATTTTTGATAGACCAATATACAGATGTTGTATGTTTGTACGGCAAACTAGTTTATTGAGATCCCCTTTTTACTAAACCCCTAGGATTAGTGCGCGGTTTATTCCAAGAAAAACATCACGTTTACCTACGTGTCCTACACGACTTTCCTAATAGAGTCATGACTATAAGAAACGAGAACGTAATCCACACCGAGAATGTAGATTTAATTATCTTCGTTAAGAGAGAACTCCATAATTTTCTTTTTTTCTAAAAGAAACTGTCAATTAGTGCTAACACTTCTTTCATATACTATATGTATAATAAATGCCTATTCTTTAAAAAAATATAAAAAGTATTGTCTATGTAGATAAAATAAATATTCTAAAACAAAACCCATTAAGCTATCGTTGTAAAAATCTATCCATTTGTAAGGTATATGTAACGTGTTAAAAGCTTCTAATGTACCTTTTTTAAATCGTGAGTATCTCATCGATTTAGTGTACAGTTACCATTTCCAATGTGGTTACCCACTGATAGATCAATCGAGAATTCACGAGCATGGAACAATAGGACATTGGGGCATAAGCGCGAACTAAATTGCCGAGTAAAAAGCAAAGCCCAATACTATTTTTCATGTCGCGGAAGGGAATATGTACTAGAAGCACTTAGACAATAATTTTTAAATCGAATCAGCCATCTTCTTGGCGCGGTACGAAGAGCGGAGAAGCTACGGTACCGTAAGAAAGTGTTGACAAGGAAGGGAACAATGGAGAAATGTAATGGTACGAGGGTGTCGCTGTTGTAGCAAGAAAAGTTGCTGTATATATAGTGCCGACGTCACTGTCCATCATCACTGTCTACGATCGTTGACCATATATAGGTGGAAGTTATTAATTACACGTGTTTTGACATCCACTCAACGAAATATTAACCCTCGTTCACACGTGCAGGACATGTACCGTGAATTCGATTGGAAAAAAAGGGACGTCCTGTTTTTTGTCAAGGGTAGTTGACACCCTCTCGCCTTTCCTCTGCGTTCCTTTATTTTCCAGGAGTGACAACAAGCGGCTGTGCCAGGAACGTCAGAACTTTCGAGAAACACAAAACCAGTGTGAACATAGAAAGGGAACAGAAGAGAAAGCGAGAGAGCGAGAGTAAAGCGGAGCTGGTAGAGGTGGAAGATAAAAAAAAAAGCGAAATAATACTGAAAAGGAGAAGGAAAATAAAGCGACTTTTCCTCAGAAGTGGCGAGGTGCAAAGGCACCCTATACCCCGAAGAACAATGAAAGCCCCTGAGGAGTGGTTAGATATCTCTCAGGAATTCACTTTGATGCCGACCCTCAGGGTGTCTCTATAGGTAAAATCCTTACGTATAAAATAGATGACGTAATATCAAGGGGATAAGTATACAGTATAATAAAAAGAAATCTACTAAAAAGTCACTGACGCCATTACCCAATATTATAATCCAACCAGGCAAGTTCATTAGTTTATTACGAGAGTTAATTCCTCTAGGAATTTTCTAATAGATCCCAATGGGTCCCTGTCATTACATCAAATGGATCCACCCACTAAGCGAGGGATATACGAGCGTTTAGAGCGTTTAGTGTCGTATGCCAATTAATACGACGTCTTGGCTAGGGGAGTCGACAGCTTGTGGGCTAAGTGGTTGTAACACGTTTAACCGGAATGTGCTCCAACTTCCCATATGAGGAGAGGGTGGCACTGGCTGCTTGGGACTGTCTGCGTATTCGTAAGGGGTTGGATCTGGCTTGGCTGGTGCTGCTACTGCTGTTACTACCACTGCTCCCGCTAGAGGTTGCTGGGACAAGAGAGGGGGGGGGGGGGGTGGAGGTTGGGGATGAAGGGTAGATCTTAACGTAGTTGCTGTACGAACGAGACCGGTAGAAATAGCAGCATGCACACAGACAACTCGAGCTAGACTGGACGGCGCTGAGCTTGTCGAGTTCCTAGTAAACAAAGCTGTAACTCTCCTCATACCAAGGAATCAATGCTTCGTTCTGACCCGGGAACAAACTCTAGCTCGATATCCATCTTCCTTTTGGATGGGCTTGCATGCCGATGCTTGGAAAATTCTGCAAGCGAACCAACGTGTATAACGATCTTCTTGGCGTTCTTTTCGGCTGTCGTTTTATCGGTTCTGCTATATACGGATGGGCCATCGGCTCTTTGGCTAAGCCAGGCACTAAAATGGCCAGGATGAAGCTGTGCGAGAGAACCTGTTGGAACGTTTGGCACCGGCACCATAGCTAATGGCTCGTAATGAAAACACCCGCCGAGTGAATAGAGCAACGAGGATTTGTGATTTCTGAAGCGCCATTCTGTTTTGCTACGATCACGAGCTAGGAAAATAAACGTTCAATCGATATCCCATGGCGATTTTACATACAACTCGTATACGTATGGGAATATTTGCGTAATACGCTATGACAATTAATTAGGGAATCATTCTATATGGGAGGGCCAATTCAATTTATCATGGTAGCAAGATTGCATCCGTGGAGGAATATTGGTTTAAGCCAAGTATATAGCTGCATCACAGGCTGCGGCGGAAAGTACATCAAACGTTGGCTGCTTTTCTTATTTCTCAGGGGGATCCCCCTGGTCATGAGGGATTCGGAACTCTCTTTTGAAACAGGAAAACATAAATATTTCATAGCTGGGGGGTACTCAGCATCGTTGTGTGACGTGAACATTTTCAAAAGTTCTTGAGAGAATACTTTTTGGTACCGATGAATTCAGTCATCCGCTATCCAATATTTTTGGTGGCTTGTCGCTTAAACTTTTGATCGTAAATGCGCACGTTGGACGTTCCAAGGAGTCTGCTGCGACATCTTGGCACTCGAAGGACAACAGAGGCGAGAGGTAGACGAAGAAGTCCCGCGCGATTTATCCGTCCAATGAATATCCATATCCTTGCTGTGTACGTAGATCATCGTTCGTGAAGTCACTGTAGATCATTCCGAGACGCGTACCACTGGGAGAAGATGCTACTACTACGCTCAGCTTCCGGTTTAACGATCTTCCGGCGTAGACCGGATTTACTGTGTTACTCCTATTCCTCCCTTCATTTCCCTTTCTTCTCGCGTTACCATTCTCTATCGTTTTCTTATTTCTTTTAGTTCATTCCTACTTTGGAGTTTTCATAACGTGTGTACAGTCACATAAGATGAAGTAGACGTCTCCTTTACAAAATGTCTCGTCTTTTTAGGTGGCCTGGATGCTCTTCGACAAGAGCGCCATTCTCACCGTGCACAATCACGTTATCACGAGGAATCCGAGGATCACTGTCTCTCACGACAAGCACAGAACTTGGTTCCTACATATCAACGACGTACAAGAGGAAGACATGGGAAAGTACATGTGTCAGATCAACACTGCCACTGCAAAAACTCAATATGGCTACCTTCACGTCGTAGGTAAGTCAAGAAGTCAGTACTAATAAATTGAAACCTCAATAGTTGAAACCTCACTCGTCGCACGAATTACTTGATAGTTGCAATTCGATTGCGGATAGTGAGGGGTAGTAGCCGGTTTACAGCCCCTTACACCTCGCTCGTTGAAAAAACCTCCATTGTTTCACGACCTTGGTTCCCGCTCACTTTCAACTACCAAGTTTTCACTATACGAATCAATTGTCATGGGAGAGGATCCGATGGTTAACGATGTAGCTTGAGATATGAAAAAGAGTGAAAAAAAATAATGAAATAAAATATATGGGATCCAGTCAGACTTAGAACGATCCGTCATATATCGTCACGATTGTCAAGGAGCCAACCCATCCGTTTCAGAAGGTCCGCTTCAGGATGAGTAAACTCGATTTCCCAGAGCTCCAGGAATCTTCTTCAGAGAAGCAAAGATCTCTGACACTCTGGTTATGCATGGTATATGTGTTCCTTATAGTCTATAGGTATACGCTTACCGATCCTTCCTTTTCCCTCGTTCTCAAAGATGTCATGGGAAAAAGCAAAGGGACGTAGAGAAAGAGAGAGAGAGAGGGAAAGAGAGAGAGAGAGCGTGGGAAAGATGGGTGGACGATAAAGGTAAAGTGGCCCTCGGTATAGTCGATGCGACAAAGCCTCCCCTTCTATATCCAGCACTGGCTCGAAAGACGGGACAATAATAATTTAATCAGAAGAGGGTATACGGCCCTGCCACCCGAGAGAACATATTAATATCTCGAGTTTTGACATCTCAACGGCGCTGGGAGTCGGAGGAGTAATCAGAGGTCTAGATTAATTGTTTCCACGGGACTCTTGCCCTCCGCACACAAATACAAGACTCGCGCCACTCGGCACTTCGTGATAATACCAACAGCCCAACATAATACCAACGCGCCATAACTCACGCGGCTAGGCCGCGGAAGTATATTGCATCACTGCTCAGCGAAAATCTATTAGATTTTCTCACCGCATATATACACACAACTTGCGTTCATACGTGCTGACACCCTATATGGTTATACAGTACAGCGTACTAACACATTTTACTCTCTGGCTTCTCTACCTTTTCTAACCTTCTCCATACCTTTCCCATAAGGTCTCTTAGCTTTTCTCGCGTCCTGCAGCTACGACCCCTTTAGCGCTGCCAGTTGCGCCACCCTCTATTTACCGTGTCGTAAATAAGGTAAAACCGCGGGATCTCACTTTTATGCGATTTAAAGCTGCGAATGGGCTCGGACCGCCGGAGTGGATGGAAACGAGGGATTCCCCGTAATGGGCCTCGACCTTTCCGACTTTCGATCCTCACTTCGTGCCTACTTTCACACTACTTTTACAGATCGTGAAGTTACTAGGCTGAGTCCGTACAAGTACATCGATTAGAGATGCTACAAAATTCTCGTGTTTCAATAATTTCTTTGAAGATGAAACTTAATGAAAAGCACTTTAGTGCTTCGATGAAATATATACCTTCTTCAACATAATTTTATTGATACGTCTACGCGCACCGGCAATTGTCATTGTTAATTTCTAGCAAGAATTTTCGCCACGTCTCCGCAGGTTATTTATAATTTCCAAACCGCCGAAGCTTTTGTAATCCAAGGAGTAACTGCCGAATGGCAATTAGTCATTTACATATTAGACTGTGGCTGAGAGTCGCGACGAGACTCTCGAAACACGAAAAAGCAATAACCGAGGCAAATGAGAAAGGTCGCGAATTAATTGAGATAATTGCAAAAGGGAAGAAAGAGTGACACC
Source organism: Pachycephus smyrnensis (assembly GCA_030142225.1). Taxonomy (NCBI): domain Eukaryota; kingdom Metazoa; phylum Arthropoda; class Insecta; order Hymenoptera; family Cephidae; genus Pachycephus; species Pachycephus smyrnensis. The sequence continues at coordinate 2,423,565 of JARQST010000266.1, read as the reverse complement.
CTGTAGAAAATGCTAGGTATACCTCTCGGGACCGAGATCGCTTGGGACGTGGGACGCGGAATGGGACGTGGCAAGGGACGGGAATGCGGAATGGGACAGGACTAGATGGGTTATATATATATAGGTAGATACAGAACGCTTTCATGGGTGCTTGGCAGAAATCGAATTCGCGCTACGTCGCGGATAATAGTGCAAACTGTCGTCGGGAGTGTCCTTGTGTGTGAATAATATATTTAAGATGCGACTGGTTCGTCTCTCTATATCTGTATATAGGTATATATACCTATATATATGTTTATCCCTCTCGTCTGTCTCTCTCTTGTCTCTCGGTTCCATTAGTGGTATTTATAGAGCTGCATAATTGCGACGCGCCATTTAAAGGGACGTCGAGTGAGAATGGTTGGACCGGAAATGGAAATGGGATCGATGAATAAAATTAACGCACACGTTGTTACCAGGGCGGGCAAAGGTGGCTCTTGTTGTAGTCGGTATTCGTTGCGAATGCCGGATGTAATGGATAACGGCATGGAAAAAGGTAATGGCTAGGGAAAATAAGAGAAAGGAACTTTCCAACGGAATGAGGGATACCAAAACGTTGCTTGGAGGAAAGTAAACTCGGCAAAGGACGTCAGGAATTCGATGCCATGGCGGCAAGAATTTCTTGGGTGGATGGATAGAGAAAGGGACAAAGATAAGAAGAGTGTGAGAGAGAGAGAGAAGACAAAACGAGAGGAAAAACGAATCAAAACCCTCACCTCCGTTATTTTCAATGTGAATAATTTAGCTTTCTCTGGCGCGACGCTCGTAAAGATCAGCCACGTTTCGCTTCAACAGTTATTCCTATTTCCTCTCCCAATAGCCCAACGACTTCTTATCCCTTTTCTCAAAATATCCATGATATTCGCCCTGAAATTTCTAGCTCACCCCTCGTCCCTCTCTCTTACTCTCAATCGCTTCACTCTTTTTCTTAAATCTTGTAGGCATTTCGTTACTCGCTGTATACCGATAGAAATAAAGCACAGTCTTTAAGTCGTCCTTTGTAAAATAAAATAAAAAAAGAGAAAAATAAAATTTATAGAAACTGCAGCATCCTAATCAGTGCAACGGTGATCATTGTGCGTGAAAAATATACAAAGAGTTATGACGATTTTTGTCAGGCAATTTCGCGGAATAGTCAAGTACCACTAGCGCCAGTCTTCTCGGTGGCTTATACGAGTACTATTACGATAGTTGTACGCAAAGCAATACGTATAGCAATATACGAACTTTATTATTATATATATATGTTTATAGAAATGTTCGCATGGCCCTGATCCGTAGACTCCATTGAAATAGTCAAGTGGCCAATTACAAGTCGCATATTTTATTCATAAATCGATTAAAAGTAAAAAAAACATTTCTGACTCTCAACTCTCAAAGGGTTAAGCAGTCTACTACGTAGCGTATAGGTAACTTATTCTCCACCGACAGGAAGACGTTCTATTCTTCTTATGTGGTGCAGGGTGCTTTTTCACGGCATCCCCTTTCTCAAGCTTACATCCCATCCCTTAATTCTCCATCTTTATCCACCTCTTCTTCCTATCCTTCATTCTACCTTCACCACCTTTCACCCGTATACCAGAGTTTAGGACAAGTTAACGCAACACAGCACAACACAACACGTGGCGTTTCGCCTGAATAATGCATCAACAGTCCGTGGCTGCAGTATAACAGGGCTTCCGTTCAATCTGCGCTTGCTCAACAATTCGGTAACAGTCGACATTAGCATTAATGTAGGATATCGGCGAACACCTGTGGTAATTCATAGGATTGCCCGGACGTGCGTTTACTGCAATCCCTATAGCGATACACCTATGATTCTATCTAGTAAGTAGCTACTCGTGGATTCATAGAAACAGGTCGATAGTTCTGTTTATTTGCTGCTTATATATACAGGGTGTAACAAAATTGGGGCACACGGTTAGCACAGTGTGATGCGGAATGATCACACGAGTAAAACACTGTATTTCCAATTGTCGTACGATAAATAATTTAGTAGTTATAAGCGTTTAAAGATGGACTAATCACGCAGCAGATAGTGACGTCACAGCGACAGCGTCGAGACGCCTGGAGCTTCGTTGTACTTCGCTATAGTCTGCGGACAAAAAAATGACAGTCGCTCCTGAGTTCGTCTCGAGCACGATTCAAAGGCAGCGTCAAAACAAATGCCGTCGCGATAGAGAATTCGCCGTTTCAGGTTACTAATAAAAATGATAAATTAAAATCATGGAGTCCTGAAAGCATCAAATGAAACGATCCAGGATTTTCGTACACGATGAGGTTCCGAAATCGACAACGATACTTTTAATTTTTAGGCAACCTCTGTTGCGTCGCTATAGTTTGTTCGTACTAATTACGGAGCTCGCCCAGAATCTTTAAAATTTTCTAACACTTTCGCAAATCGTCTGTCCGCGGTAATCCTTGACTATCTCGATAAATTATTTGGTCACAATTTCGTTCTAAGTCCGGGCCTCTGTTGTATCGCTATAATTCGTTCTTAATAACTCCCAAGAGCATTATAAATTAAGCGAGGAACACCAGAAATCCGAAAGGCGCGGCGAGGAGCTTGCTCGCGATCGAAGAAGCTGTGGACGCGATCATGCACGGGAAGATGTCCAGAAAAGAGAGCGAGACACTCTACGAATAAGGTACAGGATAAACTACAGGAAAATGTTCCAGGAAAAAGTCCCGCAGAAAGTCCCAGGAAAAGACCCGCAGAAAGTACCGGAAAAAGTCTACTAAACTAATTATCGTATGACAATTGGAAATACAGCGTTTTACTCGTGTGATCATTCCGCATCACACTGTGCTAACCATGTGCCCCAATTTTGTTACACCCTGTATACTAGAGTCACTTTAGTTGGTGGTCTAATCCCACGTTGGATTTCTAACTGTTTATCTATGAATATGTAGCCCGACCCTGTTTCCTCTCATAGGGGTAGTAAATGTGGTGTGCAAAGCGTCAGTCGCCATTTCGAAATACTCCCAGTACGTTCATCTATGTATAATGGAGATGAACTTAAAATGCAATGACATTTTCTAGCCGGCAGATTGCGGGATTAATTGATGCTTCCTAAGTGCATTTAATCGTTAATTATGATTGACGTTTGAAATCTGATATTTAATACTTGGATTTTCTCGTATATTATATGTATGTATATATGTATATATATGTGCACTATTTGCTGTGCACTCAGGTCGCATTATGTGAATTCGTTGGAAAGTCTTATCGTGCGTTTCCATCAGTGCTGAGTGGAAACAAATGTTCTCTTTTCGCGTGTCAATAATACTGCGAAAATATAATGAAGGGGAGTTGTGCAATTTTGGTATTGCCTTTTTCATCTTTCTGGAATTTGCATTTTGCCCTTGTATGCTATTGATTTCGACGCGGAAATAAAAATTAATGCAATTGTGAATTTTTGCAGAAGCGGTGTGAACGTACCTGTAGAATAACCAGGCAAACTTCGTCGTTGCTAATCGATTATTGCATGTATAATATGATGTAAATTAGTATGGCGGACAGTTTGACGGGCGCTTTGTTATTCTCATTCGATAAAGTTTATTGTACGAGTTTCGTGTTCCGAGGTACAGTATATTTTTTGCGTAATTGCCTCTAGAACAAAGTTCGTGCTTGAATCGTTTCGTTCGATCTCGGGAAATTTCGTGAAAGCCGAAGCGGTAATTGCACCCGGACAAAATGTCATTGAAAACGCGGCGTTATCCCTTGGTATAGAATTCTATCGCTAGTTCTCAAGTTCGTTGCCCGGTTTGCCTTAATGACGCGATACTTTAAGGCTGCTACATTGAAAGATGCATCGGGATTTGATGTGAATGGGATGGGCAATAATAAAAAAATTCCATGCTCTATTTCTCATGTAAAATAAGACAGTAACGAGCACGCTGAAAATGCGATGAATGAATAAAGCAAGTTTTTGTAACGTAAAGGAATGAAATAAGGTGAATGAATAGGAAGATAGTTTAACGTTATTTTCACCGTACAGAAAACATGGTACACTCGTTGGAGAAACATCCACGTTATACTTTTCTATCCTCAAAGAATTCTATATAATAATCTTCACTGGATTTGATGCTGTCCAACCTAAAAGGGGCATAGAAAGTATTATTGATCATTGATTGGTTATGGTACCTTTAACTTAAAAACGACTATATTAGAGATATATAAATATTTCGGGTCCCCATTTAAAACGTCAAAAATTCTTAATACGAAAAACTCCATTTCGCTGTTCAAATTCCGCGTGTTTTATTTACACTTGCTCTGTAACAGGTACCAATCATACCATGAGATCAAAAAATGATGAAATCTGGATTGTCTCTAACTTTCTATAACAAACCGCGAAGATATTAGCCAATGGTACAGATACAAAGAGTAACAATATCTTTGACAAAAAAATTTCCTTGTCATGGGTAGCAATATATTTGTCCTTGATCGTATACGTAAGTTTGAGGTCGTGATCGGACTATTGTTTTACCACTTACATGCATTTGTCTCTCGTGTAGGGAAACCATAGCAATTCCAAGGCAGACATTTCTTTCGCAAGGCTGTCTCTTATCATCAGTGATTACGAGTTTTTAACGGGGATTTTCTCCGTCTTATCTGCGAGCCGCTCTACGACCTTCCCTTCGTTTCTCTTCCATTTCTCCTAAGTCCCACCTCTCCCTCCTTCACAGCCTTCAGCTGCTCCCAGCACCCTGTTCCGAAAATTTCCACCATTGTAACTAAATTCTTTCTCTCGCGTACGCGAAATCGATTTGCATGTGATAAAATGTTACCTGTGTCCCCATCATTCTACCTTCAATACCCCCTCCCTCTCACCTATCAGTCACTCACTCACCCTTTGCCCTTATAATCCGACCTTCTGTATATACAGTACGAAGAACCACTCAGTTTCGCGTCTTTTCCTCGTTCTCCGTTTCACCCTTGTCATAACACCCTTGCTGGTCCATCCTTTTGAGATGCTGATCATACTTATTTTATTAATTCGTAGCACTCTGTATTTCTGTTATTACAGTTCCCCCGGATATTGACGACTCACAGAGCTCCTCGGACGCCATTGTTCGAGAAGGTGCAAATTTGAGTCTCACCTGTAAAGCTAAGGGAAGTCCCACCCCTAGTATACGCTGGAAAAGGGACGATGGCTCCATGATCTCCATCAACAAGAGCCTGTCAGGTAAGACTCCCATAATTTTCATTTTGACATTTCGTTCCGAAGAGGCAAACCTTAAAGGTTGCTTTCCTTTTTATTGAATATTTTTAGTGAAGGATTTCGAAGGCGATACTCTGGAAATGTCACGGATCTCGAGATTAGATATGGGCTCATATCTTTGCATCGCTAGTAACGGAATACCGCCTACGGTCAGCAAGCAGATCAAAGTATCAGTGGACTGTAAGTACAGTTTCAATAATTTATGCAAATTGAGCATTTATTAATATTTTTAGGATTTTTCGTCACTTAACTTACATAAATTATTAATTACAATTACGAATATACACGTATGAATGTATAGGACGATGGAATCTAAATTTAACATGGAACTGCATACGAAAGTAATACCGTAATAGTGCATCATATTTGATGCAATAAATTAAAGATTTTTAGCGGTATGAAATATTTCTTGTACCAGACGAAACGGTTATAAATTATTAACATTCGAACATACCATACGAAATTGTCGATAACTTGATGAAATTAGTTAGCACAATTATGCATTGTGCTTTCATAGAAAAATAACAATTTGTACTCTGTATCGACGAGATTATTATTAGATATATTGATAAATCAATGCATATACCTTTTAGACCTTCTTTATGTGAATCTCTTTTAGGTATAGTAAAATCGATGTAAATTTTTACTGTGTATAGATATTCTCACCTCTAGACACTTTCGGGTAATTAGCAATACCTACGGATTTATTTATATGAAACATCTCGTCCTACATTTCATATATGCATATATTTCTTATTATATATATAATATATATGTATATTTATATTCCTATCCAATACTGCTCTTCGCGTCTATAGAGAAAAGATATTAGCAAATTATACTTTAGATACATATTCATTTTCCTCGAGGATAAAAGTACCTATGTGTAAACAAGGTACAAATAGGGTTCGACGAATAAGCATGACGCCGACAGGCTAGACATTTAGAACTGGTCGCTGCAAAGCTGAGTGAATGTTCAAGGTTGCAAAGGCTGAGAAACACACAATTTAATAATGGAGAAAGGCGTCGAACGACAAAGCGGGTCTTTGTGACTGTGCTGTCCTTCTCACTCAGGTTAGCTGAAATGACATCCCAAGAAACGGAAGGAGGGTAAAATAAAAGGGGATACGCGTGTACGATTAGGTATATGTATGACAGGAAGAAGTGAGAAAGGGTGAAAGTCTCTGAGGGTAGGAAAAACAGCCCCTTGCGAGACATAAAAGTAAGCCCAAGCGAACCGCAATGTGAGCATTACCACTTCCATCACGACTCTTGCCTATTATGGTAGTAGTACCTGTTTTTCTAAATTACGCGTAATTCTTTTTTTACCTTGCAAACGCATAGTCTGTAAGGTGCGTGTGCATAGTGTGCGTACCAACTTCGTGGATTTGAGGGAATCGTGTCAATGCATGCTTAGCTTACACGGAATAAAGAGAACAGTAATGGTTACTAGACTGGTTAGCAGCGAGTCCCAGGTAGCGTAGAAAATGAGCGACAAACAACGTGGAAATAGGACTGATTATTTGGAAGACAGTAACCATTACTATTCCGCCGAAGGTAATTCTTACTGGATTAGTTAGTGACGAATACTTTGCTGCAAAGCGGGACTCACTGCTGGGACTCACTGCTAACCAGACTAGTAACCGTTGCTGTTCTCTTTTCTCTGTGTGCTTTCTTTTTATTGCTCCACGTTTTACGATCGTACTTTATTCGTTATAAATGTTCACCTCGTGTCACACGGAAGTATATACTCACTTTGTGTGAAAAAAAAAGTAACGAATTCGTTAACGAAAATTATTAAATTGAACAACCTCAAATCTTCTATTTCTTATTGCTGACCTGTATTTTTAAGATGGTCTCTTTAACTATTTTCCTGACCTTTAGACGTGCGATAAATTGTGGAAAAAGTTGACCTTAATCACGTAAAGATCTCTAAAAGGTAACAAGTTGTACCGGACAGTCATTAAATTTTAATTGATAAGCCAAGGAATGCCTTTTGACCCGTGGGACTCATAACGTTATTATTACACGTTGTAGGCGGGGGTGTAATACATAATTCGCAAATAATGAGCATGTGCCGTAATCTGAAATAAAAAATTTATTGAAAAATTGTGATTGAATGAATACGATATGTGGCGGTACGTTTTCAAATAGAAGTACAAAATCCATGACCGGCGTGTTTGTCGAAACTCGAATATCCATAATGATTTTCACTTCTATTGAAAAGATGTAAACCCTAATAGAGTTTGCTTTTCTACATTGATAGTTGAATTTGATGAATTTATTGCTGATTTTAAAGCAGACGGTAGCACCGTGCCCTCATTAACCGGCAATTAAATTTGTGCACGCTTTAGAATCGTAGCCACGTAATACCAACTGGAGAACCGCACTAATTTGTTATTCCGTGCGGCAATCCAACCCTTTATTATTATTTTTCATTGTTCTCAGAGACACGAACCGTACCAAGGGTTGCGATCCAATGCGCTGAAAGGGCAGGTAGGCACGTCATGATAAAAATGAATTATCAAATTAATACGAAACGTTTCGGGCGCCTTACAAATCTATTTATATCTTTTTAAAATTTTTTGTTCCCCCCTCCCTCTCTCTCTATCTTTCTTTCTGTCTCTCTCTATCTCTATCTCTCAGCATGTTCCGAGCGAAGATTAATTAAACGCTCGGACAGATTACACCCATCCTCCTGTCACCCTCATCTGATGACATTACAACTTTACGAGCTGAAAAACTCCAGCATCCCGCGAACGTGGCCGCACGGTGATTGTTATAAAGCCCTCGTCAAATACTTGGCTGCTGTAGTTTTCTCGTAAAACATTTTCATTCCATGTAGCGCGTTTTAACGCTACCGCCCTGGCTCGACGGGTAATAAGCGTCTCTGATAGTCCAGAGAGTTAGAATGAAATTTCCGTATAAACGCTACGAAAATTGACTTACAGTCAGAATCAGGTGAATTTATCTTTCTGGACAAATAAGAAAAAAAAAAACCCAGAGACTTTCGAGAACCCTAGAACATTAATTGACCCTTCTTGATATAGGTCTGATGAATTGCGACTGGCGTCACGATTTCCATGGCTGCCAATGAGATGTAAAATTACCTCGCAAAGTAATATACAACTAATCAAAAAAAATGTGAACGCTTCATGAAAATGAATCCTCAGTGGAACATCCTCATTTGGCGACATTGTCATGCGCCTCGAATGAATAAATTTTTCAGCAACACTCGGCTAACTTCTTGTATTGAAAGGGAGACCAAACGAGGTGGGAGAGAAGAAAAAGAAAATAAAGAGGAAAAATGGCGGCATACTGTGAGACACGCTATAGGCACTGGGAAAACGTTCCGACCGTAGAAGATTAGCAGTAGGAGCCATTTCTCCTCGTAAGAGCGTCGCGACGCCTCCCCCCCGGGTCGCACGCGTAGGTCCGGTAATTTCGTTTCAAGTTTGCAGGTGGCTTAATTTTTGCCGTAACACGTCTGTCGGTGCGCGGCAGGCGCAAGCCGGGGCTAGGAGATACGGCACGGATTTTTCTCGTTGCTGATTTTAATAACAGATTGCTACTGGAGCTGGTACGGAGAGGGTAGCTTGAGTCACTGCTTATACGTGACTCTGACTACCAGTATCCCTTGACAGTGCACTCCCTATGTTCCGTTCACACCGATACAGCGACCCTGGCCTGTTCGAATAAATTAAAGCGATTCCTCGAGCACGTCCTATCCGTCCTGTGCGCGAATACGACCTGTGTGAACGGAGCAGAGTTTCTTAATTTTCGGTGGCTCCCAAAGAGGAGTAAAAGAAAATACAGCTAATGTGAAAAAGAGAAAGAAATGGCGGGGGGATGGATTAAGCATACTGGTCGAGGGGCATATAATTGGAGGGCTGGCGACCGTGGAAGTCGACTCTGGGATAACTCTGCAGGATCAAAGTCCTTGGAGGATCGTTCCTCTCTGGCGATAAGATAGGCATGACTCGACGCGTTGGCATAATTGGAATGAAGGCCCAACGCCATTTCTTGCTATCTAGACGATATCTTCTATAGGTGGAATACAGATTGCAATCAAGATTCAGAACTGCTACAGACTATAAAAGGAACAGCTGAGCTTTATCTCCTCCGAGCTGGCATTTATTTAAATTTAAAACTGGAGATTGATCTTGCGCGCATCCCCTTACCCGCTCTCTAATTCCCGGCTCTTGTCGATCGCCTCCTTGGCACGTCCCCCGAAAAACTCATTAACGTGTCTCATGCTTCCTCCATTGCGATGAGGAAGATGCCCTCGGCCTGCCTTCGCCAGAATGGTGACTGAAATCCTCTCGCCAAGGTTTCTCACCCTGGATTGTATCCCTGTGCCGGCTTTCACTCACCAGGATCACCGGAGGTTGAATCCTGTGTTTGCGAAGGAGAGAAAACAGTCGAATCCCTGAGGAGACAGTCACTTTCTCGAAAACGTGAAAGTGGAACTTGCGTATTCGACACGCATTCCGCTCAGAAGTTCGCCAGCCTCCCGATTAACTGGACCGATACGGACGGTGTTCGCGGCGAAGTCATTTTCCACCCTAGGGATTTTTACTGTACCTGTATTTCCCTAGCGACACTACAGGAATTCGTATATCTAGGGAACTTGGAATTGCCGTGTTACTCGATGATCTTTTAACCCTAAAATTCTACCCTGGTTCTCCACTATTAATGGCATCTCCATCGCTGTTTAAAACGTTTCCTTTTGGCTGTTACCGCAAGCGAGTTTTCTGGAGAAATTTTAATGAAGCTGCAATTTATTGAAGATATACTTCTTGATTACCAGTCACGAGCAAACGTGCATTTCGGTCACGTTGGAAAAATATCTAGCAAGAAAAAAGTCTCGGTAAAGTACAGTTCTCATGGAAGGAAATAGCGACCAATTTCGGGGAATTCTAAATTTCTTTTCTAACTCGTTATTAATACATTTTGCTCTTCTCTACGGCGGAAACCTCCTATGAAACTTTCATAAAGAAGTGTCGTGCCTTACGAGAAAATATTATCTCAAATCTCGTATATAAAGAGCGCGCGCACTTCCCAACCTCATGCTGCTTCCGCTGGTTGGTGCGCTGCTGTTCTTAGCATTGAAAAACTAAAAAGCCAACGAGAAGATTTCTCGAGTACAATGTGAGCAATGAGGTAACTCGAAAAACTATTGAACCCTTCGAAAACTTCGTGTACGTACTCCAATGTTAACGCGAGTGTTCAGATAATAGTATTTCGAAGATACTAAAAAACTACGAGTGCGTATACTGTACTTTCTTTTTCCTTTTTCCATCCCACGTGATACCAGAATCAAACGTTTACCTCTCCTACGAGAGATTTCGATTTTCCATCACGGAGAAGACGTTATGGCTTTTTCAAAGAAGTATAGCTTTTCGAATTCCTACAATCGCATATCGCGAATTGCATTCGCCACTTTCCACGCGTATATACAAATACACCACGTATCTCGTGTGCAATGGGACCCCTTTTGTTTTGCGTTTTTAAATGCAGACGCCCGTCGACGCATATGAATTCCGAGAACAGTTGAATATTTATGAGCTCGCGTCTCGTGAATTAGCTAGGCCACACATACGTTATCATATGTAGGTATATATACACCTAACACAGTAGCTGCCCTTTCAACTCGAGTGACTCATGGATAATGCCTTGAAGCGCAGCAAATGATCCGAATTCCAACTTTTAAAAAATTCAAAAGACGCGCTACTACAAAGCAAAACTGCATTTTTAATTTGGCCTGGACAGTGTACTACCCATCGATTTTACTTCTGCAAGAATACAACAAAAAATTCCCATGAAATAAAAAAGAAAAAAGAAGATAATTTTCTTACACCCTCTATATAGAAAAAAAATACGATCAATGTAAATAGTCCCATAGAAACGTAGCACTCCTCTGTCGCCTAAGAAGCACTGGACCTTTAAACCAGAAACAGTTTCTCGTGCGAACGGACGATATCTTCCAGTCCGCTAACCAACAACCCCATAAAACCCATAGAATCTTGCAGAGTCTCGAGTCGACCTCAACGTGCAGTACCGTAACACTATCTACCCTCCGCAGCCAAAGTACGAATCTAGGGAAAAAAGGAGACGGTGACGAATGAAAAAGGAAACCAACGTGAGAGAGAAACAGAGAGAGAAAAAGAAAGAAGTCAAAACGAGTAGACACGTGTCTCACAAATCACCCCGTGTTCTGACGAGTCCCGAGGGACATTCCAACCATCCCGGGTGGCGTTCCTCCTACGCTCACTGCTATGGGATTATCCTATGTATATACTATGTCGGGACTATGCTCTCTCTCCATGTTTATATGCGTAGCCAGTATGCAACGGCACATGGAGTAGACGTACCGCATGACGTATTGCCAGAGAGTGTATTGTAACCGTGGCGTTACACTGGAAACAGGACTAGCCATAATAATCATGTCATAACACAATCCGTGCTTTGTTGCGTATCTAACGGTGTAATTATTGCGAAACGCCCAGGCTTTCAATGAGCAATATTGTTTCGATGACGTTTCTACACCTGGCTGAATGTTTTTATCGTTACCATTTCTCTGAAGTTCATCAAATACCACAACAGCTTTTGGTACTAATACCATATACGATGATATGAACGTATTCTTGAAATTGAAAACTGCTTTGACTATTGTACATGGTATACAAATATCGACTGACGAATATTACTGTGAAAATCGTTCTAGCAGAATTTAGTTTTCCGGTGAACATTTAAATTTAAATACTGTTATTCCTCCTCGTGGTGAGTTGTTATTCTCTGAATTTGTTATTCTATATTCTCATTTCCCGGAAAATCGCATCATTGCCTGAGTATACGTAGGCGGAAGTGCATAGACCTGAAACTGTCACGGCCGTGCTATTATGGTTTTCTGAAAATTATCTCTGATAACGTGCGGGATTAACTTCTAGTTATTTTTAAGAATTTTATAAGGACACGTTGTAGGGATACTCAGATAAGGTATTCGTAAAGAGGTAACTCTAGGCGGATACTTTATCAAATTTGTCGAGGTCGCGTGAACGTAAGTGACGTGGGATGGAAAAGGTTGAAGTTTCTAAGTTGACGGCAGCCCGCGTGAAGAAATGACGGAGATACCATTGGCGAGATAGTCTAAGCACGTAACAGTAAAGGGTATATCCACTACCCTAGGGGATGATGGTGAATGAATCAGCCTCTAGGTTATTCAGTGGAAGCTGTACAACGGAGAACATGGCAATCGGCTTTTTACAGAAGGAAATGAACATCGTGTATGATTGTGCAGCTATTCTATGCTGGCAGGATACGTGTTTTGGTATAGAGAAGCGCATAAAAGTCCACCCTGTGGAATTTGGCATACAGTGTAGGGGTGGTAGAGGGGTTTTTGTTAATTTTACTTTGACTGACAGACTAATTTAAGTTGAATGGAGAATAATTCAACGCCCCTTCCGAAAGCCGTAGAAGAATTCCCATCGGGCTCCTTTCTTACGAGTTGTGCCTACGTACCTACAAAACATGCACCACCTTATACTTATACCTACCTACGTACCAACCTACGAGGAAATCCGAGAGAAATTTCAGTATACAAGATTTACGAGAAGTTTTGCGTCTCCTCTCCTTTTCAACTGAAAACGACTAAGCATCCAATTTCGCTTGGCCATTGCTTTGGAAAGACCTGTATAGTATTTATGTTCGCACTTATTTGTGGAGATGATAAAAAATAATGAATCTATCATGCAAACGAATCAGATGATTAGGTTAGGTAAGCTGTTGTCAATTCGAGTAATTTATTCTACCTCCTATATATATACTTCATCTGGATCTGGATGTTTTATATATTTAAATTGTAAATCTTTCAATCATCCCCTCGACGTACCACGCACGTCTTCTAATCACCAGTGGGATTTTGTAAATCGAAATGAGAGGAAGACAAATGCATTGTGAAAAGTAGGTACGTATATAGGGTTCCCATCTCTTCCATCTGGTGAAGCCAGTTTAACAATGGCCGCGAAGTGGCTGCGGACACAATAGGTCTTACGATCACTTAGCGGCTTCCACGTCCAAGCCCGTTATTATCAGTGATCTTTCATTGGGACTCCTGACAGGGTGCGGCATCTCCCCCTTTTATGATTTCGACTATACCGGTTACAAGCATCCCCGAATCTTCCCGTCCTCACTTAGACGGCAACTCCCACTTAGAAAAGGGTAGGTTCTGGCTTGATAGCGCCCCCACAACCCCACCCCAGAATTTTCATCCCTGGCATTCCCAACACCTCATCCCTATACCGTCGAAGCGGGAGGCTCTCTAATCCGAGCAAGATGTTGCCCTGCTATCCGCAAGTAAGACTAACGGGGGATGAAGGAAGGGTAAAACGAAAGGGAAGTAATTACTAACCGTTGAAATAATCATCCCAGGCTTCTTGGCCAGGCACCATAAAGTACGCTATTTTATTTATCGCCCTTCGTGATTGCGTCGTTTTGTCTTCGAGTTGGTTCCTACGGCGGGAAGATGGTGAAGGATGTAAGGATTTCATGGATAACCAAGGGATGGGGTTGCAGTCTTTTCGCACAACACAATAAGCTCGGATTATCCCGCGAAAAGCGAGATCCTCTACGACGCGAACTAATGCGAACCAACGCCCCCCTCTCGTCAACAGTGGTAAAGTGGTGACGTTTCAGTGGGGAAGTAACGTTTTCACAATAATCATCCCTTGTGGCACTTACCGATGACAATGAGAATTGATTGGCATTTTATTCAAATAAACATGATGACTTGTCGATGCTTTCGAAAAAATATAAAAATTACCAATCTTGATACATTACGTCATTGTATCGGGCTTTGGTGACGAGCTTGATGATTTATGAAAATAAGGGTGATCCGTCATGCTAGAAAGCACGCGTCATTCGATTTTTGAATATACCGCGTTCCTCGTGTCACGTGCTTTCGAATAATGACCTCTTTTTTTTGGACAAAATATCATGACGCAGTCAACTCAATGATCTTCGATTATGCTTCCACACATAAATACGTGCTTAGGTTTGCCTCTCGTGGAGACTTGGTGAAAATACATGGAAACGGAAGAAACATTTAGTATTCAAAGCTAGTTCCGGTGTAATGGCACGTGGGTGGTGGGAGTTGTGGTATGACTGTTTATATACACATGGCTAACCTCCCTTTTCACGTTATATAAGCATATTATGTGATGGAGGGTGGTATTCAAATAAATACATTGCCCATCGTGTCTGGCGACGTCTTGCTATTCTCTACTTGGAACTTCTTTCAGCTGTGTCTTATTGTTATAGGAATTTGGTATGTTATACAAACTTATTGATAATTGATAAGATAACATTTTTCATAAAGAAAAGATTAAACATTTTTCTTAATAATTGATCGTACGTTAAAATTATATACTATAACAGAAATTACCTTCTCCCTTATTTATCCTAAAGTACCTATCTTAAAGCTAAAGATCTTATAGCAATTTAGGTGTGTGTCGAGGACTTAAAAACGGGTACAAGATAAGCAGGTCGAATTCACGAGAAAAAAATATTTGCACAGCATTATTCGCGAAATGGGGGAAACCTGCGGCGACTTCGAAGGGTGAATTATTGAGGCGCGACATTTTAAAGCGATTTGGTCGACGTTTCAAATTTTTTTGTGTTTCCTCGTAATTGCCCGCGAAAAACGGTTTGCCCAGAAAGTCGAACGTGAAATGTAAATTAAAAAATTTGATGAAATGGAAAGGAGGAACTCTATTAACTTGCAAGACATAAACTACGATCTACTCTACAACATGAGAACCCTCATACAACGTCAAGATCCCGCGAAACATCAGAATGATGATAATTGCCATAATTCACGTGAAAGTGTTAGCCTAACTAGAGATAAGTGCTGTATATATAGCGCTAAAAGCATTGACAATTTGTCACAGGAATTACCCATTTATTTGTCCTGCCCGTTTGTAACGCCTTCTACCTACGTCACTAAGATTCCCCTTTACGCATTGTATTACATTTATTTACCGGATGAAGGTTCAATTCCACGCAACCATATTTTATTTCGTGATAACGCACACGCAGTATAGTAACTCGTAAAAACGATTATTTCCTACGTTCTAAAATGACCTTTAACGCACGTACGTACATCGAAGAAAACAATTGGCAGACGTGTCACGTGCTCCGCAGTGCCTACGTCGTTGATTCGAAAAGTAGTTTTTATTACTATTGAATCTTTATTAGCCCACTAGGTACAGTCAGTCTAATTCATGGTGTTATCGCTGTCTCACTCTCTCGTATGCACAGTATCCGTCTGCCGAATCTCCCTAGTTCTCCTGCCCGCACGCTTTCTCTTTTCTCCTCGTAGGGAGCCATCCAGGTCTCGACCCCCCTAGACCGCTTCCAACCCTCCATAATCAAATCCCACCCTAACCGCTCCACTCTTGCTCTGCACCCTCTTCACACGAAAGGAATGTTAATGCGACAATGCCTCTGTTCTGACTCACCTCCAACACCTCCACCATCTACGTTGGTACCTATACCACTTTGCAGAGACCTACCCTTACCTCCCGTTAGAATGAGCACTATGCGCTTTAGCCGTAGGAATCCCCTAAGGATTTTCTCATGCTCTGTACCTTTTCGTTAACTCCCTTAGTGTTTCTCTAGCTGTAGCGCTGTAGCGCTGTAGCACTGGGGAAGTCTAATCGATTCGTCCTGCCATTCGAGCTTATATACTTTTATTTTGCTTCTTTTTTTTCCCTCTATCTATTCTTCTCCAGTTTTATTCCTTCTTTCCTATACAGATCTTGGAAACTCCTTTACTCCTTCAGGATTCCACGATTGACAATGCATGTAAATTTCGGACGATATGCGAGCCCGTAGTATATCGAGTTGCGCGAGAATTTCTTTGATCCTGTCAAGATGCCTGGTAACCCTCTTGCAACCCCTTTAGATTAAACTCAATCGATGAACCACATGGGAGTTATGTTTAGGCGAAGGTTGCTATAGGCAATAGCAATTTACTGATAATTACAAGTCACGTCAAAATTGGATGTTTTGCAAAAAGTTGCAACGGTAAATCTCATGTAATTAACCAGCATACAAATGTTACACGATCCTCTGATGGAAGTCCTTTGACACAGGATTGATAATAATTCATGTAAAATAATCGTCTTCTTTGAACTCTCGTTCTTACGCTAATAAGTATAACACAACCAAGAGAGAACTTTTCGAGGTTTCTTGATAAAAAGGACAGACGGAAGATTGCTACGAACTGTATCGTAATATTCGGGGGATAAGGAATATTCATCGTATTCATTACGAAAATCTCCGAGGAGTGTTTCTTCGTTTCCTCTCGTCTACTTCATTAAGCCTCTTAACATTTACTCA
Source organism: Pachycephus smyrnensis (assembly GCA_030142225.1). Classification (NCBI taxonomy): domain Eukaryota; kingdom Metazoa; phylum Arthropoda; class Insecta; order Hymenoptera; family Cephidae; genus Pachycephus; species Pachycephus smyrnensis. The sequence continues at coordinate 2,406,901 of JARQST010000266.1, read as the reverse complement.
CGATGTATCTAACGTATTCGTGAAAAGGTGTCCCGTCGATTTCCGCCATTGTTCACGTTAGCCCTTGCTATTGGTCTGATGTGGCGATGGACGATACGTGAACTCCTTACAATACCACTTAAAGGATCGCAGATATTTCAATGACATAGGCAGTATGTAACTCTCTAAAATGCCTATATTGTATGTTGATACATGTGGTGAGACTTAGACAAGATTGACACGAGTGGTGAAAGGTGTATCACCTCGCGGAGCGTGTACGTGATGTTTGTGGGGAAGGTTATAAACACGACTGCTGATTCGAGTCTGAAAAAAACAAGAAGAGAGGCTGGATTCCAGATTGGAGAACAAAGTCAAGAACGAGGATAAAAGGCACACAAATTAGTGGGTGAGGGTTGTGCGATCAAGGAAGTGGTTGAAGAATACGATGCACATGGAAAGGATCTTGCGAAGGAATCGCATTCCAACCTTATAATTATACACTATAAATTAATGTATAAATCCCCACTCGAACCACTCTCGTCATACCTAATAAAGTTAAACGTTCTACGTCGTATATTCACGACTGGATAACACGAAGGACAAGCAACAAAAACTGACGTTCGTACGGGTAAAGTGGATGGTCCCAGTCATCGACCAGTGTACCAGTAATCGACAATTGTGTTATAATACTGTTGATTTTGCTACAGTCAAAGCAAATACTGTGGATTACTGGTATACTGGTCGATGACTGGGGCCATCCACCTAATTTGCTGAACAAAAACGAATTGACGCTGACAGAATAAATAAACTGTAATTGCTAGAAGATTATCGTCAGGGGGTACATTGTACAAAAATATGACATCATAACGAGTTTGCGAAGTCACTTTTAAATTATGCAATCATAAAAGATACTTAATCGTCATACACACGCTACAAGGGAAAGGTCATTCTTAACGGAGAATTAACAATTTTCAAAATCGATCAACGCTAATTCTCGAGTCAACCACCAATTTCTGAAGTACGTCAAAATGTAACTGTACAGGGTAGCCGAAGGGTAGCGATGCACTGTGAATTCGAAAACGCCGCCATTATATATTCAGTGAATATATTTCAAAGAGAATAAATGTTAATGTAAATGATACCTTTCATTCGGTCTGAATAACAACTCAGTATACAAACGAGGAGCCGTGATAATCAAATCAGTATACAGACTGGACTAATCGAATTAATTTAATTTGATGGGTCTCATGATGGATTCCCAAGGCTGTGGACACGTTGCTTTATGGAGGCGTACATGGTTAGCCATAATGGTACACCGCTATCGAGTTAAGTGTTTAATATACTGATGATATCAGAGAACACTACAAAGTGCCGTTTGAAGGATGCGGAATGACACAAAGCAATCCTTTCGCTCTGTAATTAATACCATTACGGCCAGTCGGAATAGCGTAACAGGCCAAACGCGCAAGAGGTATTCCAAACCCGCTGCGAGTTGTCCGCATAAAAGCGAAATCACTCCAAGGTAAATTTGAGGAGAAGCTCGTGTTTGACACACAAGATGGCTGAAGTGCAAGTCTCCAATGTCATTAGTAACTATATATGCTGGCGCATCAAAGTACTATAAGGTACGAATGCATCCTATGTTATGACATAGGTATCATAAATTCAACTTGGTGCACATAATATCTTGACCATAGCTAAAATTTGAGATTATTCATCTACTCCCTAGAAATCCATTCAAGTTATTCTCAATAGTTAGGCAAGGTTAATGCAGCTGACCATGGGCGTTGGCCCCACGTTAGGACGCTGATTAGAGGTTAAATCATGAGCCTCGATAACCGGACCAGGGATGCTCTTGGCGTTCTATAATCTCACCAGAGAAGCGAAGGGGCTCCTTCGAATTGCGCGGTCGATACGTGCCTTACGGAAAGCTGACAGGTTGCGCAAACGTGACGCATAGTCCTTGCGATAACGGTAAGGTTAATTATCCTGCGGGACATGTGCTCGGCAGTGCCCGTTCAGTATCGTTTGAGGGTATAAAATCCTAGGGCATTCCTATATACAGTACCTGCTATCCAATCGGCGGCCGACGATATCGTAAACGGGATTCAAATGGCGAACCACCCCTATTCAAGGAGTGTTACTATATTCCAAAAGAAAAGTACACGTACGTCCCTCTGGCTCCGGGCCGATCTTACTCTTTTAAATGAGATTAAAATTACGTAGTATTCCAGTAACGTGGTGAAATGTTGAAAGTTTCAACTAACCCGACTGCAGAGTGGAGTTGGAGTACATATACAGTAGTATCATCCCCGTCTTAGACTTCCGGAACATATACCTTTGAATTCTCTATCTCCTTTTTTCGACCTCACAATCAGTATCACTCGCCCGTTACTCTCCATTGGGATGTAGCTTAACTATTCCCAGACGAAGATTTTTTTCAACGACAGTGCAGGGTAACTCAACAGCCCCTGGGCTTACTATGAATTTAAGACCATCTCGACGTAACCTAACCAGCTACCTTTAACACTGTTTAACTTCCAGCTGAATTAGCTTCCATTCGCCGTGGTCGCATTGTTCTCCTACAATCTGTCTATACTAGGTTTACATTTCATACTGTGGTAGTTATGAATATTGAAGGCGTTTATCGTTCACTCGTTGCTCTTTGGCGTAGCTATAGATATACTGTGCAAGTATCGATCAGTGATTAACGTAAACGGCATATGCCAAGATTATTCCTGAAGTGACTCGACTGGGGCAATTTGACGGGAACGTAGTTACCACCCTTCAAGTAACATACAAACAGATGGCGCATCGAACGTTTCCGAAGTATCAAACTAGCTAGGGTTAAGTGTCTACACGTAACAGTACTTTTTCCACTATCAGTTAGATACTCTTTAAACGCACTAAACTCTGTCGCACAATGTACTCTGTGCACCAAGAGAATATTTTTCAAAGCTACTCTTATCATCTCGACACTCCACCGTACTTGCCGAGGGTATCTCGTTGGCGCAGCCTTCTTCTCAGCACGATTCACATCGGACGAGAGAGTTTTCAACCAAGATACTTCCTACTGGATTGGCCAACTTCCGGTACGGCACGCTCGCCTCATTCGCTCATTCGCCCACTACCTTTCGCTATAGCTCGCGTTCTCGGCAAGTCGCGCGAGGCAAGTTTACTGAAAGCAGTCACGATCACAATGGTGCAAGGTATACTCTCCCGAATCGATGAGTATCGTAACTCCTCCCGTAATTAAAAGCAGCCAAGTCTTGGGATTCATGGCGGACGGTATCCTGCATAAGGTGGTAAACGACGCACGAGGCGTCTCTTCGGGCGACGTAGCCGCAAGGATATCCGCGTTACCAACGAAGTCTTATATATGAAAATTGTGTGAACAAAGACGAAAAGGGCTGGCAAGGGAAAGAGGGAATACAGTAAGGGATGGTAAGAGGAAGAAAATGGTAGCAGGAGGAAAACGTAAGGAAATAAGTAGAAAAGAAATGGAGGACGAGCGTGTGCCGACAGGTTCGAGTCAGAGTCAGAGCTCGTACTTGCAATAAGGACTCGGCGTATTCCCCATTCCTGTCTCACCCTCTATTCCAGGACCTCCTTTTCACCCATACTCTTCCCGATCCTTCTACACCCTTATTCTCACTCTCAGACGGAATGTTTTGCATTTTAAGAAGGTGTCGGATCCCTTTTGCGCCATCCGAAGACAGAACTCCCTCGTCGCCTTACTCGAGCGCGAACAAAAAGGCAACGCCGCGTGCAACCGAAAGGCGACCTGATGCGGAATCTCTAATAATTCGAAAATAATAAAAAGTTATATAGACAATATAGTATAATTCATATTTCTAATTCTCGCTGTCCTTTGTATCAACCTGAGAACACGTTACACAGATTTTCCACGAAGCGAACTTACAATTCATAACGCTTAATTTCCTCGAATGAATCCACCTCGCCAGGCAAATCCATGTTAATTCGATTAGCCGCTAATCCCCGGAGCAGAGCATCGTAGTCTGCCTTCGGCGGTGGATAACAAAGTGGTGAAACTTCTCTAGTAATGACTGCCTCGTTGGTTCGACGAATCGCAAAAGTGAAATTTAACCAGGTTTCACTTATATTTATGTCTGATAATGAATTTAAAATCACCCATTATATATTCTTCGCTCTTGACTATCCTATTACAATATTATTCGTGTACAATTTATCATATATCCAATCCATTCAAGAACTGAGTACCTAGGATAGTACGTGCAATCAAGGTATACCTATATAGGGTATATCAAGTGGCTATATTATAGGGGATGATCAAAACAAGAATTCCTCAGGGATGCATGAGGGATACTTTATCTCCGTCAGAGAATGAGCTAGACACTCATACAGTAGACAACCCCTACGGGAGAGGGATGATAATATGGATACAAGATGAAAATCGAAAGTGAGGGTAGAAAGTACAGCCAACTGTGAAAAATTTATTTTAAGTCATTTACACCCATCTGTCCTTAGAATGACTTTCTGGTCTTGTAACGCTCACGAGCCTCAGACATTCACAAATATTCCACCCCTCTAGCTTCAAGCGTTGAACTTCAAAACCACCAGCTGTATTCTTACGCGGTTTAAGTTAAATTGAAGTGCTCCTAGGAGGAGAACGATACCAAGGTAGGTTACTGAATGGATACGTGTAGGTTGATTAAAGAAAGAGGGTTTGAGGGGCGCAGCTGTTCATCGAAATGGGATTACTTTTTTTTGACTTCCCACATTATATTTAGAATTTTCAGGTGTAGCTTAAATTCACTGAGCCAAGTCCAACACTGTTTATATATTTCCAGATTATTACTCCTAATAACAAAATCACTAAGGACTGTTCTAAAGTTTCAAAGAAAAAACTAAAAGTCGGGTTAATGAACTTGTACCTACTTGGTATTTGTATTGTACATATGTAACACTACGTGTACGTTGATCGAGTACTGGACTGAAAGAATGAGGCTGCGTCACTTTCAGTGAACTTACCCTAGTTGCCGGTATACATATGAGAGACATCATTTTTGCATATGAAGGGATTAAATTTTTTTTCAAAAAGCCAAGGGAAAAATTACGGCATAAAACGATCCTCTGTATCCAACCTGTGTATGTAAATCCGTTTCGCGAGGTCCTGCGATACGTCCGGTTTAGTTTGAAATTTATAGAGCATCCGAAGGGATATCGATTGCTGGTCCGTCGTGTATTGCTAGTAATTGGAACATTTATGAGCAAATCAATCACTTCACTGTGTGTTGCAGTTCCGCCGATGCTATGGATACCGCACCAATTGGTAGGGGCACCCTTAGGGTTCTCCGTCACCCTGGAGTGTCACACGGAGGCTCATCCGACATCTTTGAACTACTGGACAAGGGAGAACGGGACAATGATAGCGGAAAGTAAGAAGCATAAAGCGATAACCACAAAGGAAAAGCCATCATACAAGACTCACATGAAACTCACCATAAATGACATACAGGTAACCAGAAATGACCTTTAACCGCGGACCACCTAAGTCTGTATTACTAAGTATACCTAGGACCTAAGTCGACATTACTACAATGTATACCCTCTTAGACTTCCTTTCTATCGTGGCTTCTCTATTTCCTCTTCATTTTCGATAACCTTTCCACGAACATTTTCTCACCCCTTTACGTGCACTACGTTTGTGACGTGTATTGTACCTATGCCGTGGTACCTTCACACCCCTCACGTAACCACTCACTTTATACTTTCCGTATTTTTCAACAGCCATGCCTGACCTTTCTTTATATGTATATATGTACATACACATATGCTGTTACCAGTGCACCCGTTTCACGGTTCGACGACGTTTTACGTCAGGCGACAGCGGCTCGTTATTGTAACGGAGGGGACCGAGACCCCTTTCGGTGCAAAGACGATTCAAAAGATTGGAACTCATTAATGAGGCCTTTCACGTACGCAAATTAATTACCGCATGCAAGCGAGTTTCATCAGAAAGGGCTTTTGAGAATTTTACGACAAGTAATAAAGCTGCGGCGTATGGCTCGAGTCGACCGGATTTCCACGGCTATTATGTATACAGGATTTTATACGTTGCCCGTAACCAGTTGCATTTTGCGTCGACATTATAATTATTTATTCCATTTTTTTCTCGCCCTCTATCTTATTACACTTTGAATATATATATAAAAAAAAAGCTCCATGGTAAACAAGTTCTCTCTTCTTACTTTCCAGGAACAGGATTACGGAAGCTACAAGTGCGTGGCGAAAAATCCACGGGGCGAAACCGAGGGCACCATTCGGCTTTACAGTAAGTACCCCGTTGTTTACGTATTCCCGAGTCATCCGCAGCAGTGTTTACAAAGTTAACGACGGCTTATCGTCCTTTACTGTTTTCGTATACCATCCAACCTATAACCAATAGATCCACCTGGGTGTTTGCAGAATTAACAACACCCTGTAATTTCGGATGTTTATTATTCCCCAGGAAAATTCTCTGCGCCGTAGAGAGATCAAAAGTATCATCTTGTTCACGAGCTATTTTAATGGAATTTTATAAAGCTCGTCTTCTGGATAATATATAGGTATTTCCAGTATCGTGGATGCTTCTTTTCAATAAATTTTGTCTATCAGTGAAAAAAATTAAGTTAGACATTTTGAGATTTATGTATCCATTCATTTGGCCGACCGTACTCTTTTATAGTGACTGTAGCCATAACTTTGAGTATTGACTGTACAAGAGGCTATGCATAAACGCGGCGAGATGATTCTACGCTCGTAACGTATGCATATGACATAAAGGGTTGCCAGCGATGGCCGGAACTGTGTACACACGTGTACGCGTGAACGGTCGGTGTCGTGAGCTCTCCATTAGCATGCATCGGTTTTTCGCATTAGCGACATTCAAATGAAGCGAACGCTTTAGCATAAAAGGCTTCAGGGCAAAAACGAGCGTCTAAAGAGCCACGCATTGAAAATGATACTGATTGGGATTACTTGGGCACTACCCTCAATTATATCGTATAGTCAATTAGGAAAGTGGACATTTCCATGCGTATGTATGATAAATATATCACGGATTACAGTGCGATATGATAAATATACCTTATTGTATGCATATAATACTATAATTTTCGAAATCAGTTACGTCAATTATCTTTTCCAAAACTGTTCAGTCTGTCGTCGTTATGCTCGATTCACAAGAGCATCCCTCTTTTCGGTGGATCGACCTTTTATGCCGACCGTCCGTTTCTCATAGTTACTTCATTACTCTTTGCGGAGAACGAGTTTTGTGCCACCCTCGTTATTTACAGTTGACGTTTAACGAACTACAAAAAAGAAAGAGAGAAGAAAGGGGAATGAAAAAAAAAGTAGAGTTCCTCGATGGTCCACGTTGTATGTACGTGGGCGGTTCACGCCCCAAGTTTTAGCACCCCCTGTGGTCTCCAAAAGAAAATAAGCGTCGGGTCCAAAAGTCGGGAGGGGAGATCTGCCTGAAATTAAGTGGTAGCAGTCAGAGATATGTCAGACGAGTTTTATTAAGCGGCATAAAAAAGAGATTTGTAGTCTGACTGAGGGAGAGCTCTGGAGCTCGAGAGCACGCCGATGGAAAGGGGGTCGTAGAGATATGAATTTATTATTAAGGACCGCCTAAGGGCCGAAGTACCCCTGTTTCTTGATATCTAGCTCTGCCATCCTCCTTCTCATCCAGCAGTCAGCCGGGCAAACCTTGGGCGTAGCTAATTTATTCCGCAAAGCCGAGAGTCAACCTGCTATTTGTACGGAAAACTCCTGCGAAACAGCGATATTGTATTCATTCCTTTATTTATTTTTCTAAATCTACCCTTCGCGTGATATAAGGACGGCCCATCGAGAATGGAAGAAAAACATTCACTATCAGACCATTTTGTTCTCACTGCATGAAAGATTTTGAGATTTTTAATTGTGATTTTAACGTATGACGAAAATCTAGCTGTAAACCCTATAGATTTTGGGGATATTTATTTAAATAAACTTCTAACGTTTTGTTTAATTAAAAATGAATAAAGTATTTTAAGATTTACAAGAACAGAACCCGAAACGTACATCCATGCGAACCCACCCAGTATCGTTCTGCACTGATGAGTGTCTAAATTCATCCATAGGTCCATATAGTAATAGTTGGATGACATTTGAAAAAAATATTTGTTGCTGATCCTTGCCCCCAGAGAGATAAAACCTAAAGGAAAGATAATAATACAAAATGTTCGCAGTATGAGAATTTACTTCAGGTAAACTACATCGTAAATTTTTACAAAAATCGAGGTATCTTGTCGTCTAAAAATAACTAATCACGTCGGAGATTCTGTCTTCAAAGTTCAAATTAACTACCCGAACATAACATTGTTTTACGCGCTACATTCAAAACTATAGAGAGAAATTGTTTCCACGTAACGTACCTCCATCTAATATCCGCAGGTATAATATTCGACAATTCGATATGAACTGACACTACTAAATTTTTTCGTAATTCATTTTTTCAAAAATTGTAAACTTCCATCCTGGAACGATCGAACTTCGGAACCACGTTGAGGTCGTTTTAATCATGAATTGATAAGAGTTTCGTAACTTGCCGAGCATAATGAGTTCTTCCGAACGGGCCGCTGCTCATGGTTGTAGGTCAGACCGATGCCGAGAGCCGGATATAAAAATTGTATAGTTTCCAACGCCGGAGGACATCGCAGCGCTGAAAACTTTAACCGCGAGACTCTCGTGCTTCATTTTAGAACTTTTGTCTGGAAGAAAGAAAAAGACAGGAGCGGCACGCCAGACCGAAGGACGTGCCTTCTGATCAATTATTGAACTGCATTCCCCACTATCCTTACAACGAGGTATTTATGTCTCGTCGAATTCCAGAAAATCGACGGCATAGCCATTTTTTAGAATTTACCCAGCATTACGTATACATCTAAGTCCTTAGAGAGCTAATCGATATCCGTCTAATCATTTGGATATTAATACTCCAATAGCATCGTGTTTCGGGTAAGGAGGGTCATAATGAATAGACCTCTTTACGTAGACGAGTTCACATCTAATATCGTTTTTCATTACATTAATTCGGCTTATCCGTGGCCCATGGATACAAGAGTTAATTACGTCGTTTTCCCATGACGCCAATTAGTAATCGCCAGTTCTTACCTGAATTACCAGTAGAAGAAAAAAATGAAAGACAGCTTTTTACTACTCTCATGAACTCTAATTAGCCTTGAGATTCGTCAAGCATTACATCGAATCTCCTTTTTTTGATCCTGGAAATTTATCAGCCTTTTTTTGCTAGAGATAATAGCAGATAAGTGGTGGGACTAATTAGACGGGAAACCTTGACGAAACGCAGCAACTTCACGTCGGTCTCGTAATCTTGTTTTCGGGAGAGCATTGCAATGAAGCCTCTCGGTATATATGGCTTCAAGTTAGTAAGCGATAGCGGAAGATTGTGCAACGGGCAAATGGCTTTTTAATTTAGCTAAAATCTTTTCAATTTCGAGAGGCACTTTCTCGTCTTGTGCATCGCACTCTTGACAATAATAAATGGAAATGTTTAGTGCCTCGCGACTTCCGTTACACCCCCGTTTTGTTGCAATTCCCTAGCAAGGATAGGTAATAACGAATGACGTTCATTAACACCGCGTCTGCATCGCGCCATTTGAAAAAAGTCCACCTATCCGCTAAATTACGCCAAATTTTTCACATGCCGAAAATAGTATCCACTCGCGCGCCTATATCTATCACTGTAGTACGTAAAGTGACAATGCATTTTCAAACGGCGATGCGCCCTATTTGAGCCTGTCGATGAAACGGAACGATCGCGCGACCGCGCATTCCTACATTTCGGCCAATTGCTAAATGGAAAATAGGAACGTCCATTTTAATGTCGCACGTCCTCTGTTTGATATACCTTTTCTATAACCGTCAGAGTGAATTGTGATGGCAGTAATAACAAAACGTCCGTTACCGTAAAAACAAATTATTAAAAACATTTAAATGGAAAATATTTTATCGATATTTTTTTCCGCACACATTTCTATCGCCGTCTACGTGGTCCTGTGCCACTTAGAATAAATCAACGCATCTCTATGTGTATTAAACAAAGGATTTTAATAACAATACAGAAAAACTTTACAGTTCAAACTAATGGCCGCTAAGTGCGATTGTATTAATTTATAAAAGACAGACGTTTCGTAAGTCGAAATCAGAGGATCCAAGAAAGGTCCAACTCAAGTCCCGCTTGAAGAACGACTTTTGGAATCGACTTTTCTAGCGAGCGAAGAAGTTTGGCAATTTCCTGGGGCTAATCTGGCGGTCGGTCAGCATTGAGATGCTGCGGGGTTACCAACGGGGTGGAAACGGGCGGCTAGCCGAGGGTGGTGGGTCCACCGACCACGAACGGCGGGTGGTCCCATGAATTATACAAGCGACTCCCTGAGCAAGAGGGAGAGAGAGAAAGAGGGAGAGAGAGAGATCTCCAGAGACCTCAAGAGACTTGGGAAAAGACGCGAATGCGTGCCTGGAGACCCTTCGGACAGTTCCGCCTTTCTTAACCTCGTCTAAGGGTCGAACCAACTATCGAGAGGTCGCAGGGAATAAACTGATGTCATTCAGGGTATTTCCGCAGTTTAGTTAGTACAGTCACCCATTGACAGAGCAGCGGTATCCGCTAGCTAAAAGCGGCCGCAAGGTTGGCTTTTAATTAGTCGACAGCCTCCCAGCAATTTGTCGAGATTAATGCCTCTCGAACCGATCCTTGTTTACTTTCGATTTTCACAGGCTTGGTATGTACGGATTTCCAGGAATCTTCTGACAGGGATTCAGCTGTGTGATTCCCAAAAGTTAGGCAAAACTACGTGAAACCTGGTTCACCGTTGGTATGCGTAATTATCCAGGATCTCGCGCAGTAGATGTGACCACCGATGCCATCTGATTTAACATTTGCTTCTCTATAATATTTCCTTTCTCTCTTATTTTCTTTCTCCCGTGCATTACTTCTGATATCTTACTCGGCTTCCTTCTTTTCTTTCTTTATTTTGGTGACACAATACCATTTCTTTATGATCCTGTACATTCAGCCTCTCTTACACCGTCTACAGGGCAATGCCTCGCCGGAGCTATCTTTCACGGTTGTTCGACGGCCATGGAATATTTTATAGGAATATTCTTCCTGTTCCGATACTCGAGCTTTCCAGGGAGCTTCCGGCGCAGTCCTTTTGCAATCTCAATACTTCACGGAGGATGGGATCGATTATTTGTGTTGTATTCATCGTACGACTTAGCGGGTATAGAAAGGATGTTTGAAAAATCGTAGGAACGAGCATTGTGAATGGTTCCATTGGAAGTGGTCTGTAATAATATCCCCGACGCCTAGCATCGTCCTGATGATATTATTAAAAGAAAGATTGACACGTGACGGTAATATCCCCAGAATTCAGATTAGCTCCAAAACTCTCCTGCTCGTTTCAACCTCCTACATATATTAACTTTCGATTTTTCATTAAAGCCCCAGTGACTGCCAACTCACGTCCGCGTCTCGGGGCATCAGGCTAGGTTCTTCAGATTTCCAAGCGAGCCACTCTGAATATTGCCGTCATCCTATAGCTAGATCTCTCGGCATTCTTGGCGAGTGTCTCTTAGCCGCCTTCAGCCATCTTTCCAGAAGCCAGGTCGCTCCTGGTATCATGGGCATACGAACGAATCCATAGGCATGGATACGTTGTGCGAATTGCAAAAGATTCACAGTATAACGTATTTATGTTATACGTATACGTAGAGCTACAGGATAAGTTACTCTAGAATATCCCGATGAAAATAGAAAGAAAAAAAAAAGAGAACGAAGAGGCTATTAACGCCAGTATAAGCTTTATGGCCATGGCACAGATCCTCGACCTATGCGTATACTTAACGTACCTTATATACCTTCTGCGTGATAACCTACATCCACCTTACTGAAGCTTCGTACGAATTATCCTTGGAAACGGGCAGTTTCAATTAGCCCAGGATCTTCTCAAGAGAGCACACGAATATAACGGCAAAAGTCATAGAAGTTTTAAGATGGGCATCGTCGCGTAAAAAATACGTTGCAAAGGCGAGACTTTGGTGCCTCTATAAGAGAGAGCCGCTGACGGCCTGTAAGATTGATTGGAGTCACGGGATGGAAAATTAACGGTCTAGCTCGGGTGGTCCAGGGTGAGCGAAGCCAAAGGGAGGAGTGTGACAGCAGCCGCATACTAATTCCCTTCGCGCCCTTTCTAGCTTCCAGCCACCCTAAGCCACCCCGGAGACACCCTCAACCACCCTCCCACCAACCTTCCACTCCTCGTCCTCTTGATCCTCTTACTCCTCCCTACTACCTCCGACGTTCGGCCTGTCGCCTTTGTATCCAAACCGAGACCTTAACATGTCCGGACCTTTGTCATAGTTAACCTCTCTCGGTCATGGACAAGTACATGAGCTCTCGAGGAAGTGTAGTTCGTCCTAGGATGTATAGTGTGGCTCTAAGTTTCCCATCAAATTTTATTTACTTACTATATATATCAAATGGTCCATCAATATTTTCTACTGCGGGATGGCTTTATTAGCAAGAGAAGCTGTGGTCTGCCCATGTGGTTAATACTAGGTCGACTGATGAGAATGAGCAGTGCTAAATTACACGTTCTCCTCGCCACGTAACATTAAGGGCTCTTGGTTCGTTACTTCCTCCAGCTAATTTCGAATACGCGTGACGCGCCCGAAGAGGCATACCTGACTCTACTCGAAAGCTGGGAGTCTATCGGAATTAAATAAGGCTAAGGATAGGCAACACGGAATTTCGTGCGAAGTCCTTGATCTCCTATCCTGTCCACGCTGTAATTCATTATCGTGCGAAGTAGAGCGCTGAAAGCTATGGGGATTTCACACTGCTAATTATTAACGACGAGCGTACTGGAGGCTGTCCACGATTTACCAGCTGAAAGCGGTACTATGTTGTTTTGTAATACATAGTTTTTTATGTGAACGCATATGCTCTGTGGTATATGCCATTTTAGTGTATGTGCATATAAATACTCAGTTCAATTGGACACTTTAAAATTGTACTTGTACGTACATGTATGATGCTTATTTGCTTTTATGAACAGTAAACTGTTAAACGCAGTCTAGTCTGTTAAATAAGTGAAGTACCAGTACCTGTTAACGATCTATATAATTACACCCATGTAACGACGTACAATTTCTATTTGCAATCCCGTGCGGAATTGCCACACGGTGTAACTTGTAGTAATTAAATTTACTCGAGCTAGGAAATTCGTTTCTCTAGTCAGACCAGCGTATCGGACTTCCGGGAGACGGTATTGTCAATACCTTTTGATATCCAGTTGCAACGAGAAATTTTCAGGCAATTATTATATGATTATAGGATATTATTATTTGATGCTGTTTTATTTAACATGTGCGATCATGTAATAGGGACTGTCCATCGAAGTCAGAGTCCCTTTAGACAGGATTAATGCAAAACAGGATTAGACAAAAAAGTCTTTGATGCCAATACTCTAATTAGTTAATAGCTCTTTGTTGTTCTAGTCTTTGGTGCCAATGTTCTAACTGTTTGAATAGCTCGGAGAGGCTCTTCTCGTTTCAAAGGCACCGGAAGAAATTGGATGGATGGTGCGACGGTCTGAGGTGCTGATGCTGAGACCGAAGAGACATCCCGGACCGTCGAGGATGCTGCTATTAGACTAATTAAGGCGTCTTTAAGATTTAACAAGTCCCCTTCGTTGGCTTACCGTCCCGTGCAGAATCCACGTTGGACGTATGTGGCGCGAAACACGAAGGGAGTTTTCGCAAGTCGTTTTGCAAATTGCCTACATCAAAGGCAAACGTCCTACGTTTTCCAGAAGCGATCAAAGGCGTTTTATAATACAGTATGTATACGTGTCTACCTAACTAAAGGAATGAGAGGGAGATATCTATCTACTGCCTCAAACAGAGACAAATGAATCTTTAAACGTACTTCAATTAGATGAGAAAGCATTACACGAATACGAGTTACTACGTCAGTTTATATGCGTGCAGGAAATTAGTAAAGAATGATATTTCTTTAATGTAAAAGTCGAGAAGAAAAAGAAGGATTAGAGTGCGCAAGAAAAAGCATAATTCAGAATGCAGGTGCATATATATGTAGATGGGATGTTTGATTTATATATGGGAAATATGGATAAATTCGAATATGAAATTGGGATTAATATTCTAACGCCCGGTGACGTGAACAGGACATTAGCCAGTCTTGCTTTATTAATAGGGCCCCGCGAAGGACTCAATGTGTCAAGAAGTCCAGAGCAGCCAATCATCAATCAGCGGAAGTTAAATGGTCGGGACAACGGGTTTTAATATCTCCGGCTGAAATAAAAGTTGCCGCGATAAATCAAAAGTGAAAAGTCGTCGTCTAACTCTCTGTCTGGCTGCCATTCAGCTAGAAGGAAAATGGCAACTTCCAACCTCTCCAATGGTTTCTAATACCCTCCCACCCTATCGGCAAGCCATGGTCGAAGTGATAAATGAATTTCTTCCTGCCTATTTATATCTATGGTCCAGGGACGCTTTTCAGGATCACGTCAATTCGATAATCTCGAGTAATAACCTTGGATAAGTGAATCCATTAACTAAAGCATCTATTAGGGCGTACCCATAAGTGAATCTTAATTAGACGACGAATCAAACGAGTCGACATCTTGGTGCTAAATAAGTTAAAACCGAACGAGAGACTGAAAATTAATTAAGTAAACTTAATTGTATTAATTATTCCCTATAACAATTTATTTTGTAAGTAACCACAAGAATTTCATTAACGCGATGGAATTATGTCGACATTTAAGTCGATAATTGCCCGTGAAATGTACATACGTCCTGTGTTATGGAGGTGAGGCGGACCTCGATGAATAACGAAATTAGCAATAATTATTCAAGTATATTCACCGGAACTACTGGCAGTGGTGGCTACTGGATAAAATATGATCTGGAGTTTGGCCGGCTGGCTGGCTGGTGGCTAATATGTTTGAGGGTGAAGTTAGTAACAGGTGGCGCGATCCATAACGGCTCTGCTTCACCGTTGTGCTCCTGTGCACACGCGCCTACGGGAAAACTTTAATTAAAAATAAAAAGTTATTTGTTTTGTTGCAGGATCCGCTCCTCCGAGCACAAGTCCAAGTCCGCCCACCACTGACTTGTCCAGGAAAGGTAAGTTACATGGTTAATGTCTGACCGCAAATTATATTTCGTCCATCTTTTTTTTAAGTGCACGAAAAATTACGTGTAACACGGATTTTACATGTTGATTCAATTTTATTTTGCATACTTCAATCTCTTCGAGAGAGTCCTGTAAAACGGTTGACATTTTTTTTCTTCAAATTTTTGCCACAATCATTCCTCCCGTTTAACCGCTTAAGGTACATGCACGTGTCCAACAAGGATCGAACTGTGTCACATTGAAAATAAATGGTACCTTTAGATGTAAGATATATCTATATATAGACCAAACACAATACACATGTTAAGCTATGTACAAGCTTGTTCCCTGAAACCATTTTCATCCCTAATTCTCAGCAACCCTCTCTGCATCCCTTTAACAGCTTGCCGACCTTTTTTTTATTCGCAATCTTCCCGAGATCCTCCTGTCCCCGGATGGTAACAGAGAGAATCGAATTCCGTCACGAGTCATTAATCTTCCGGGTCGACGCCGTCGTGACGTCCAGTACACACCGACACGTTACGCGTCTCGTCTCTTCAATTCTCTTTATGTTTCTGACCTGTTCTTTGTCTCCCTTTTTTTAATATTCATGCGTATGCATATATCTATAGTATAGTATATACGCACAGTAACTATATTAATATCCACTTAAATTCTTTTACATCAACATTTTTAGACTGGGACGTATTCACGGAGTTAAATAATTCTGTTTACGGAAATCCCAGTTCCCTCACGATTCATGAGAAGAATATGAAAACAGGTGACTACTCATGAAATAATGTTTTTCTATTATTTCAAAAAAAAAATGCATAATCAGTTAGAACCAAAGGAGAATGCAGGAGCATTAGTACCGCCATAAGATAATATATGTGAGACGGATGACGACGTGACGTCAGTTATCAAAGATTTGATTTATCCTCAGTCAATATCCCGAGAGCATCGATCATACGGCGTTAGATTTACTCCGATATTGTACCGACTAGATAATTCACCCATGACGATAATGACGATGATATCGTGAGATTCAATAATTGGCCAGACTGATCCCTCCAATCTAGAGATTAAACGCCTACGTATGCTCCTCCAATGTAAGATACCCTTGAGACTGGTAGCAGACGAATTTTCTGTGGCTATACCGTGAACTTCTTATTCTTAACTCGAGAGGGTTAACTAGTGCACCCTCGGAGCTTCCTCTAAAATCGTGGAGGGGTGTTACGGCTTTAAGAGTAGCTTTAAGGCAATCAGGCTACTTTAGCTCGGAAAAGAGAGGAGAGACAGTAAAAGTGAGAGAACGTGCGAGTGAGAAAGCTCGTACCGGGAACTCAACTCAGGACGCCGACTCCGTCGAGGATACGAGGATGTAACATCAATATTTCATGTATGCTAACACGCCAGAACTAATAATGCTCCAGCGAGGAAGACCCAAGAATAATATCAGCCTCCACTCCACACTCTCCTCGTTCGTTCAGCAGCCGCAGAGCAGCAGGCCGTTTATGCCTTATATATTAAATTTAATCTAAAGTGCAAGTGTTTTCGAAAATGTTTCGCCTATGGGCAAGGACTGAAGTCACGGTACGAACTACCTACAACCTACAACCAACCTACAACTGCTAGGTTGCAAACCCCGGCGTGGCTCAAATGGCTTATGCTTTGAGGTCTGGGGTGAGGTTTGTAATTGGCGCAACATCTGCGGTCTGCGGAGCATTAATGTTTGCTCCCTCGTACCTACCACCTAGCTTATCCATATACCCACCAACCTACCAACCTACCGACCTACCCACCGTGCTTGCTAGGAACCTACGCACCTACGTGTCCACTTCAACAGTCTGTTTGTACACGCGGGTTATCCGAGGTCCTTTTCGCTATTGAGGAAACTTACTGGAGTGGACATAATATATTTTTTTTTTATAAAGGACGTATGAATATTATATGTAAATAAATAGAATACCAAATTTAATGATAATTTGGCGATAATTAATATAAAACTTATGTTTATCTGCTTTGCCATTTTATTATTTTTCTCAATCATACTACTCAAAGTCATAACGAATTGCTTTAATCGCAAACAGAATGATGATTCAATAAAGTTAGACAATGAATTGCAATAACCGTAGATCGAAATCATGTGCTATAGAACAAAAGATATTGCATTCAGTAAAAACAGCAATTACTCAATCGATTTTGTTAATCGCAATTCTACCCGCCAGGGAATACATGCAGCATATAGATACAGTCACATTATGTACAGGAAAAACGATGCTATTGTGGAACATTTGGCATAAATGGGATTTGCAGAATTCGATAGAGATTTCAAGAGATGATTAAGCGCCGCCATAGATGATATCATTATACTCCAGATCCCATCTGAAGAACCACAGTGTTCATACTCTTCCGCGGTATGTTACAAATAAAGAAAGAGAAAGAAGCTGGAAGGAAAATGCAATCTTCCTTCGTAACGGGTGCATTTTGTCCAAATGCCAAATCCATCGGCGAACGGTTCTAAAACTTCGAGTCAGGGAATTATCTCGTTCCTGTAGGAAGACACTAAACATAGAATGGTCAGCCTATATATTCTCGAGAACGATAGATTGGCTTAGCCGCGTGCCTGCATATGGTTAACGCGAACTGGTATCTATCGTACGTACGTACACTCGGGCTTTATACGCGGACTCTCTGAGGTGGTTAAACTGGGTAGCAATAGGCGGTTATAGGCCATACTATGTAGCGACCTATAGCATATGTACATACCTACATATATATATATGTAACATACATAGAGTTCATGGATGCTATAGGATCGTCGCATTGCCGGTTTGTACCATAGTACGCTGTCACTGCTAATGTTTGGCCAAGATTTGCATACGTCTGTCTGCCCTATCCATTCCTCCGTACACTATCCTCGTCCTGGATCCACCGGGTATACCCACCCTCCGTTATACGTATACCTGTACAATCACCTATCCAGGTACATGGGCCTCGACGACGCAGTAGCATGATCGCCAATTACCTTACCAAAATAGGCTATTGTGCCAAGAGCACCTTGCCGATTGCCAACGTGACGCAAAATTGTAATTTTAATCGGAATCAAGTCACGGATCCCACTTGCCATCCCTGCTTTATACGTTCTTCTTCCCTGGGAATTAACGCCAGTCTTTTAATTTTGACCTGATTTCCGGTCATTCTGATATGACGCAGACGTGGCGGGGCCAAACGGTTTGGTAAATCCAGAAAATATTCCTAGCAATTTCGATTATTTATCAGCTTTCACTGTTATTCACTCTCGTGTTCACTTGCACTTCTCTAGGGTTGCTTGTGCATTGGGGGGGGGGGGGGGGGGGGGGGTTGGACAATGGCGATGGTACGGAGGGGCGCTATGAGAGTACTCTAACTATTTGCGGAGAAGAACGACAAACATTGGTGAAATATCGCGTTGGATTTTGCAAAGTGTTCACCGGCCGGGCTAATGCATCATGAACTGTCCACAAGCGCAGTGCGAAGGTCGTTTAAAAGCACGACGAAGGGATTGGATAGATACGAAGGAGAACATTGAGAATAAGAGAATTCTGTTTATACGGAGTTTGCATATTAGTTACCAGCGTGTGCCAAGTACGACAGAAATGACGGCATACATAACATAACAGGCATGTAAACATCTTGAAACTGAGACTCTATTCGCTGCACGTCCCTTTGTCTTAACTCGGGGCAATGTCTTAGATTACAATTTCTAAGGTATATGTAATCTATAGTATAGCATAGCTATAGATCGCTCTACGTTTATAAAGTCTAGGGGACTCTTTTACATTGAAACTCATAAGGAGATGGCCTCTCAAAAATAAATTTACTTGCGGACGTACTATAGGTGACTGTACGAAATAAAAATGTCCAATTCACGTAGAAAGTCTGAGAAAAAGGTTCTCGCTAGTGGCTGATATGCTACCTGTGCTAAAGAAAAATCGGTCACTCAAATGTTACCCTGTATTCTCCTTGGATGAACTCTGAACTCCTTTTGTTATACTCGTCTACGTGTATATCACGTACATACATGCTTGCTCGATTTACCTTCGCGCAATCTAGCCACGGTCCATCTTAATATACGCTATTCTATTTTCAGGGAACAAGTTCCAGTCTAACCTCAACGAGATAGGCAAATCCGAACAGAAGTCTGGTGACTTGGACAGAAAGAGGAACTACAACTGGCCGCCGGAAAATGGTAAATTGACAGTTTTCTTGTAAGAAGTTTCCATATGTAGGTAAAATTTCCTCTGAATCTATAACGATAGAGTCTGCGTATCTACGAATATTTTGAGAGAATAAAAAATGCCGAGTGTCCCTTTAAGACATTGTGACTAGTGACGTATACATCTGTGCTGACTATTTTTCTCGCTTCTCAATCCCCATTCTACCCCCTGTTAAGTGACAAAAAGACAGAGTCGTGTATCGTGGTCGCTTGCTGGACAGTTTTGAGCGATGTTATCGGATTTTTTTTCTCAAGGCGCGAAGTGACCTGACCGTCGTGTCCCTCGATCATCCGTCGTGCCCGAAGAACTTTTCATCCAGGATAAATCTCAAGTCACGTGTATCTGTGATCTTTAATTATTTTCTACGTTGAAACGTCCGTGTCGAAAGCGCAAACTTCCTGTCGTGACATTTTGCTGTTAGTGATAAACGGACACTGGTTAGAACTGTCAGTATTCGCTTCTTGACAGCGTACAGGAAATATACGGTCATGCACTATAACTATACGATAAATTCCGACGAGCGAACGAAATAGGGTTAATGGCTGATGGAGAATATTATAAAATGAAACGTAAAATTTCGCAAGCTTACAATTGCCTGTTTAAATGAGTGCGAACGTTACATGATTGTCGGTATTAACGTTCGGCGTCCCTTAAGAATTCCTCGAAGCCTCAGGCGACATTGGGTACTTCGCTTCTCCCTCATATTTTTCCAATGCCTTTGCACTTTCGCAATTTCTTTTCAAATAATTTGCATAATGGCGCAGTGTGCAAATCCGTATTCGCCGGGAACGTCTAACCATGCCAGCCAAGTCGTACCTTGTGGCGGGCAGGTAATTTCTTGAGTTACAAGGAGAAAGAAAAAATAATAATAATGAGATACAACAGGAGGTATAAGAAATAGCAAAGAAATAAAATCAAAGTAAAGGGAAAAATGTAAAAGGGAAGCTAGAGGAATCGTGCCACCCCTTCGGCTTTCTAGACTCGTCTTCCCTTATTCTCCAAGGTGGCCGATTCGTCGTTTAATTTTCTTCTTGGCGCCTCGAACCGTTAACCTCGATCGCGTTATTTATTCTCCCGTGGCGCACGACTCGCGTGAAAGGTAATGGATAAAGAGAGAGACAGAAACAGAGAGAAAGAGTAAAACCTACAGAGAGAAATAGGTACCACACAGTCAAGAGCAAATGACAAAAGGGATCCTTGAGCGGAATGTTTACTTTAGGAAAAAAACTCATGTTCGATTCAGTGCATTGACCGCAAAGAGTATACGCAATTCATAAGACATATAGCAAGGTTGAATGAAAATTGTCGTGGTGATTCTTGGGTAAGACTAGATATAAAGTGAAAAGGAACAGAGGAACATATAGGCAGGTAAAGGAAGAAAAAGATGAAATAAAGTCAAAGGAGGTAAAGAAGAAGAGAGAGAGAGAAAGAGGGGATGACTGTACAGCAGCAGTGGGGTTGCACGGTAAAGGGATGTTGAAAACTGAGTGCGGAGGAAGAAGAAAGGAGGTTGAGGGGCAGAATGAGACAGGAATGGGATAACAGACCAGACAAAAGTAGCGAAGCGAGGAGCTCCCGAGGGACTCAAGGGGGAGTTAGAAGGGTAGTAGTATTCAGTAGGAAGGGTGGAAAAGGAGGGAAGTTCGAGCGGGCGGCCGACTGGCTTGTTTCTGATTCGTAATTAGAGATGAGTGAGGGTAAGAAGAACGGGGAGAATACATTTCTCTTGAAGCGAGTAATAGCTAAAAGAAGGGAGAGGACTAACCGGAAGAATAACTGGCTTTCTTCCAGTTTTCTCGCTGAATTCCATGAAGATAGCTGAAAGATTCTTCACGGAGTCCAGGAGCGGCGTTAAGCTCGCGTTACGCGCGTCCATGTAGTATTCTGGTAGTAGATCTTTGTGGTCTATGAAGTTAGTTGCATCATCCCCCGTCGAGTTATATCTTCAGAGAAATATTATACTTATATCTTGAATTTCGTATTTTTTCTTTTTGTTTCAGACATGGCGACGAGTATCACGACGACGACGACGTTACTAGTGATGAGTTTGATTGCGGTAACGGTTATTCGATAAGCACCCTTATCTAGCTATATCAAGTAACTCTTGTAATTACGAACTTGAAACAAAGGAAACAAAAAGTTGAAATGATATGAAAACGAAACACATAAAGACTGACCGAATAGCTAGTGCCGTTTAAAAGTTTACGTCGTAATGCGTGCCAAGAGTCGAGTCGGGACGAAATTGTATGTCAAAGATGGAAGTACGTTCGGGAAGAGGACAGAGCAGCGTATCTGAACCAGGAAGATGCAGACGAGAATTCATCTGGATAAAGTGTATGAGAATGAAGGATTTAATCAGCATGGATAATGTCAGAAAGTGCGTGCAACGACTATCGCTTTCAGTGTAACATATTGTAAAATGTGTAATCTGTCTCCTTATACCTGCTACCCCTTAAACCCACCCCAACCGAAGCAGCCATACGTTAGGGTTGATATCGTTCGCACGAAGAGTACTGTCATTTTTATTTTTCATATTGGACTGTACGTGATTATTGGATAAAGATTTTACCAGTGCATCTTCACGAATTATTATCCAAGATATCAATAGTACACACTTCAAGCGCCATCTTTAGATACACCTTTATACTGATTTCCTTATGCTTTCCTTCCTTTCTCTCTATACTATTTCAACCCTCCCCACAAGGGTCTCCTATCGTTTCTTATTCCCTCTGATATTTTTTACCCATCGAATTCCCAATGCTCCACCCCTATAAAATCGCAGACGCCATCTGAATACTTGAGATTAAAATATCATTCGCTCATGGCCACACCCTTACATTGAATGGCGTAGATTAAAGAACGTAGACAGTGCTACAAACCTTAAAAGAAAAAAAAGAGTCCGTGACAGTGAAAAGTAATCATTTAAAAATTTAAGGGACTCCCAGTCGACTGCACAACGATTGCACTCACCTCTAATTACGAGACAAAGTATAGAGACGGCAAGTATTGCATTCGGATTTTCACGGTCCTCTCGATAATCCTTATATAAATCGTTAGCAGATAAAAGTACCAATTTATCCTGAACGAGTAAGGGTCTGTTAACATGGGTATAAGACTTGTCGTCCTATGAGAACTGATCTTCATCTAAAGAGTGGAGTGCCAATTACATAGAGGAAGTAGCCACTTTTGTCATTATCTTTTTACTCTACCACAACGGAATCCTTACTCGTTCAAAAATGAAACCAAACTAACTTTCTATGGAGCCACTTGCTTGCACGTCCCGCTGTGCATTTTCAATCTAACCCCTTTCACCCCCTAGACCCTTACTCATCCCTCACGCTTATAGTTCCCCACGGAGCCCTTCTAATGTCCCTTATCCTATGTCCTAGTATTGCCAACTATCCTTCCCCTTCTCTACCGCTTCATGAGAACCCGATGAATGGACCGAATAATTTGGTGATACCGTCACTTCCATAATTAAATTTCCGGACTTGAAGTATCCACTAGTATTACCAAGAAATGGCAGTGGTTATCGAAAGTAAAAGCACCAACGCCGTCGTGAATAGTCAAATAGTGCCGTTTATCTTTAAGCGACTTATTGCACAGCGCGTCCATCATTGACTGGACTCTTGACTGTCGTAAAGCGTGAATGACTGCCGGAAGAGAGAAATTAAAACGAAAAAGAAATGCAGGAATAAAAAGTGAGAGAATAAAAATGCTATTAGATAATATACTACCAATTACGTGTGCCCCAAGTATAACAAGCGGTTGCGTATATCATACGTTATCGGTATGGTTATCGGCATGGTATGGAGTCGTCGAATAACCAAGTAGTTCTTAACGGTCTCACTTTACTCTCAGGTATACAACTCTAACTGCTCAAGTGGAAACACTTTGAAGTATTCAAAAGATCAATTAGCGGTAATAAGGCGTTATCTAACGTTAAGAGAATGTCGATAAGATCGTCGAACTTTCCTGTAATTTTAATGGACATCCAAATACGCAAAATTCACAATGGATAAAAAATACCATAGATAGCGTAAATCCTCTTGGATAATTATTTGGTGTTCCGTTATCTTTTGAAAAAAAATTTATTTTCCAAAACCTCCAATATCCATTGTCGCGATATCAGTTAGATTCGTTTACGACTGCTGTAAGTCTGTCGTAAAGATAGTGAAATTCAAGATACGAAGAATTCTATCCAAAGAACAACTATTGCCGCACTGGATGTACATACCACTGTAGGAATATCTATTATTCAACGAGGAACTTGTTTCAAGCAACAGGTACAGAACAGGCTCGAGACAATAAGGGTTAAGGGCCGCCACTGGATTAAGGAAGAGAAAATCGAGTTCAGGGCTTTGCCAGTGTCTTACCTACCCAAGCGTCGCGTCCCGTCCCTATGAGGACTCTCGAGTGTCCTTATCGTGCAGGAAATGCTGTCATTTCCCGACGTTCACGAGCGTCGACGGGCGTCGGTCCCAAACGCTACGCGTGAACTTCGCTTTTCTCGTCGCCGCTGCCCCCGTGCGATAACGCCTTTACGGCGAGCGACTTTGTCCCAATTAGGAGACGCTAATTAGTCGGGTTAATCGGTCGCCGTAGAGAACGCGACTAACTCAAAAATAAATTCACGTAATATTGACACGCGTACAAACCTAATAACGTATAAAATATATTATTACGTCACAAGGGCTGTTATGGATTATTTGGTAATCGGTCGACTCCAATCGCGTTTTGGGTGTGGCTATATATATATTATTTGAGGCTGCTGGTTTCTTCTTTATATTGCGTCATGTAGTGTGTGTCACGAAAAAGTGTGGGGGAAGTGTATTCTGGTAAGGGGGATATAGTTGGGGTGTGTAGTAAAGTCGGCGATGCGACGCCAGGAGCGAACTGGTGAAACGTATAAAAGTTTTCTTCAAGTTTTTCTCATCGAGTTTTCTTTTTCGTTCTTCGGCATGTCTGAGCTAAAGTTACTCATCAACGGCGGATCTACTGTACATACGAGTAAATAAGTATATACCATAGATTAAATCTAGCTTTAAAGCCTGAATGGGACGGCGGAGCTTCCCGAAGTGGTTCTCGTCTGTCCTCGGCGGAGCTTGCAAAAACTGAGGACAAGGGTAAACCTTAGGAAAGATATTTTGACCTTAGGCTAAACGAATTAAATATAAACTTGGCCGTCTAGTCATTACTGTAAGATGATTAAAAAATGAATTAATTATAAAGGTATATATGTATACATATATTAAAATTAAGAGGGATTATTGAATAATGATATCACTATATTGTATGTTATATGATATTATTATGCTTTGCGTCGTTGAGTTGAATGTTGTTATCTACCAGAAACAGACGAGAGATTCTTATAAGTACATACGACATGTAATAAAAAAAGAGGTGAGAAACAAAATCGTGAGTCATGATAACTTTTATTGTTTTCCAATCCATGATCATACCCGTCCCATAATCCTTACTAAAATATCTTCTAATCGCGACTTCGTGTTGTACAGATGAATATACTCCCTAAATCTAAATTCATAACATCGAAACTTATCTCATTGAAATGCCATTGGACGTCCGAGATGAGCTTACGGATAAGATCGATAAGCCATAACTTCTCCATTTGGCTGCTGGACCCGTGAAATCAGACTGCTGGATAGAAACACTCTCTCAAGTATAACTAATACGTTATACAGGGGTTAACTGTATAAAGAGCATCCGGCATATGGTATATGCTAATTAGTAAGCCACAAAGTGAGTTCGTATCTCTGATCGAAGGATTAAACTCCACAACGATGTTTGACTAGGCGAATAGATATACGGTTCAACAACAGAACTGATTATTCTCATAGTACATAGGGTATAGGTAGTATAAAGTCAAGCTCTGATCAACCGTTGTGCAATATTTCATCAAAATTGCGGAAACCTCTGATGTTGTAATAGGTGACCCTCTAGTCGCATACTAACCAAGGATTAACTGCATCCCTCACAACCCGTATGTTGTTAGTCAACTAGGTATTACGTCAACTTCCCTTAATTAGGAGGGAGTGGTTTTCAATGAAACTGGCCCGTGACCACGGTTGTCATTTCGAGATTAGGCTAATCGTGTAAATTTCAAATTCTATTAATCATCTGTGGGCAAAGTAAATCCATGGATATAATAACTAACACATAATACACATAAATAATATAATATTTTTGGATTGCGTTATAATTATTTATTGAAATTATCCTTTTTGTATCTTTGAATACTTACTTAAGATGCTTTTAATCGCTCTGAATAGGATGCTATAAAATTATCCATGAGGAGATGAGACGATACTGAAGAATGTACATATATAGTCTTTTTTCGTTATTTAATATTGCATAAAATTATATAATCAGAAGTGGGTACGTAATTTATGCGTTATTCACATTAGTGTAGCATTTACGAGAAAATGCTTGAAACTTGGAGATTTTTATAATTGGTGCGGGTGCGAGAAAGACAGCGCTATAAGAATTTATGTAAATAAGAGAAAGATATCTAGGCAGATAATTTTTTTTCGAATTAACTAAGCAGCGTTTTCAAAATATCTTTGAACAGCCGTAACTTTTTGACGAGTGAGGAAATAAGGGTATGCAACAATGCCTTTTATTTAATTCTTTACGAAGAACGTGAAAATACTAAAGTCTCTATAACTTGCGATTTTTTAATAGATTCTTTAATAACAAAAAAACTCCTGTCACTGTTGGCTAAAAAATATTATAGCAAAAAATAGTGAATAAAAGCGTTTATATAACATAACTACCAAATCTGACTGTTGCTCAAGATCTATATAGTTCCGTATAGTATATCGTCCAATTTTATTCTACGATTATTATTTTCTAGAAAAGACAATGAAACCGGGAAAAGATGATCCCTGCTATTGTGCCACAGTTCACCAATTATCAGACTCCCGTATTGTGCGGAGCCGTCGAACCCTCAGCGAACGGCTAATGAAAAGTCGACGAAGCGTGCAGCCGCCCAGTTCTGATTAGCCCTGCAATTCAAGCGATAACGCACAGCCAAAAAAAGAAAGCCAAGCAAATTTAATGCATTGGCGAGTAATACCGTGCAATAATTCGTAGCAAGATCTGTATACATATACAACAAGAAGAAAAACAGTGAACAAAAAAATACAGAAATAGTAATAAAAAGAATCGTAATGTCCCCATTCAAGACCATATAGAAAATATCTATTGACGATAACGGCCGTCCTGATAGTTTGAGAGAAAGAGATTTTTATCACCACGATATTGTAATCCTCTGACATACTTTATAAATATCGTACCTGTATAACCAAATATTCAATTTTCCATGCGCAACCACGAAAATGTACATCTAACTACGTACGCGTGTTCACGTATGTAAGTACACGTATATACCTGTATATATTAACCATGTAGTACAAGAAGAAGTTATGTCCTCATATACCGACAGAAGTACGTTATGTATTTACGATCACCGTCCCAGCAAGCACCGCGGCGATTTTAAAGTTTCACCGTACTCCTTTCAGCGCCGCCAAAACGACGCGACACGGTTCTTTCAAACTGGCATTATACTCAGTTCCGAACTGACCACGTTTCCGGATGAAATGTCGAGGCTTCGTACAATATTCTCCTGCAGTATCCATATCGTGTGTATTCGCTGAATCGTTGAAATTTCACGACTACGTAATATCTATTTTTTTTTAATCACAAAAGAAAGTTATTTCGGTCAAATAAAAAGCGATCGTTCCATTTTAAACTTACCCAGGAGTATCATGAAGATTAAAACGTATCATCCCAGAAGGAATACAGGTTACTTTTTCTTGTATAGGCGTGGAAACATTGGAGTTCAAGAAGGTTGCATAAATTCATAATGAGCCAAGTTGCAAGCGTAGGCATTGTGGCACATTATGAATTAAATGTACCTTCCTTCAGTTCTCTACCGTACAGTTCATCCACTAGTAGCAACACTGTTACCACAGCAGCACCATCGGTACTCAGTGGTTCCCTTTACTTTACTTTATAATATGGTCCATAGCCGGCAGCCGACTTCCACCAGCTTCCCTCAAACATTGAGCCACGTCCCGAGGGACCCTTTGGAAACTGCCCTTTACAAGTACCATTAAGTGTACGTACAGTGGTTATTCGCATTATTAGACAGCGGATATTCTTTGAGAATTTATTACGCCACCTATAGATATAGTAATAAAGATATAGTAATAATATACACTTGTAGTGTAAGGAATATCGTGATTTTATTCTCAACGTAATATAAATTCGTTATCTTCAAGGCGTTCAGGATTCTTGAACGTGGGGCCGTACTTCATTGCTAACACGTCAAGAGGAGCGGCTACTTTATATCAGTAACTTGAAGTAACTCGAGCTAGACGCATCTTCGTGAAATAACAAGCTAGCAAATATACATATCTACGCATAGTCAAGACGGACACCTGGAATTAATCAGAATGGAATTTAAGTGAGCATTATAAAGCAGAGACGAATGCACTTCAGTTTATATAGTGAAACGTGCGAGAGCGTTTCCGATTCAGGAATCCAGGATATTTCGACGGTTTTGCTCTAATATATGCGAGAACGCCATTTTGGTATTCACTAGGTAATATTTGGTCAGAATTTCATCCGCATTGTTATAACGCATACCGAAAATATTTATTCGATTCATTGTAACGGAGTGTGGATGCTGTAGTATCAGAAATTATGAACTTACACGCAAACTTCATTATAATCAAATTCTTTAAAAAAATATAAATATATTTACAATGTAATTAACTTGTAGTTCATAGGGTCTAATAAAATTCCTAGCAAGAACCAGATCAACACCATTTATAAAGGTAATCGGGAAGTTAAGTACTGTAAATCCTTGTAAAATCAAAACGAAAGAATCCCCAGCGATACGTGAGATTATGAATGTAAATGTAAATCTTTATCCATCCGGAATTTATTTTAATTTGCACCTAATTACACACGGTCCATAGCCCCCAGGTACTTACAGTGCATATTCCTAGATATCCAGAGCCGCCAATTATTTATATAACTAGCAAAACGAAATCTTTCCAGCATAAGTACTGCTAATAGTTGCCATTACGACTCTTCCGTACACTTCCACGTGCATTAAGCATTACGTCAATTAAATCGTATTAAAATATTTTCGCGTACTATTAAAATCATTAAATCTCAATCGTATACCACTTATATGAGTCTAGCCAAAACACTAAAAATAACCAAACATTTTCAGTATTGTCGTGTCTCCAAACAGCAAAGTGGACAAGCAGTCACGAAAGAAATTTACGTGAGCATACAAGTTTGCTTAGTAGCAGAGGAGAAGGTGCGCAGCCTTACAGGAGGTCTTACCCAGTAAGTGCATGCATTTCCAGTACGCCGAAGTTTCCCCAGGAACTTGGCTCTGGTGTAATCCGCAAAAGTGGTTCTTTAGCACACCGCGTGCTCTTCGCGACACACGCGTGTACCAACTCAACGTGCGGTACGAAAAACAACAAAATTTCCCTTACACTACTATATAACAGTTACCGTAATTTCATTTTACCCCCATATACCATACTTGTCCATCCCACTTTACGTGTAGTCTAAAAATGCACTCAACGCGGATTTTTCACAACCCTATATAGCATACCTAATCGAGTCTATATCCATGACCCACTAACAATTTTAGCTTGGTTCCTTAATACACCTGGTCTATAAACATTTCTAAGAACACTAGTGCTTTCTAATTGGTTTCACCTAGCAGCCGAAGGTACACACTGGACCTTGAGATTATAGGTTTCAAGAAGGAAGGCAGAGCAAAGGCAGGCCTAGGATCTAAGTTAAGTCCGTTGAGTATGTCCATGGCCGTGTCTTATCAGAGGGACGCGGTTTTGATCCCCCGCCTACCGTGCCGTAGCATAACAATTACCCTATTATTCGCACACCCCGTGGGCACTTGCGGGCCTACGCCATCAGGGCCAATTCCATAATCGCTACGATACGCCTGCAACATTATTGACTGTCGTAGCTATACGATGCAGATACGGTGTGTTGTACGTAATAATTTGCAGAGACGTACAATTTTTTTTAACTCGTCCCTCGGGATGGGTTAGATCAAAAACATGGAAAGAAACTTGTGCAGAAATGTAGAGACAAAGAGTGAGGTAGAGGACAGGCGTCACGGGAACTGAAAGTGCCGCACCTGTAATTAGAAGGAGTTTGTCCAAACGCGAGTTTAATTCGGCAGAATTAGTTAGAAAAGTCTTAAGGAAACTCACAGCGAATCTTCCTCGAGTCTGCTTGCTTGCTTGTTCCTGAAGACGTGAACAAAAAGAAATCGTTAAATTCACGGAAGTATCGGCTTTGCTACTGAAGTCTTCAACCAACCCTTCTTTCTTGATGGTGCATTCATTGCCCGTATATTCTGAAATATTTTATTCTCTCTTCCTCTGGGAAGTATAGATATGCGTACGCTCTATTGATTCTGCTGATTGCACACGTGAGGATATATAGCGCGAAATATACTCTTGGAATGTAAAGGTGGAGAATGTTATACGTTGAAAATGATACTGAGAGAAATTGTTAAAGAATGGAAGGACTGGTACTTTCTATACGATTCTACGGCGTGTCTATTCGTAATACAGGCTACACGGTATTCTGAGTGGTT
The DNA here is from genome assembly GCA_030142225.1 of Pachycephus smyrnensis. Lineage (NCBI taxonomy): Eukaryota > Metazoa > Arthropoda > Insecta > Hymenoptera > Cephidae > Pachycephus > Pachycephus smyrnensis. The sequence goes on along the minus strand of JARQST010000266.1, from coordinate 2,376,750 downwards.
TATCGATGGCTCGAGCAAAAACAAATCTATCTTTGCTATTTCTTTTTTTTAGTCATACTTTATCCATAAGGTACTAAAGGAAGTGGTTGAGTGCAGACTATCATCAGGAACTGAAAGTAATCATGATTTTTGTGACCCTCCCATCTTGTTAAACTCAAGAATTGCTTTAACTTCTCATCTGCACTTTTGTTATCGCAGAACAAATTGCATGTAAACACTGTGGACAATATGAAATTAATAATGATTAACCACTATTCATAAAGTTTTCATCAAGTTGCTCTTGGCTCTTGAGCCATGAGTAATTAGTGCAGAACTCCTATCATTTACATTTTAAGATTTAGTTTCAACTTGGGCGGACATGACCGCTAAAGTATATATATGTATATGCCATACCATATATATATATATGCGGCATTTCAATCTATATTATATAGATATACATTATAGATTGAAATGCCGTACTCACCTTAACGCTATGAAAGTTATCAAAAGTACGATTTTCCACTAGCGCCACTACATTCAGTCAATCTCGTATTCGCTATTAACGTAAGGAATTTCAAACTGATAAATTTCAATTTTTCCAAATAAATTTCGTAAACCGTGAAAGCTTTTCTAGCTTCTGAGAATTGTCACGAGCCATGTGGTCGAAACATGCATTTACGAGGGGCTCTGCAAATGCACGTCATACACTTTGCCATATCGTTTATAGTTTTATACGACCGCTCGTAAAGTTGTAACAGCGGTACGACTACGACTAAAAATACTAATCAACGATATACTGATACAAACGTCGATGGTGCTGCACGCTATTACATTTTAGATAATAACACACGAGATAGAGTCTTGGTACGCTTGTCTCTTTTTTTTTTACGTTAAAAGACAATGATAGATAATCAAAGATTATAATGTTTTTAAAAGGAAGGAAAAAAATATCATACTACTTATATCTCTTTACGACACGTTTAATATGACGTGACGACACTTTTCATTGGCATCAATATACTGAATACGTCTGCTATGTAGTACAGATATATTACATAGAATACATGTACAGTTATATTCAATAAAAAGTAAAGCTCATCATTCTTCATTAAGCCTGGCTACATTCGGTATCTCACACCGCGTCGATGGTCGAGAAGGTATGTCCAGAATGATAATTAAATTTGGTTTCCACGAAAAGCAGGAGAATTATTGTCCTTCGAGGATGAACGGTTCGAGTCAACGGCTGTGCCACTGGGCTAGTCGATAAATGTGCAAAGTGCCGGTGTCCGCGAGAGTACGCGAGTTCCGTGAATATAAATTTAACACACCCTGTACCATCTGTATTCACGAGAGTCCTTTCTTCTCGTGAACTTCGCCCAAGGATGGCCGAGATCGGGGACAATAAAATACCGACGCGATTTGTCCAGATTCGATTCGCGACTCGTGAACACGAAGCTGACATTATGAGAGTCGAGAATATTTTTCATTCCTGATGTGTCGCCGAGAATTTCATTAGTTCATCGTTTACCTGGGGCTATCGAGGATCTTGCATTTCCACTTGGCAATATATGAAGCTGATATATACTCTAAAGTAGATAGGAAAGTCAGACGTGTTGCATCTTAGCAAAATGTGCATACAGAAAGAAAGATAGGGAGGAAGTAGGGGAGTATTAATTAGTGAATGAACAATTAAGAAATATCATTTATGTTAGGTTAGGTTAAGCTTAAGAAAAAGCTCCTATCATAAATCGAAGGTTCGAAGGGTGAAATTGAATAAAACATACCTTACGCGCTATGACTATTATATTAGAAACTCGTAGATAATCCTGATGAATTAACTCTTGCGACTGTACTGTGTGGTTCATGGAATTCATGGGTTCCGAGTTATGCCGCATTCGGTGGTATGTACTAATTAGCAACATTGCTGCCGGTCTCACCCATCCTCCAGTAACGCCGACTCGCTCCCACTCGGTAGGGAGCACTAGATGCACAATTCATCCGAAGGAATCAGCTGAGACTGCGATTATTATTTTGTTAATTATTGCAAATATTTCAGTGCCGTATGGCGCGGACTCTAACTACCGGTGGTAAAACATGGATGCCCGAGGTAGGATGAGAGGGAAAAGCCCGACAAACTTTTGCCCGCTTGACTTCGCTAAGTTTAATAAAGTCTTTGGCATCTGTAGCTGAATTATCACTGAAGTTAGCTATTTTGGTTGTCGCAAAAACCAACTTCCCGCAAGACAAGTCAGGACGAAGCTCGCGAGACTTCAATAGTAAGTCTTGCGAGGAGTAATAATAAAGTGGTGTGTGTCCCTACAGCTAGAATTAGATAGATGAAAGTTCAAAATGGTCGATCGAGCAAAGTCGGCTCTTTGATAGTTCTGTTCTTCTCATTACTTTTAATGAACCCGAGTAAAGCCGATTACGCAAGAACACAAAGAGAAATTGCGAGGTTAGGAGAAAAAGATATGCAAAAGACTATCCTTGCTGTACACGGTTTTCAACTTAAAACGTAGGAATTGGTATTTCTGATAGGTAGGCACACTGTTTCTGAATTTCTGATAGGTAGGCACATATAATTGTGCTGTACTAATGAATTGTAATTAATAATTATCTACATTAAAATGGTCCTGAAAACTCTATCATTATCGGTGCACGTGAATAAAATGCATTTCATCTGAAATAAACAGGTTCTTTTAATATTAAATATTAAAGAAAAGTTAGCCGCGCTTTGTATGTCAGGCCAAAGGTTGATCGAACTCTGCAATTCTGTAAATTTTCAGGAAGCATTACAATTGTATTAAGTTACATTTGTTATTTATCTAAAAGGAACCATTAGCGTTAATACCCAAGTCAAAATTAGAAGAGGACTTCAAAGCCATCCATTTCGTAATTCATGTAATACGAGTGAGAAGCAGATTAATTTCCGTCAAATCACGTGTAAGCTGATCAAATATAAGCGCTTGCGCCTTGTGCAATGGGTTGAGACTAAAAATAATAGCAGCTTGTCAATGGGATACTCTCAGCAATAAATTATAAGGTCATCGTTTTCTTAACGACGTGTAGGTCAAGTAAAGTCATCTTATTAATGTTACGTAAGGATTTCGAATTTATTTGCAATCGGTCCATTGATTCATATCAAATGGCAGAATGTCTGCCTGAAATTCCACGCGTTTTTATTCATCTGTTTCTGGCTGTTCTGTGTCTTTTAGCTGCCTTCTATCACACGTAAAGTAACAAAGTGAAAAGGCCGAAACCATGTCACAAAGAACAAACTCATTGGATCTGATACAGGGGCTTCAAGACATTGAGACTCCAATTGGTGCTCACCTTGCTGGGATTTATAAACGGTAAAGCTCTCTTGTAACCTATAAATCTGAAGTTTGACTTTATTGGTTGGATTTATTGAAAGTGAGATTCTTATTTTTTTGCAGGAGCTTTGCATTTGTGACTATAAAGGATAGGCTGCCAGTCATCTTAACAAAAATTGTTGATACTTTAAGCCGTGACAAAGATGAAATTATTAGGCAATATGGACAGGTGAATATATATTTGCATTACTTCAAATAAAGTTTGTGCATAAGAATGCATATAAGTTTCAATATACATTATATTTAGCTTAAATAATTGTTTGGTACTAAAAATGTTTGAACACTTTTGTGATCAATCTGTGTAATCACTGTTATATGCATTTTATTGATAATCCTTATTTTATTAAATACCTACAGGAATCAGCAGATGAAGTGAAACAAATTATAGGTTCTATTAGTAAATTAAAAAATGAAGTAGTTACTAATAAACCGTTACAACGACTTCCTTCAGTTGATATTGATGATGATACTGATATATGGAATGAGTACCTTGATGAACGTACCAAAATAGAAGGAGAAATACCCTGTTGGTTTAACACACATTGGTTATATTGTGAATGTTATCTCTATCGTAGGCTCGCACAAGAATTTGCACTCACGTAAGCTTTAAGCCATACTGTTGATAAGTCAGTACTTTCAAAAATGAATCCAATGAATGAAATCATGCTTGTAATTTCAGGAAAACCCTGAAAAAATATGACCCTTTTAGAAAACAAAAGCAAGATAGTTTTACTGGATCGATCAGTAGTATCACTGCCCTTAGTCACTATACGATGGATCTTATTAATAGAACAGAAAATGTATCATCTGCTGAACGAAAACATGAATTCATTAAATTAATAAAAGTGGACCTTTGGGGAAACAGGTAACTTTTTTCAAAATGAGACAAAATTGCTTATTTTATACTACCATCTGAAAAAATACATGAAATCTTAACCGGTGCTATATTTTACTTACAGATGTGATTTGTCTCTTAGCGCTGGCGCTGAGAGTAATCAGTATGGGAATCCAATCTTACTATTAGAATCATTAGAAAAAGACATTCTCGTGGACGAATCGAAATATGTTTGGGATCTTCTAAGTAAGACTGACAAACAAAATGGTTCTGTCATTGTCGATATAATACTAGACAATGCAGGATATGAACTATTCACTGATTTATGTTTGGCTGCATTTATGGTGGCTCATGGTCTAACGCAAAAAGTTCGTTTTTACGTTAAATCTAGGCCATGGTACGTGAGTGACACTACTGTCAATGATTTTCATTGGCTAGTGCAACAAATGAAAACATCGTCAAATCCTGATTTATCGGCCTTTGGTGAAATATGCGCCAATCATGTGCAAAATGATATCTTCACCATAGAGGTATTTCGTCATACCCGTTACTAACTTAATCAATGAGCTAGTTACATTTGACTAAATTCATTAATTCTAATGCAATTGTTGACGTTACAGGAAGAATTATTTTGGACTGAACCTTATGACTATGCGCAAATGAAAACTCGCGACCCAACATTATACGCCAAGCTCTCTGATGCCACATTGGCCATATTTAAAGGCGATCTGAATTACAGAAAACTGACTGGTGATATCAATTTCGAACATACAACCAGTTTTCTACAGTCACTGCGAGGTTTTACACCAACCAATCTGCTCAGTTTGAGAACTATAAAATCAGATATTTGCGTCGGTTTGCCACCTGGCAAAGCAGAATCAATTCGCGCAAAAGATGAAAACTGGCTAATCACTGGTCAATACGGCCTTATACAAGCCACCATCAATAGTGGCTGTCCATGCATACAAAAAGCATGTTAAATCGCATAAGAGAAATTTATAATATTGAAATGTTATCTGAAAATTAATTGATCATTGCTGCAGCAAAACAGCAGGGTTCAGAAAAGATTTAATTTTCTGATTGCACATCCCCCCTTTTACGTATATTTACTTTTATAACTTCGAAATATTCAATTTCCATATTTCGACATGTACATACATAACATTTTCTACGAAAAATACTTTTTTTGTCATAAACAAACCTTGTACGTGCGGTTCAAGACAAGTAATGTAACCGCAGAAAGACACAAGAAATTAATATTTGGAAAATAAATATATAATTGAATCGAATAACGATATTATTACAAGTCAGTAAACACATGTATCTGCGCATGCAAAACATGTCACCTTTCTCGTATATTTAGATTTATGTCGAGGGACAAGAAACAGACAGTCTTGATGTAGCAAAAGTAATCTAATGTAAACAAGACATAACGTATTATTTTTATCAATCTATCAGGATCTTCCGAATGATTAATTAATCCTCACTAAATACAGCTAACTCGCTCCCAAAATTTTGTCAAATATACCACAGCGATATTGCTCAAGTCTGCAAACGTGTCAATTATTTACAGAAAGACGAATTCCCGATAATTGCCATACAATTGTGTACTACTTGAAGTAATATTTATTTCATTACACTTAGTAGTAATACATTATTTAATAATAAGGGTAATAAGTAACCATTATTCGTAAATACACGATAATATCCTTCTGTCCTACAAACGTTTGTACAATTATTCATTATAACTTATATCAAATGATGGGAAAAAATATTTAATTTGAAATGAACTCTATCCCTTCTTCGTCATTCTCTCAAAAACACCTAAATAGCAATCATTATACATCCTTAATTTGATTACACTAATACTTTTAGTTTACAATAGATAATTATTTATTTATTTAAATCATCGCTTTGCATGCCTTTATACACTATTCATCGATTTATGCAATTATATCCTAGTACGCAATTTCTCCATGTGTTGACCCAATTAAGAGGTCACGAAATGACAAAGGAATTGTTTCACAGAAAACACCACTATCTCGTAGGTATTATCACCATATCGAAGGGCCTATGGTGCAACATAAGTACAAGTGTGCGCAAAAATGAGAACAGGTGTATTGATATTCATGCAGACGATACTCAGTTGTACAGCAAAATATCAAATGTCCAAAGTATATTTCCATTGGTCATACTTAGCGTAGAATAGTCATAAGGTTTCTAATATTCAATTCTCAGTAGTATAGAAATATTAGAAAATTAAAACATGGTGCATACCAAGTAAAATCAATTTAAAAATACCTTCAAATGTCCTATTGATATCCCCTACTAATCGACGTTCCCTCTGTAATGATTTTATGGTCCCAAAATGCATATACGCACCGGGAACGAATCTGATATCGAAACCATTCGAATTGGGAATGATAATTTTCATCTGCTTCAACTTTACATAGTTCCATTTGAACTTACTTTCATTATACGTTACAGGAAACTTCAATACCCTATTAGATACTGGATTACAAACCCATCAATATTATTTTACGCAATGCCTAATTGCTCGATGCTCATGCTAGAAAAATAATGAGCACGTTGTTATTGGAACATTAGCGGTAGAGAACTCTAGGAAATATATGTACACGTAATGACAAAGTAAACGGGGTCAAAGAGGGATGATAAGAGGTGTTTCCCAAACCGTTCAGCAAATTACTTTGAAGTTCTATGAACCATCGACCAGGTAACCGCCAGGCGAATGTAATGAGAACATGCTCTAACGTGTTTCTAAATTTCCAAAGCCATGACGCCAGTTCTGAGTATACGTATCAATTTGACCTTATGAATTCATTGGCCTTATATTCTCAAGTAAAATGAAATTTCGATTATCGTCCCCTCTAACCCTTTGAGAAACATTTTACACCTCGTCAATTATGGCATCACATTGCGAGCGCATCGGTATTCTCATTTTTCACACACTTTGTGGTAAAAAAAGACGTCTGACGCCATTCGAAAAGTATTTACCAAGCTAGTTTATTTAGCCCTACAGGTACATGATGGAGCCATTTGGCTAAATTGCACAACACACTTTGTCGAATAGTTTTGACAATACGTTTTCAAACGTTAGTAAAAAAGCTACTTTCGTTTTGCAAACTTACGAGCAAACAACGATCATTCGAAAACGTACTATCTGAATGGTGTTAGTTGTGTTTGTGATTGTATCTCGTGGTCAAGAAAGAAATCATTTTGTTACTGAAGTACAAAATATTATAAAGCTGTAGGATCAAGTTCCTCGCATAATATACATCGCTGCGTGTTTCTAGCACCGACTCGTAGGGATAATTAAAAGCTTGGAAAGTGTTCAAGTGGCAGTAAGATACTTGTATGTTACCAAATGAAAAAGAGAAAACATCGTTGATGAAAATGGCACTGGCAGATATGGATTCTATATCCTTAACGTCTTAAACTGTATATATATTTGCTTGCTCAATGCTTTTATGATGCTGTAACTGGACAATATTGTAATGAAAATAGAATGATGTTTCTTGTAATATTTCATCTATCGTCGTGTATTTGACCAGCAAATATTTAAGTAGGCAAAATTTCGGTACTCAGTACGTTTATCTTTAATACACAATAATTATGTTGTAAACAATAACATTAAACAACTTATATTTATGTAGGATTTGTTACACGATTTCTTTACAACGAGCAAGCACGTGTTAAAATTATTCAGCTGCGTGATGCGTCTCAACTAAAATTATAAAATATCGATGAAACGATACACGTCACTCCACTAAATTAGTGAATGCTGTGGTTTTACTAATAGAGAATCAACTGAAATAGCAGGTTTTTAAAATGTTGATATTCACTTGAATGTAAATGATCATAAATTATTTTCGTTTATATATGCGCTACCAGAACTGAAAAAAGAATGTATAAAGAAAGAAAACCTTTCCACTTCGTTACGCTGAACTGAAAAGAATTTTACGACTTTTTTAATATAACGAAATAGCCACGACACTAGCAAATATTATTATTTCACGTATTACAACTTGATAAACTTTTGGTACCATACTGCCACTTTACGGTGCCACAGGCTGGCTGGCTGGGTCAAGTTAGTTTCTTATAGTGGAAAAGGACTCATGCTGGAATACGTGTAACTCCGAAAGCTGGTGTAGTTAAAGAATCACTAAGAGTATAGCGCAGATCGAAGTGATGGATACCAATAAGGTATGGGACAAAACGTAGTGTCTATAGACAGTCTTTTTTTAAAGTTGGCATCGCAACACAAGCACGCTTGACCTATTCACTCACGCTTTTACACGCGTTACTTACTTTTGATATATCATTCTCTTTTTTATTATTTATGGACAGTTCTGATATCGATAAAACATTTTAAATAATAACAATGGAAACCGCTTACGTTCAAAAAACACTAAACCGTTTACACTGTTCACTACAGGTTACTCGGAGTTTCCTGTACGAATGCATTGACGGCCGTTTTTTTTTTCAGCGGACATAAAAAATGATAATCCCACTTTTCACAACAGTATCCAGTACTCGTTCCTTATACTCCTAGATTATGAAAGGGATGTTACTTGGTGAATGCTGCGAATACCGCCCAGAGAATGGGATTAGCATTGCGCTTCGCAGCTTCTGCCTCGAAATCAAGCTCTAAGAGGGTTCTCACTCGTCGCATCGCAACTTCGTAATCATCGTCGCATAAAGGTGCAAATGCATTTTCCAAGACGTCAGCGGCGTGAGCTAGAATCACTAATGCCAGGGTTCGCCGATCCATACGTCCGGCATCGTTTACCCAACGACCGAGTACAGCTTCCTGAATCTGAAAGGCGAAACGTGTATGGAGCATAAAAGCATTTACGTCGACAATTCAGCCAAAACTTATTGCATCCGTGATGGTTTGTAGGCTAAGTTTTATTAATTTCATGACAAATCGTGCGTTGACTACATTTTTAGAAATGATACTACCCACGTTTACTACTACCAACTGACTGTAATCAAACTAGCAAACCGCATACCTGCGACTAGATAAGATATTACTTCCTTTGAACATAATGCTCGTAACATTTGATAATATTCATTATACGAAATATTTAAAAAACTATTATCTAATGTGCATAAAGTATGTTTAACAACCTTTTTAACAAGGCGCGTCTTAGCCAAGTTGTCCGTGAGTGGATGAGTTGTCATATCAAACAATAGGAAATTTTGCTTCTCGGTCGTCAGCACACCCTTTTCTACTAGATTTTTTGCTAATCTTTCTCTAACGTTTTTCAGCTGATATCGCAGTTTTAATGGATTCCACGTTTCACCTTTAAAAGTTGAAATCAGGATTTAACTGGATGTTCTGCGAAAAAAGAGTCACATTTTTCTCTTATATTTTTTTCTACCAACCACTGAGATACTCGATCCAACTTTGAACTGTTTCTGGAGGATCAGTCTCTTTGATGTGTTTCAAAGCTTCATCTAGTAATACATCACCCGTGGGTGCATTATTTTTTAGTAGAAGCTTTCGTGCCAATAATCCTCTTTTACGCATTCCTGCCTTTTCCAGTTCTACTCGGCCACGGAGACCTAATTCAGCCAGAATGCATCCACGCAGTCCTGAACTTATACAGTCATTCCAGAATGATGTGTAACCCTGAAAATAGATATTGTTATACCATGTACATATGCTGAATCAACACAACTCCATTGATTGTAACCTATGAAGAAGGTATAAAGAATTTATAAATGAAACTACTTCATGCTATGCACAAACGTACTCTCTAACATCTATGCAGTCTGTTGCATAACAAGGCTAATTGAAGTCGTGAAACAGGCGTGTTAACGCCATTTCCCTTTCGCAGCATCATATTATTCACTAAAACTAAGATACTTGAAAATCTTTTACATTATGCCAAGTAAGAGTACTATCATCTTACTCTGGAGAGAAAGTGAATGTAAGTCAATTGCTCAGTGCCTAAGATTAGTCAATGCAGTGCAATACTGAAATTGACCCCACTATGACTTATTAATATTTTAGTTCAATGAAACCAAAATATTGCAAAAAATATAAAAGCATAACATTCTGATATCATTCAGAATTAACAAATCTAACTATACGGTAAAAGATTATTAGTGCATATATATAAATTTGATCTGACAAGCACAATTAACTGATGTAAATGAATTATATAAATGATCGATATCTATAAAAAAAATGTACAATACATTAAGTATTTCATACTAATCCATGCACAAATATATAAGAACAATAATATACAATGCCATTAATAGTGAAACTTCGAGATTCATATAAATTCAAAAATAAAATTTGGGCAACAGAAAGTATATTACTTAGATAGAGATACATTTTCAGCCAAATATAATACATTGCATCTAACTGCAAAACTGCATGGTATATACGTCCTCCATAAATTGTACAGCAGCAAGTCATGAAGATTCGAGCAGTACCTATTTAAGACTGTAAACACCAAATTGTAAAGAAACGCTAAGAGAGAAGAAGCACAATTAAAAACCACAGTCACATATTTACAAGCATCATAGAGTTTGTATAAATATTGAAAAACAAAATAACTAATTGCAAATTTTAACGTTAAACGTGGCAATTAGGAACATATGTATATAAATATGATGACGTCATGTCTTATCACATACATCAAAATACTTTGCTAGGATGCCAGCTCACCAAAGGATAGCACGCTTTCACGAAAGCATCAAACGGTAATAAAAACATGGTTAATAATCATATCAGTACAAACCTCCTTATCCTTGAGACCCAATAAAAGAACCTCTTCCATAAGTGTGAGTCGAGTCTCCTTGTCGGAGTCCTCGTCAATTGTAGGATTTGAATTGAGATCCTTTTGGGATGAACTGTCAGAATCCACTCCATGGCCAGAAAGTTTGTCTGAATTTGCAGATGCCTGCTCAGGCGAGTCGTCCTGGCCAAGTCCACTAGCACTGCCGCTATTAACCACTCTGCGCCGTTGTACCAGACCGTCTGTACGATTCATTCTCAAATCCGTTTCGTCCGAATCGTGCACACGTTTCAAAACGCCGCCGTGTCACACCCCAATAACGTAAATCGACACAGAATTAACGAGAACTCACGGCATGTATCGTATGATAAACACTATTCTGTTGACGTTTGCTCCGACACGACATATCTTCGCAAGATGGCCAGCTCCCTCCCAGCAATCACTTTTTTGTTCCACCACCAACCAGCCGATGCGGCTGGTGCTGGTACTCGTCCTGCTGTTCACTGCTGTTGCTACTGGTTTTATCGCTCTCCACATTCAACCAACGAGACCTGAGAGACCGGCCAGCAATCCGTTGCTTCGGCGACGTAGCAAACGTTAGCAAGTCTCTAGTGTATCACGTCGGTATATACAATATATATTTCCACGGCCGTCTCACAACGATAGGCCTGCGAATAGAAAAGATCATAGAATATGTAACACTAATAGATAGGATAATCCACGTTATTTTCAGTCAAGCTTTGTCGGTAAAATACCGATGGTTTTGAGCACATTTTGCTTTTGCAAAAGTCTCGTGATCGTCGATCATTTTGATATGAGGAAGATGCGAAATACCATTACTTTGTCTATTCTTTTAATTAGCTGTACTGAGCAACCGTTTTATCTTTACAGATTCAATCAGTCCTAGACTGCCTTTAACACGTGTGCTGATTTAAAACCGACCTTTAGGTGATTAGCGTTGCTTCTAAGGATTAAGCTAAGGAAAATTACAACGCGATGTAAATTAATGATAGGAAGGATCTGCTACGTGGGAGAGTTGAGCGATAACCACCTTTTGTTTCGTCTGTTCCTCTATTTCTTTATGTCACTATTGTTAAGGATATTCTAACAAATTGCACCGAGTTACAGACTCGCCATTGTTCGTGCTAGTTGACTCACTGCTTCTATAATGTTTTGACTGCATATGATGTGACGTAAGATTCTAAGGCAGACAGAACTTTGATCAATTTGTTTCATTATTATCTCCATGCTAAGGATATTTGAACGTAATTTTGAATAAGTACATACCTGTGTGTATATATATCCTTAATTATATAGTCAACACTTGGATTGTTTCTAACGTTTTATTTATGATTTATATTAATTATCCAATCCGCAACGGAACTGGTCCACAAGTTTAAATGCGAATAACGCAGATGCTGCACTGTACAGTTATAAGCAGTCAAGACGTAATTTTTTCAAACATTATTACACGTTTTATAATGGATATGGATGCAGCTATGCAGTGCATGGCTTAACTGTGCTTAGTCCCGCGTCACTGCTTACAATAAACTGCCAGCTCACCTGCCTCCATCAGACGTCTTCGAGTTATCTCGGGCCACGAATAGATACGATGGATCAGTTCATAAATGCACTGAAAAATGATATCTACCGCAATACACTGGAATTTTGAGCGATCACTTCTCGTTCCGCCTCATAAAACGTCGATATCGTTTCTGCCGTTAAAAATACTTTTCGCATTCCCTCCTTCTGCAGCAATTATTGCTGCATTACATACGGTACGATTTTTTATCGATTTTTAAATACTGCAACAACATCAAACATGTGAAACTGTCATTTATTCGGCAGCGAAGAACTGTTTAACGGCTTGCACTACGTTATGTCTGTGTGCCTGTGAGTCCAAGATAAATGTTTACACGCGTATAGCTCTATTTAAAATTCTGAAGGAACCGCTGAACTAATTGTATAAAAATTTACAAAAGAAATCAAGTTTCGGATACAAATCAGACATTAACGTTCATAGATCTACAACATTTCCGGTTTCAAAATGACACAAGGACAAAACTCATTTTTGGTGTGAAAACAAGTGCACGAAACGTAAGAACGTGGTGACGCATATTTTTAATGAATATTTAAAACCGATTTATCAACATATTTTTTAAATAGGTTTACTGTTCAAATAACGTTGCAAAGTATGAAATGTACCAATTGAACCTATCTCTCGTTGCTCTAACTCTGCTAGCTCTGTTTGATATCACTCTTATCATTTCGTTTACAAATAACACAACCCCTGTACTCATATCATCAATTCCTACGTAACGGCATCAGTGCAATTCCCTAGTGATAGTTTTAATAAACTAGGCGAATGCATTGTGTCACAGACAACGATAACAATGAAATCATACCGTTGCACCTTGTTCATAGAACACGGAACATTATGCTTACAGTTATGCGCACGTGTCTTCAAAGTATCAATAAGCCGGTACGTGCACATACGCATTCTTCATTCATGCGTGACATTTCAAAGGTCTCACAATTACTGTACTATAATAATTTTCTACTAACGATCCATCAGTATCATGAACACATCTTATTTCTTTTATATACAAAACAGATGAATTACTTTTTCATACTTTTTACGAGTACACTGTTTCGCGATCGTACAAAGAAATTGCACATTCAGACTGACTCATATACGTATTTCAAACAAAATTGTGCATCTTTTTTTATGACAGTAAAGAAAAATATACCACCTTTCAACATTATTTTCATTGTTATCTTCTATCTCGCAAAGTGCAAACACAGACATAAAGTGCATCAACAAGTGCATCAGCACCAACTGACCAATGGATTTCTCTTAAGGGTTAATGACTAACAGTTTATTGTCAAACGGCAAAGCGATGCTTGACACCGAAGTTGATGATTGTTTCCCGTATTCAATGTCAGCACAGCATAATGCAATGTAGTGGGAGCAACAGACTCGTAGGCATTGGAAAGGTTGGGTGAGACACTCACTCAGTCGTCCAAGTTCGCTCGGTCGGAGCGCACAACTCGATTCTGAAGGCTCCTTCTCGTAATTCGTATACTCGTGCGGATTATTAAAAAATCAATCAATCCGAGAAGAATAAGGCTCGCGCGATAAGAACGCCAAATAATTCTACATACGGGTCTTGGTTGACCTTTACGAAAATGCATCAGTATTGTTAAATCGCGCTGTAAACAGGTAAGTGGAGAATATAGAAAAAAGAGATGCTATAAAATAATAATGAGCATCGTACGCTGTGCAAACGCGAGCGGAATCAGTTATAAAAAATCGTTCAAGGGATACTTAGAATTTTTCATCATACCGACGGAAATCCCAAATGGTGTACTTCGGGGTCAATTGGGGTTGAAGAGGATGATTGTGAGTAAAGTGCAGGCAATAATTTCCTATATGCTCGGCGTAATCGGATGGTTCAAACACCTTTGGTGTTAATACCGCAAAAGGGAAACTATGGGAACAATGTGCAATCATAATTCATAATTAAATCTTACAATGAGCCGAAGAGATTCTCAGGCTAACGATGTGAACCCTCCTGTAGATCGAGTTATCTTGAGAAAGAAATCGGTAAGCGCGCCTTGACTTCCCTGCCGAATAGCAGAGTCGAGATTATTACTCGTGCATCGGGTTTATTGGCCACTTCGGTGCTTTTAACGATCCTCTCGTAAAACGGTTCGGCTGATAAACCCCATTTTTCGTATAGGTACATACACCTCTGGCAAATGAGGTATGCACATCAGCTTCGAAAATCTCCGTAAAGGATAAAGGCAACGTGGAGAGGATAAAACAAATTTTTATTATAGTGAATATAATACAAATTGATTACCGAACGATGTACCGTTCATCTGCAGTCGCAGAATCCGACCGATGAATTATTTATCGGCTCTCGCGTGATCTCATCGTAGTGACTAATTCAAAATCTTTATTTCCGAGTAACGACAGAAGAAGATTTTAAATCCTATAGAATAAACTTAACAGGAAGTTCTGTTAAAATCACGGATATTAATTGGGATAAGGTACACGGCGTATCTGATATCAATCCGTATTACGAAAGTTTATTATCGTGTAATAAATGCAAATAAAAAATAATTATACAGTAACGCGTAAGAACGTATAATTCGGCATTCTTTCTTTCGCAAACCTGATTTGTGTGAAGTCACTAAATTTATCGTGAGGCACACTTCATTTTTTTTATCACAACACAATCATGCTGATTAGAACGTAGAAAAATAATATAACCATGGCCACGGGCAAAGCTGACTATCACAACACGTAAGAACTCGATAAAAACAACCATATAAAGTATCCAAAAACCACGAATGCGATAATTCTAAATAAAAAGTAGAATAACACGAAAACACGTGTCTTGCGGTAATTCCGTCAACCGGACAGAGTTAAAAATATAAAGAAAAGAAAACAAGCGATTCTGTATTAACCAAAATTCTCAAACTTCACAATTCGGACAGTCTCAAGTGAAACGTAATAATTATAAATTACATGAGATGAAGTAATATCATAATTTCATAAAATCATCAGAGGTCTCAAACCTGATGCACGTATCATCCGATGGAATTTATCACGAAATAAAACTCCACGTGACAAGCTCTTAAAATTTAAGTATATGAAAATTATTCGTGGTCCACATCATTATACTGTTGTTCGTTTGCTTGTCTGTACAACTACCTACTTACCTTACCTTACCTTACCTTGCCTTACCTTCCTTCCTGCCTGTCTGCCTTACCTTACTGCCTGTACAATCTTTCTCGCTTTTACGGTTAAACCACTCGATGCGATACCCGTCTACGAGGCATTGTAAGACTCGCAGCCAGACACAGTGTTACATTCCTAAGATGATTCAGGTTTGCCTGATGCTCCCCTGTGGTTCGGTTCAGATGCACGTTCGATAACCGATATCCAAGGTAGCTAACGAGGGTGTTGCAGCACCCTTACATTAGAATCTTCCATTAGAAATAAAAGAAATAATAATACCCGCTAGTTCCTGCATAGAGCTGGCTGACGTATCTTACAAGTTTACTCTACCAGTTGTCAATAGGTACGTCTTGCAGTATAATACATGGGGAGACTCTTATAGCAGAATCTAATTATTAGCATCGTATACAGAGTGTAATTGATTTCACGAGATTCGATTTATCGATTTCTTTATATCATACTCTCCAGTTATCTTTAAATGATACATCCGAGATTAACACTGTTTCTTGATACGTTCTACTAGGATGGGTTTTATTAAAATTTGTAATACTGTTCTCGTTTTCCCATGCTATCTATCTATGGTCGTTTCACGTATTCCAAATGTGTTACTAACAATGATGCCAGTGGTATATGGTCTCGTCGCAGTGTATTTGATTAGTGCAATAGAGCGTACAATGGTTCCCGGACGTATGTTACACATTTGGAGTATTGTGACAGCAGACCTGTAAGAAATATTTACCAGTGAAAGTATAGCTATGAGAAGTTATGCATATGCATGGATATTCTAAAAGCTGTTACGAGAACACTTGTGGATGCGCATTACACATTACATATGACGTCCACGAGATTATGCCAGAGTGAAAATAGAAATATCATTAAGATGCAGATTTTCTCAGCGTTCAGGTAAACGCATTGCGCATTTAACAGAATCATACCATTTAGGTTGCGTGGAGTGAAAGTATCTGCACGCCATAACGAGTACACCCCATAGAGACATACAACACTTTCATGCCGTGCGAAATAATTAATGTCACTTTGCAAATTGCCTTTTACGGTTTGTAATCACTCATTTTCCACAGTGAGTTATGCGACTCCTCCCGCCATGCGAAAAAATCGCGTCACGACCGTAACACGTGGCAACTTCGAATATCTACAAAACCTCCAGCTAAAATCTACATGAAAAAAGCGTCCAGTGAATTTAAAATCAAGGTCACGCCATGTATAACTCTTTCAATTTGCTCCTCCTTAAATATGATTTGTTAAGCGTTTAGCGGTTACTTTTAAACTGGTAGCAATTTCGAGTCGTGCGTTCTCCGCCTGCTACGGCCATATTATAGCGTTGAGTTACATTACGAAGTGTATATGCATACGTCGCAAGAATCTTTCTTTATTCACTCTCGTTGTGGTTGTAACATGGCGACACATATCGCAGAACAGCCTCATACGACTCGATAGGCAAGAAGGACAGTCGCAACAAGCATATACTCGTATCTGTGAATACATTTCGAATTTTTCGTGTAAACACTATTTACGTTTGCTTCACTAGAAATTTTACGGTACTGTTGAGGCATTTTAATAAAATCAAAAATATCAGAGGTTCTTCGTGTAACTCAACTATATGAATGGGCATTAAGAACTATATTAACCTTAAACTAGAAGTTGATTTCTAATTTGAAAACATAGGATATTCATGGTAGTCGCGTTGAGTATTTCCTTAAAGTTTCTTCCTGTTCTTCACATTTAGCATATAGATAGTCTAGCTATTGTTTTCCATGGATGAGGAAACGGAAGAGCAATTAGCATTTCGCATTCCAGTGCCGTATGGATAAAATGGAGCAACTGTGTCCTTGTCCTTTGATAGATTTATGGTCATTACATCGATTTCTAGTTTATGTGTAAGCCGTGGTATGTGCTTCGCGAGAGTTCCACGCTTGGGAGTTTATAATAGTCTTTAAGAAACGTAATGATTTTTTATTCTTGGTACGGTACGCGTGTGGATAATCAATATGTTCTTTCGTATAAAATACCAAGACGCGTGCAGTCTAGAATTAGGTTAAGATAATATTACGATGCGAAATGATTCAGAGGCGTCCATAAAACTTCTCTGGATTTTATCGTTCGGCACAGATAACTTAATCTGTAGATAATGATAATATCGGCACAGGAAGTACTTTCAAAATGAACTAATTTATTTTAATAATCAAATCTCCTGGAACGTCAATGTTAATCCGCTTGCTATGTTATTATCCTAAAACGCGATTAAAATTGACAAAATATCAACTATGAAAATGTAGCTCCTAAAGTAAATCAAGGTGGATGATCGTCTCTATCCAATTCCAATCATTCTCTTTAATCAAAATAATTATTGACTTCCACATCGTCAAGCTGATTCCGGATCAGGGTCGATGTCTGACTCACCCAAAAGAGATCTCTAGTGTATCACACTAGCTCTGCTTGTTCCTTGACTAACACCAGCAGTAAGATGAATGAAATTGGACACCGTCGAGTTCATTCTATGCCCGTATGCTATACTCTGTGATTTTTCTATCCTCCGTATCTCTCCATGCATTCATTCGATACACCTTGTGACCACGAAAAATGCATCCGCTCCAGAGAGGTGTGTGAACTTATCTACTGGATGACGTAACGCAAATGGGAGATGGACACTAAAACTTTGTTTGCGACTTGACCACAGACCACAAGGTCTACGCGTGTACCTTCTATTCTACGGGATTATACGGATGAGAAGGTCGAAGGATTTAGAAATTAATAAAACGAAGAGGAAAAAAGAGCCGTGAAAAATTAACGGAAAGAACCAAACGACTCGTATTACGCATCTCTTCTGAATGACGACTACCATAATAATACCTGATGATACGTTTGATTATTTGCTGAAATAAATTTACTATTTTCAAAGAGCGAAACTAGACGACACGCTATCCTCATTCGGCACCACAAGCCGCGTCTGCATTGACAGCTTTCACGAGCAACCATCATGCACTCTATACTGGAAAGACCAGTAGTTCCTCTTCGACCTCCATTCCTCGAAGCTTCACGGTTAGATATTAGAAACAATACAAATCGATTCGCCCCGTTTCATTCATTTATATACGTACGTGTATTAAAAAATTTCCAAAATTACCTTTCATCATTATATGTATGTATATATAAACGTACAGTCTCTCTAGTAAAGGCCAGCCAGTCACGTATGTACCTAGGCTCTTCCAAGTGATAAAGGCATAGAGTACGTACCCGATAACTCTCTTGGCGCATTGTTTCAGGCCCTCAGAGTATATCCATAGAGAGGGTTGGCCAACTAGCGGCCTTGGGGCCTCGTCCTTATACACACGCGTAAAGAACCACGTACAGACATATCGGACGGTCGTTGTACATTTGTGCGCGAAGCCCGAGAGCATAGTTACACAGCTATTCCAGTGTGGAATGTCTGGCATGTCGCTCATCAAATGCCCACAAAATAAAAGGACCTTGCCGGCCTTGATAATGTTCCTTCTGAGTTCCGAGGTCTCGAAAGAGCGTGCCCGACCGTCTGCTGCGTGTGTAAGGGTCAGCTTTCTCGTGACACTGTCCGCATACGAACGAGCGACCGATCATGGAAAGGCGGATAAGGAGAAAATTCACTACGTGGTACGAGGCTACTCACGCCTTTGCTCGAGGCATTTACTGAAACTGCAGACAGGATCTAGTAATCGACAGACATGGGGATAGGAGGACATAGTTAAGTGCGAGCGTGAAAATGTCCCTAGATTTTCTGTTCACTTCAGCTCTTATTCTAGTTTATATTATCCAGGGTCGTTTATACCTCTTGTGTGCACGTTATCGAGGAATTATTATGCGTGCACGTGATATTGGTAATTAACCATTTTATGGAACCATATGGTTAAGCATAAAATAGTAACGTGCGTGTATAGTCTGAAATCAATCTCTGTATCGTCTAGGGACATTTGCATGCTCTTTAACTGCTGTTATATAGTTCGGAACAGTACCATGCGGTAGTTTATTCTTTTGGATGATGCGATAAGAAAGGTACTGCGAAAGATTATAATTATGCAAGTAATATAAAGAAGCTATTTATAGATTTATTTGAAATATATAAGTATCCGTTTTTTATTTACACACTGTATAACATTTGAATTTTATACCCTGGTAGATAAATAATATCACAACGTTGAAATCTTGAGGTTAAGTGAGACAGGACTTTGTGCAGCAGCAAAAAGAACAACGTGTTTTTTTACTACAAAAGTTTACCACGGTCTCCGTCGCGGTACGTATGAACGTGAGAACGAATAACCGACATCGTCATTACGTAATTTCTGTTAAATACACGTAAACCATATTATCAAGAACAGTTATTATTACAGGATTACTGGAAGCGAATATCTCATATGTTCGCAGTGTACCTAAATCACAATCTCCTTATACACCCAGTACGATTATAAATCTCACCGAATGGCAGGGAAAGTCATGCGATCTTTAAGCTGCTCCATTTTTTTTAATAATCTCATGGAAAGTTCAGGAGCATAGGTTACGACCCTGGATTTTAAGTGCTACCGTTAAAATCACCTCGCTAGTTAACTCCGTGGCCCGGTCACGCCGAGCCGGACTTAATCTGGAACGTCTATACGAGTTTGCAAGTAAGCGCAGCAAGAACTTGTCCGGTTGTAGCGACTTGCAAGGCGAAAGACAGACTCGGCACGCAGATCCTAGAATTCCAGCTAAGGTATATAATAATATCTAGGAAGAGAGCAAGTTACGACTTTGTGTATAGTTTACTTCGCGTATGCTTTACGAGTACTTATTCGAGTGAGTACTACAAGTATGTACGCTTCGCGTATGTCACTTCGATTAAACGGTATCCGGAATAACCCGCCACTGAAAATACTTACGGGATTATTAGCTGACGGTACGGCAGCACTGACGCTCCAGCTATTTCAAAATGCTTGGTTAAGAATTATCTTGGTATGGCGAACTGGTGGAAGGCTTCTTTCTTTGAGTGATCCTGATGTGTATAGTTATTATAGTCCACGTCTTGGACGGACGTGGCACACTTAATGTATCATTCTTTTTGATTATCAGAATAGGCTATTGATTTGGTCTTGAATCGACCTCGAATGGTACATAATTATTGAACGTGTTAAAAACAAATTATACTGTTGGATAAATTCAGCGTCGTGATCTATGGTTAGCGCTTAATTATAAAAAGTTTAGCGTTAAGTCGTGGGATGAAAGATCAGTGCCGGTTTAGTGTAATTTATGCAATATGCATGATTTGACTAGTGAAATGCATAAATGGATATGTGGAACGGTTGCATAAATAATTAATAATCTTGTTTATAAATTCGATTATTTTTGTTTAGAGAATGTTGCTTATAACTGATCAATTCGTACTGAATTCAGCAGTGAGATTTGTTCGTGATGATTATTCATAATCGATTTGCGTCAAGAAACGGGATCGTTATTGACTTGAAGATGGACGAACGATCATCGCTGCTTTATAAATTGAGTTGTATATAGTTCTGGTAGCGCTTTAAAATAGACTTAAGTAAAATAAATGCCTGTATAGCAACAGTGCGAGGGACTCTGATGAAATCAGAGCCGCACTTTAAGAATGCGTTTACAGTGCGCGACTGATTGGTCTTGGCACGTGGAATGTTTACGGGTGATAATGCTGCTGACCCAAAATTGGAGTGAACGTACTATAGTAAGCACGATCGTGTCTAATAAATATAGCAGCCAATTATATGACAGTAGCAGCTCGTAGTACCGGTATACGTCGATATAACAAACGTTGGGGAAAGTGATCACCTCTTATCCATGGCGTTACTCTCCATTAACAAATGACACTTCCAGTTTCATCATCCAAAGTGAATTGATAACAAGTCGAAAGATATTTTTTCCGCTCTGAAGAACTCCTAATGTCCAAAAAGTATTACTATAGTTTCTAATTACCATTCTACTATGAAAAGTATGTACTATGCGATTATTTTCGAAAATATAGTATGTTTGGTGTACTAGGGTTCAACTATGTAGCTTGTTGCGAATTGTAAAAAAATTCTATCAGAGATAGTGGAAAGACTAATCGAACTGCGACCAACAGTTCCCACTTCAATGTCATTTGGCCGTTCCGCTCAATTGCACGAAAAACATTGAAAGTGTCAATGAGAACGTCAGGGAAAATGATGGAATTTTTTGGAAAGTAGGATCATCGCAAGAAACTATTTATGTCATTTCTTAAGGTCAGATTATGTTTGTCACTGTTTTATTTCTTGTTAATATCACAAACATAACTAATTATGAATCTGTTATTTAACGTATCGTTACGGATGGCTGTACGTTTTTAAAAACGGCTGACATTTTAAAGCTTATCGGAATCCCAAGACTACGCAACTTACGATACTTTGTTAAAGGAGAAAAAAATGTGACGAAATTTACAAACAAATTCTGGTTCGTTTATTCATTGCCGGGAATTTCAACACGATACATCGCTCAACCTTAGGATCGCCCTCGGCTAGAATCCACCTCGTGCGCCAAATTAGCGAGTCCTTACCTTTCGACCTACCAGAAACGTAGTTACGTAACGCATACGTAAAATTACCCGCGAGTATCTATCATCGTGATTTTATCGCAGAGAAGCGTGACTGGTAACTTTTGGTGCGAGAAGAGTTTACTTGAGAATTAGTGAATGAGCAGCTGTTCAGGTGGCAGTAAAAGGTACTAAAATCAAACGAGTAAAACGTCGTTTAACCTAAGGCTGCCGTCACATGGAGTGTACTTTGCGTATCGCGTACTTGCGCCAGCAAATCATGGATCGTCGTTAGTTTTCCGATAGATAATAGAACGGAATTGCAGGTTCGCAATTGGCTGCGTAAGTTACGCGATACGCAAAGTACGCTCCATGGGGAATCAGCCTAAGAGACACATTTCCATGTAAAAGATCCAGCAAGAAAAGGCCTCTTGTATGTTGTTCTATATATTCATAGTCTTAGGTACAGCTATGAGAGAAAGAGAGACGAGATCATCCTCATACTCATGTGATACGTCTGGAGAGAGGTTATGTGTATTTCTAACATATGGAAGTATTTATGTATTTCTTGTCATGATTAATTATCCGACAATTTCAATTTCAAAACATGCGCAGAACTAACGCGCGGCGCATACGCTATGCGTCGAAGACGTCCAGCCATGAACTTTTCTTCTATACCAGCAGTTATCCTTGATCAGGAATTTTCTGTATACCCTCTGGCAGCCGCAAATGCCGTGGCGAATGAGTGAAAAGTGAAAACCCCGTTGAATATACTTTACCGCTGGACTAGTGGCACAGATATTTGCATCGGAGAAAGTCGCCCCACCCGCTGATCCATGCGAGCATATTAATTTATTAAGGTCTTGCGTAACAGAGCGTCTTATCCCATTCAATTACAGTTTACATCTTCACAAATTCTATAACCCACTGTAGTACTTACGATTCTCACGATTTCAAGTTTTTGAATTGCTCCTGCCTGACGATCGTGTTCGGATTGAAAAACATAAGATTCTATACTAAAGCGTGTATACAACATTAATTATGACTTTTAATTATAGTGATGAGACTCGCTAGCATAATCTGATTGGAATGCATGATCTATTGGGCATTACCATCCTGATGCGATGCATCTCAGGGAAGATCATTCCAAGGTGCAGCAGGTTTCCAAGTTGCTTGTAAAAATATTCAGTGACACACAAAGATTACGCGACGTGAACGAATAATAAAGACGTACGAATCTTTTCGTTGTGATTTATAAAAGAGTCATACGTCTACCGTTCTTCTTTTAACGTATGCACCGTTACGCATGTAAAATTCTAAAAGGTAGAAAAATAGGTTAATATCCGAATAGGTACCAAAGCCGGTTCGTTATTCGGTTCTACGCCGCAGTTCCATTAAATCTATATATTGGGACGCGATGACGTAAGGCAAATCGTTACGTATCTTTTGGAGAAGGTAGAGAAGGAATTCTTCAGTGAGTTTTGGTATGCGACCAGGTAGAAATGCTCGCTACACTCCCTCGCCATCGGCCTCCTTTGGATTCCGGAAGTTTATAGAAATTAGCATCCTCTGCATAAATGAAATATTTTGCAAGCAAATATTTAAAAAATTTATTGTGAACGTTCATTGAATTTCGCATAATATTTATGTATTGGCTACGCCTCGTCATTAATTAGACGAAATTACTGCATGGCAGTTGTATGGATACTTGCCTTAATTTAATTTCTATCTCGCGCATCGTGCGAAAGGATCTTAAAAGTCAGGAACAAAGGTGCACCATCTTTTCATGAAAATTATCTTCGGCATTGTAAAACAGGCTTTCGATGAGACTCTCCCTGATGATCTCACTGTTCCGTCTGCTGTGTAACTGGCATATGCGTAATCTAATGCCGAGTATATAGAAAAAATAAATTTAATACTCCATATTCCATTCTCTCTGTCTCTCTGGACGTATTAACATTTCGCAATACAAGACAACTATTTCATCGCTCTGTATCCAAGATTTTTCCTTTTTTTTCTTCTCTTTATAACATTATTCCCCGTCGCTTGGTAATAATTTATCTTTAGCCAACCGCATACTTTAACGTGCCGCAGTTTGTTCCTTTGGAATGTTCCCAGACAGGACTGGGAAAGTAATATGGCAAGCGTTCCAATAGTGTATCCAATAGAGCACGAGTGGTTCTAATACCGATCGATTCGATAATAGCCAATTAATGTGTCAATGACGTTATTACCTCGGAAAGAGATCAATTCTTGGATATCTATATATATTAGCTACCTTCTGTTCTCTTTAAAAAGTCGCTAATTCTTTGTTTGCTTTAACGTTACGTACTCCTACTTCTTGTACTCTACGTAATTCACTAGGATATTCCGTAGCTTAGAGTAGACGTACACAGCGAGAATGGAGTTTTAAAGATTTTTTTGTAGAAACTTCACGGCCATTGGTGGTCCATTTAGGTTTTTATATGATGGAAATCAGGGACAAGTGCAGCCACGACAAAAGTCGTTTTGGTCCACCGATTTTGCCGGAAGCTGTATACGTCGGTTTCTGAGGTGCTCCACGTTTAGGAACACTATTGAGATATCGTACTACCATTTCACTTTTCATTGAAACTTTTCAAAGTATTGATTTAAGCAGCTCTCAATCATATGGAGATCTTTTTTGTCGTCTCGAGGAAATTATTTGTACAATATTAGCTATAGAATATTAAAATGTTACACAGTCGTATAACACTTTCTTGACGTTCGTTAAAATAGTAGAAACCGCCAGATACGTCTTGAAAATTATCATTGCATTTCCGGCTGTTCATATTCTAGTGATTTTCTATAATTATTTTAGATTGTCAATACGTGACTTTCACTTTATGTTTTCTACTTTATTTCGTATAATATGATGGACGCGTGAAAGATGAAATTGTGATGGTCGAATGATCACTTCTGTTTCAACGTTTTTTAATTAATTTAATCTAACTGAGAAATTTAAATGACAACTGCAGACATTTTAATTAAATACAAAAATTGTCAATTTTCAGAATGCGTTGGTTTAAGACGCATAGCGAAGCCCCAAGACTTTTGAGCCTGAGTCCTCTGCAAGCCGACGAAGATCTCGATGGTGCATCTTTGCAATTTCATGCAGTCACCCGAATCAGAGGTAAGAATCCCGTGCAACGTGTAAAATTAGACTTTTCACTGGATAAAATTCTAATAAAAATAAAATAATAGGATGGATTTCTCGTTTTGTACGAATAGTAAGAAACATTGAAGAGACAGACAAAAAAGTAACGGAATCATCATGAAATCGTAGGAATAAGAACTTTGTTTCTCGCTAACCTTGGTACGCTTCACTGATAGAGTGAAAAATAGCGAGAGGTCGAGAAAGTCTTTCGTGCGGAATCGACGATTGTGTATGTGAGCGATAATATTATCTCGCTACTGCGCGCGGTAATTCTCATTCCTGCCAGGAAACTAAACAAAGGAATTACTCACCCCGATTGCCCGAATCGCGTTGGCAGAATCATTGCGGTTTTTGGTCGACACTTTGCGTACGTGATGAGGATGCTTTATGACACGTAGATTCTATTTTCCGCGATCTGACTATATATACTGTCATGGACGGTCTCACCCACGCCAAAAACAGTTACTGACATGGTTTTCTTATATATTTTTTTCTTTTCTCTTGGGATCAGCTTAGCACTAGTTCACTTCACGAATAGAACCGGTCGGGATATTGTAAATATTGGAAATTAAGATTGTCCTGATAATGAGATTGCGAAACCCTGCGCTTATGGAGCTTTATTGATCGCGATAATGGTAATTATTAATTTGCTCCAGTGTCCAGAAGCCAAATGAAAATTATTGATTGGAAAGTTGCTCGTTACATTTGTGTCAGTAACTCGTGTAAAATTTTGAAAAATCATTCACTTATTCTGGCCTTTCGATTCGTGCCTTTAATGTAGGTCAGTTCTAGTCGATGGTACGTCACTTTCCTACGGACTTTCTAGTAACAATTTGACATTTTTGTTCTGCAATTTCACACTATGCAGGCAATTCCCGTGAAACCATTGACATAGAAAAACTGGCGGGAGGGTAATTCCCCAGGGTCGAGGAAAATAATGAACATTACGGTCGAACATAAACATCAAACTATTTATAAAATTCATCGTACCCGTCTATTATTAGTACTTCCATGAGATCAAAACTCCCATAATAATAGTTAAGTAAATAACCTTTGTCTTTGAAAGTCCCAAATTATTTCTCGTTAAGTAATAACACTTCGATACCAAGAAAATAACAATAAGCACGTATTTTGCATGGAAACTTCAAACTTTCTCAATATTTTCATAATGCTATTCTATTTTCTAAATAGTATTAGGCGCACCTTGAGCGTTCATAGACGAAAGTGACAGTCGAGCCAAGCCTTAAAGTCTCTTTAAAATTCAAGAAAACTTAATACCTCATCAGAAAAGTCTTACCCAGTACTAATATATTCATCTTCAAACAGATAACCCATAACTGACAAGAGTATCCACATTTACACGAAACGATTCTTCACACTCGATCGTATATCAATTAGTCGAGTAGAAACAGTAAGAAAGATTATTCTCAGTTAAAAAATTTCATTTCGATGTTCCACATGCAACTCACGTTTCTCATTCATCATTGTACCGCGGAAAGTACACGAACCTAGAGCGTATTTGAATCCGGTTTAACGAGATCGGATACCGAAGTCCCCTTTTTACATGAATCTTTCATTTTCTCTCTTTCTCTTCCTTCCTTCACACATACTTGATCTACGATACCGAATCATTCTCAAAATAACCGAAATCATGAAAATCACTAGAGACGCTTTCCTTCTTTTAAGTTATCTCCCACATCTGTTCTCTCACACGTAATAATACTTGCGGGACTGTCTCATACAGGATGTTCTGCCTTACACACATCCTGCATGACCATCCATGGGATACGAGGGAACACGTATAATACGTCACGCTTCGCTGATATCGCGCAGTTTTCTCGTGTCTACCAGGCCAAATGGTTCAATCTAGAATGTCTTCGAGAACGAAAGATCTCTTTGTGGAAAGTGAAGTGCGAGGATGTCGCAGGGGATTACGGGCTAGTAGTGCTATACAGGAATTCATAAAACGTAATAACAGAAAGCTAAGCAGGGTAAAATAATTAAAGATCGGGAATAAATGCTGTCGCGTCGTCAAGGCACCGGAAATAAGGAGGGGTTGATAGTCTAGGCTCTAAAAAAAATTTTCATCTAGTTCAATTCGTTTAGCATCGATCTTGGCCAGTCACCTTATACTTTATTACATTTTTATATAGTGTTTGACAGGTGACTAATAAATGTTGAAATTTCTGAGTCTTATCTAATGTACTTATTTTACCGGTATTTATTCTCTCGTCGGAATGCTTGCTCGCTATCATCCTGATAAGCTAATATTTATGATATTACGCTTGTACATTCTCTTTCGTGGTATGATAATTCAGGCGTACCGACTTGTTATTGGAGACAATAGTCTAGACAGTAAAGGGAAGTTCAGGATACGGTGCGCGTGCAGCTGTTTTTTATATTAGGAAAAATGGCGAATTTCCTTTGCAAGCGATTACACTCCAAGTCCTTGTTTGCAGATATGTCTCCAGTGCGGTGGGCACGACGGAAGTCGTCGAGTTCCGAGTCAGAGAGGAATTGCTACAACGTGCAGACTTCCCAAGTAACGACGGAACGGAGCGCCAGCAAAAAGGATAAGAAACGAATACAGGAGGAGCGCATGAGGATCTGTGAGAAGAGGAATCCGCTTCTGGACCGAGTTAAAAACACGAGATTGAGCTTCTTCAAAGACAAGGATTCCGACGATGAGTCTGACGATGAAAATAGAGTGCAATTTCGTTCTATGAATGAGCTTAGTCAACGTGGACTAACGAGAAACGAATTCCGACGATCAGTTTGTGAATCCGACCTTAAGCATATCAGCGAGGAGGAAAAGACTAACGCCAAGAGAAAAAGAAGATCAAAATCCCAGACAAGATTACCCAGTAGAAAAAATTCCGAAGAGCGTTCGGGTTTCTTTGGATTTCGAACTTCTACGCCGAAAGTGTGTAAATCGAAGGATGACGTATTAGTAGAAAGTCCTAAACCTCGACGAAGATGGCGAAAGAGTAAGGACTTCCTGGCTGATAATGGTTCTAGAAAATCCATCGACATTCTTACAGTGAATCATGAAAATCCTAGTAAAGACGAATCTTTTTATGACAGCATCACACCATCCAGTTGTTTAGCTGCGAAATTTCGTGCGATGCAAGACAGGTACCTGAAGAGCTCTACTAACAGATTGATAGCCAAGATATATAAAAAAGATAGTAAGGACAAGGAGAAGAGACGACTTCGAAGTTTCTCTTACGGAACCCTACCGGGTCTTGATGAGCTCAGGACAAATCCTCTTTATGAGGAACAACCTGATCAGGACGACAACGATTCCGGTATCTTGGACAACGACTCCGCCACTAGTTCACTACTGGATGACAGATGTAGCAGTGGTGCATCAGGATTACTTACTAGCAGCATCAGCGATGCATCCCCGCCTCAGCTTCCACCTAGAAGACCATCAGCTCCCATAACAGAATCTGAGAAGAATGCACAGATATATTCCAGTCTGGAGCTGAACTCCCTTGTAGCACATAACATTAAGCACAACTCTACAAAGTCTCTGGGACCTCAGAATGTTACCCTCGGAATAGAACGTGATCCTCTTAGGACGATCTGTCAGGCAGCGAATTCCGAACTTATACAACGTCAGACTGGTTTTGTATCCAGGGACAGACGAGCTCAGAGTCTAAATCGTAAGGAGATCGTCAAAAGACTTGCTAGCAGTAAAGAGAATCTAGAGAGTTTGCGACCGCAGGTTGTGCGAAATAAAGCCTACACCATGGAGACGGCAGTCGTGAAACTGTTAAGAGAGAAGCCTGACGAGTGTCTGGGTATCTTTATAGCCAAGTCTGTAGAATCTAATCCTGGATACTTAGTGGCTCATGTCGTGCCAAATGGCTTAGCTGATCGCGAAGGTACCTTAAAGATAGGCGATGAGATTCTTATAGTGAATGGTAAACGTCTCAGAGGATTGAGTATGGCAGAGGCTAGAAAAATCCTAAGCAGTGGAAGTGGGCCCGGTGAAGTGGACATAGTCATTTCAAGATACATCAGTGTGGATCATCCAAGAAAGCTAAAAGAGAGCAGTGTAGATTATGAGAATGTCAGTATAGAAAATGGTCATGGTGTCATAGTCGAAGCTGTCTCCCCTAAGTCCCACTTCAGAAAGCATCATTCGCGTCATCTGAAGGATAAGAAGAACGATTCCAGTAGATCAATCTTCTCGGAAAAATCCTCATCAACAATTGATAGCTCTTCTCAGAGTATCTCTAATTTTTGTACGCTGCCAAGACGACCTAGGAGCACAGTTTGCACTTTTCATACAGTGGTCTTCGAAAAAGGCCCTGGAAAGAAGTCACTTGGATTTACTATCGTCGGTGGAAGGGACAGTCCCAAAGGAAGCATCGGTAAATCACATTTATAGCTATTTTTAGAATACTAACTATTATTATCGGATCTTTGTGGAACAGCAATGATTTACACTATGTATCTTCAATTATTTATTGTCCTTAATGATTTTTGATATTCTGACTCCATTGATTGTGGGTTCAGTATAGTCTTCCACTATTCATTTCACTGTAGAATCTTCTACTGATCATTGAATGAATATGATCACGAATGATAAACAAATGGAAATAGTTTCAGCTACAAGGCAGCCATGCTTGGAAATTGTGGTATAGTATCTGTCATAACATTCGTATCCAATGACCAGTACATGCTGCCATTGCTTTAAACGGACATTATGTATACATATATCAAGGACAGAAGGCAAAGCCTAAGAATATTTTATGACCAGTCTAATAGTGCCTGTACGTAGAGGAATGTCTGAATTTAATTACTCTTTATTTTTCTCTGTCATAGGCATCTTCATAAAGTCGGTATTGCCTGGAGGCCAGGCCGCAGAAGATGGCCGATTGCGGGCTGGGGATGAAATTCTAGCCGTGAATGGTCAAGTCTCCCATGATTTGGCACATCGGGAAGCCGTGCAGTTATTCCGGAATATCAAGAGTGGTCCAGTTGCGCTGCATTTATGCAGAAGAGTCAAGCATCGAGAATCACAGTAAGTGAATGAGCGAAACGTGCATTTGAAGTTTGCTCATTTTTTTTAACAGGATCATACGTGACCTCTTGTTCTTTTTATACGTTTCAGAGCACTAAAGGCCAAATCTTGTGCAGATCTTTTATTGACGGATGGATAATTCAGTAATTGAATTTTGTAAAAAGGAGCGAACCAAACGAAATCTATGTATAGCTATGAATTTTCTTGTACATATTGTAAATTTGTAAAGCTTAAAGAGAGAGTCGCTGACAATAAATGCAATATTTAATAATTTTGTACATACCTAGTTGTTCGATAAACGACATACGCAATCGAATCCTATACTTTGCGAAATACAAAACGTTTAATAAAAAGTACGATTTTTCATTTATTACTAGCTATATAAAAATCATATACAATAATCTTGCGACATTATATAACATATCGATATAAAATCTTATATAAAAAAATCTTAATCCACTAAACAACTGCGGTACTGAGAGGCAAATAAATTAAACGAGACAAAGGTCAAGAAGCTAATCGATTTGTTCAAAGAAGACTAGAATCTAAAACTTCGCACGACGTATGCGTGGATCAGCTGCTTAGAAAAAAAGAGCACTTCCGGTGGGTTTCGTTGTCAATCCTAATAAGGCGCTGACTTTAAAGCAGTTTTCGGATACCTGAAAAAAAAAACAAGAAAAAAACACAGTTTAGTATCATTCGCACGCACGATACGCACGCATGATTCCGAAAAGAGTGTTAACGTGCCGTCATCATTCTCGAAGCTTCCGAGAATAAGTGAAAATGCATTTAAGTGCATTGTTATGCACGGCCATTACAAAACCACCATGAAACACGTTATACCTGTGTCTTCTCGCTATTTCCAATTCGACCGGCCCTTCCCTGACCGCCTTGAAGAGCTCGATGACTTCCTGATGAGCGCAGCCACGCAGTACTTTTCCGTTTAGGCTGAGAATTTCATCGCCTGTAATACCAACGAGAGAAAAAAAACTAAGCATTGCAATTAAACATCGAAACGAAGATTAACTGCGATCGGCGTAACACGACCCAGTTGTCAGAGCCTATACATGGCAATTGAATTAAAAAACTAATCGTTGCATTAACATTCTAATAACTCAACCAAGTCTATATGTGCACAGCAATTTGCATACTTTCATACGCTCCTACGTACAGCCTGAATTTCACTTCTGACTATTGGTAGTAGGTAACGCGAATGCCGGTATATAAGTTCCATAACCTAGAAACATTATTCTCTCTCCTTAAAAGCGTCCTTAGAAAGGTTATTGGCTAGTGGACATTACAGGATATCTCAGGACTTTCTCTGACTCAGCAAGCAACGAAAAACCAGAACGTCCAATGATATCCTGGTAAATTTTTGTTCGTCCATAAATATTCTCATTTATCGCCAATGCATCGATACGAGCAAAGTATGTAGGTGGTATAGCCGGGAGGAAAGAATATGTCGCGTTCGATAATTAATAGATAGAGAAGTACGTAAGGCCTGTCCTTATGCAACCCGATCAGCGGCCATCCGTTATATGAGCATGCGGTAGGCACGAGGAAGCCGCGATATTCGCGTGCTCGTAAAAACGGTTAGATCGTTGAAACTCGAAACGCGTTGCGTGAACGACTGTAGTACGGTACAAAAGTGCGTCCCGCAGTACTTTGCGCTCGTGTGAGCTGTGAAATCGAAGCAATCGGAGCGATAATGTAAAGTAGAACAAGCCTCTCATGGTAGTCGACAAGAAAGACCCTACGGTAAACGTAGAGATCGGCTGTGCTCAGTTGGTATGCTGGAAGCTATGCGAAAGCAGCATTGAAAGATGGAGGGCGCGGACACTTCGTTCCATTTGTTTCCCCGTGTCTCTTTGGTATTGACTGCTTAGAAATGCACGCGGTGTAAAGTGTCGGCTTAAAGATTCAAAAAGTGTCTGAGTTTCTCGCAATGTGAATGCAGGAACGAGGTGAAGCTGCTCCTGAGTCACGATTGCTCCGCGCATGCGCATTAACGCAATGCTTACTGTGCCGTTAAGGAGATTGAATAATGGATCGTTTCCTAGGATTGAAAGATTTTGTTGATTGTATATGAAAGACATTTCTTTTTGGCTACCTTGAAGTAGACGTTTTGATACGTCTGCTTGTCCGCCGGGAAAGATCCTCCTGACAAAGATACCCATCTCTCCACGAGGACTGTCCCTGCCGCCTACTACGCTGAAACCAAGACTTGGTTTACCGTATCCTTTTTCAAATTTGGCTATGTGTTTTGTTAAGTACTGATGAGACTCTTGTATGGAGTCTAGAGTAGTTTCTGTATCTTTGCGATCCTTGCCGAGAACTGTCAGAGGTAGGAAGTCTGGTCGCTTTCGAAGATCGACACTTTGATTGGAAGACGCAGGATTCTTATTATTTAGTTCTTGTTTCTTTTGGATATCGAGTAGGGATATGTTTGAGAGGTTTTTTGCGTTCTCTAGGTACTCGTATTCTCCTGGTAATATCGTAGAATTCGTGAAAACTTGAGGCACCGTCTCCTCGTATGCTGTCATGAGTTGTACTCTGTTTCCCTTGAAAGACTTCAGGAAGTCCTGAACTTCCTCTAGTGTCTCCAGTGTTCTCAATTCTTTACCTTCGACCTCGACTATCTCATCGCCAAGTCTTAATCTGCCATCCCTGTGGAAAAATCAAAAATATATAATTCCTATGCATATTTCGAGATCTGTCAATTTTTAATAACTCAAAAATCTCACCTATGAGCAATTCCATCATTTTCAAGCTGGACCACTATGTAACGTATGTCTCCTAATCTTTGTTGTGCCAGTCGAATACCTAAACTCTCCTTAGGATCCCTTTTAGCCAATTGAATGAGTCGACATCGTCTCACCCTCTTAGGCGGTTGTATAATATCAGTTAAAAATCGCGTCTTATCTTGCTGAAGTCTCGTGCGATGTGGAGAATTCGCAAAGGTCTTGGACGTGCCGTCGGAAATGTGATTTCCGTTATCGCGCGAGAATGGCAATTCCGCAGCAGCAGCAGAATCTTCTACAAACGATGTCTGATGTATACTAGGTAACATTCTTCCAGAACTGCTCTGATGCCATCTGAGGCCATCAATATTCTCGGCAATGTCCGAATGACCGTTCGTAGAATTTGTACTGTTATCCGAGGCTTTATTTCCTCGCGTGGAATCGGTGTCCTGTTCATGATATTCACTAGGCGTCGAACTTCTGATCGGCTTTTCGATCTCAGAATCAATGACACTACTGGTATCCGAACTATCTGTGCACTTTAGACTGAGTGCCTCATTCTCTGAAGCTGCTGCAGACTCACCTCTAGGTCCATCACTATCATAACCTGATTCGTTTGAACTCACATAGTGTGAGGACAGTCTTTGTTCACCACTGGGAGCGGAATTGCGTCGCTGATTACGTAGAGTTGCCATTACGTCCAGGTCAGCGTTCAAGATGGGTAAATCGGTGAACTGTGAGTCTCCCATTCGAGAACCAAAGTCTACCCTATCCTGACTTGAATCCAGAGAGGGTCCTGGACTTCTGATGTAAGAGGAAGTGTAGCATGCATCTTCCTGTTGAAAATTGTCCTCGATCCTCTCCAACTGGCTCGGATTCAGACTGTACCTGTCTTGCTCACATCTGTTCATACTAGTTGGTCTTCCGTTACGAAATTCCGAGTAAGAATTCCGTCCAAGTCTTGCAGTCTCCTGTGACCTGCTGCATTCCCTGGTATAGTTGTTCCTGGAACGTCTCCTGCCAAGCGTAGTAGTGCCATCGTAGGACTCTTCTATCTTGAGAGTGGGAAAGTGCTCCTCGGAGGCGGTTTTGAAGAGTCTCTCATCTTTTGACGCTAACGAGCCATGTCTCTCTTCCGGTAATACAGACAATTTCGAACGCAAAAAGGCATAGGGAAAGTTCGACTTCTTAACTTCCTTGAAGTCACAGCTACTCGACTTCCTGAGCGCGTCGCTCTTGACCTCGCCGAAGTCGCAGGTATTAAATGTGGAGGAGCGTGATGGAGGGGTCAGACCAATCATCGCCTCGAAGACCTCATCGTCCTGCTGTCCAGTTAAATTGTCACAGGAGACGGTCTTGTCCTTTCTATTAATCTGAAGATCAATCCCCTCAGAAGGATCGTCTCCTTTCACGTAGGTAGGACTGGTGTTAAGCTGACTGGTGCTACAACTCCTGAAGAGATTCTCCTTCTCGGGTGTCTTAAGCTGATTTTCGATGCTCTGAGATCTTCCATTGTGTTTAGTGGAATTGAGCATCCCCGTGGAACCCATACGAATGAAGAAGGATTTAAAGGGTGAGGGCGATCTCTGAGAACTGGGTATCCTCCTCTCGAGTTTTGTTTCCAATTTCATCTCGGGTTTCTTATCCAGCTTCTCCTGAGCTATCCTTTCTCCAGGACATATCGTCTCGCGAGATCCAGCTCGACGGAACGAGTCTATCTTCTTGCTCATCCTTCTGCCCCAGACGCCTAGCCCTGCGAATGAGAAAGCATATGTGGACCTGTGAGCAATCAGCGTGACTTCATACGAACTCCGAGAAAAACTGGACGTTAAAAGGCTCCTGACTCGCGAATTGCAACGCACCGAAAAAAAACTGGCATTCGCGCTCAACATATGGTCGCCCCCAGGAAATGTCGTCCCGAAAAGAAGAGGTGCCGTCTGGTTCCGCGTATTTTGGGACTAGTTTTTCGAGGTGTCACCGTTTATACAGTTAACGGGCCCTTGGTCCCATGGGAAGTAACGATTGTTAACCAGCTCAGGTATCGAGTACACGTGTTTTGTGACAACGAATCGTCTTTATAGTCACAACCAGCCAACTTGAATCACATATCAGCACAGTATACACAAAGTATACACAACAACAAAGTCACATCCATGGCCCTACACTCTAGTCCACTTTACATGAGCACTCTTAACGGAAAATATCCAGAATTTTACCCCTAAAAAACCTGTCGATTCGTTCAGCTACTTCCTATACACGTAAAAGAGTCCCTCTTCTCCGGAAGGTTACAGTAAAACTGTCTTGTCCTGCAACGGTATGCTGCAGCACAGTATTCCGATGTCATCCAGTAATACGTGCTCCTCGACTACGGCTCCGCGTAGCTACGCTTAACGTTGGTGAACGTAGAATACGCTGCTAATACGGGGAATGCAACGTACGCAGGGATGTACGCACATTAGTCCAGCTTGGCGTTCTAACGAGTCAGCCTGACGGCTCAACGGCTATTTAGTGAAAGGATGCGATATTTCGAGATTAGCAGGAATTCTCGTGCGCTGGAGGCCGAGATACGCGCGTCGGCCAAAGGAAGAAGAAGAAGACGTTAGATGCGAGAGCCATGGCAGGAAGAGCATAGGAAGAGTCAGTGCCGTGTCCAGCAATCCAACAATCCAGCTAGAGGACAGTCGAGGCAGCAGAGCATGCAGTTCGGTTCGAGAGCACTTAGACTCGCCACGTGACAATATTATCTGTCCTCGGGAGACAAATAGGAGAAAAGAAACGAGTCGGCCGATAGTTCTCCAGGCGACTCTGTGGCAATAGAAGCCCGGGTAATTGACTTCTGTAAGATCGAGTAGCCGTGCCGTGAAGTAGAAAGAGAAGCAAGAGAGAAAGAACGAAGTGGAGAGAAGGAAAGAGTAAAAAGATGAGAAAATAAAGTAAAAGGTCCAGGAGACACGAGGCACAGTGCGTTTGGCACGAAGACTTCCTTTTTCGTCCCGTTCCGTTGGTACCCCGTGACGAAATTATGCGTCTTCCATCACTATTATACTTAGGTCGGTACCTAAGATATCTAGGTGTCTACAGTATTAAGGTACCTACACCGTGCGGCCGTGTACCTAGACTCCTGGTACCGTAATATGGCGAACGCGTTACCTCGCCTTTGGCCAGACGGGTAACGCGCCACGCTGTATGAATCAGGCTGAACCAGCCTGTAGAACGGCGTGAGGACTTATCTGTGTGGAATGTACATTCTGGACAGGCATATACTTATTTTTACTTGTATTTTATTTATAAAATAACAGACGAGACGTCTGGATAACGGGAGATAGGAGTGTGTACGCTATTCGCTGTACGACTGCTGCTATCTGATGTATTTTTCTTAAGGAAATAATACAGAGCGCGGTAAGGGCTACGAAAGGACTTAAGAATTTCAAAGAGGAGAGACGGCATGTGATAAGAGAAAAAAGGCACTGTATGGGACTAGGAGTTATTACAATTACTTTAGATGGAATCTAGGATCGAGTATTGCGTGCCAAGAGTACATAGAGATTCGTTCCTATGAACAAATTAATTATCATTGAATGGCATAACGCAAGGAACGTCGGTTCTCTCTTTTGTACGAACATTGATTAAGCTAATGTATAGCAATTAATAGCTTCTGTTCGAGCACTCGTAGAGGCAGGTGTTGTAGAGCAGATAAAAGATAATTTTTATAGATTTACATATCG
The DNA here is from genome assembly GCA_030142225.1 of Pachycephus smyrnensis. NCBI lineage: Eukaryota > Metazoa > Arthropoda > Insecta > Hymenoptera > Cephidae > Pachycephus > Pachycephus smyrnensis. The sequence continues at coordinate 2,339,816 of JARQST010000266.1, read as the reverse complement.
AAGGTCTACAGGCTAATCCGGCCTAATGGGTATTACCGTGCGTTCCCTCAATTTGGTTATGGGTTCTGTCGGACGCTAATGGCGGACTTTTCGATATTTACTACTAACTTTGTCAATTAAAAAACCAACATTATTTTGCCACCCCTTCACCCCGGCGTCTATTTCGCCGTCCAATTAATGTATTTCCCATATAAAATTCGACTACGACGTACCGACCATGGAAAGTATCGATGTCACGACGTTGCGTTACAACCCGGTAAACCTTGAACATTCCAAAGTCGTTTCACCATAATTCATAAATTGCATAATCGCTGCATCTCAATGTGTCTCTACGCAATCTCCGCCTCAGTCTCACTTACTTATTTATCCTACGTCGGCCATTCTTTTCCTACGACCTAGCCTACGGTTGTCAGACCCACCACAGACTTTGCTATCCCATTCTCTAACAATAAGTCTCAACCAATGATATACCATAAAGCAGAACAGTCGATTAGCATCAGTCTACAAATATTCCCCAGAGGCGTGCACAGTACACCAACCGTACCTAATAAAACGTTTATCGTTGACCCAGCGTAACGGCGACACTTTCACACGTTAACTAGCATAATCCTTCTAATTACCTTTTTGCTTTTCGGGATCATGTTCTACGATAAAGGCAGGAACCGCCGTTACCATCTGATAGTCAGTCTCGATACCACCTCCCGTTCCATGCGACACTTCGTCATTTTGCGTCGACAGAAAACCACCCAAAGGCACATCCCCGCAGCTTCTTCTAGAGTGTTTACTCCTGGCTATTCGTATCAAGCCCGAGTTTAGACTGTGTGGTTGTTGGTAATCCGGATTTGCTCTTGCACTGGTCCCACCGGGTGGCTGATCAAGGGTCGTCGAAGGCGGGAGTGAATTGGCAACCCCTTCGGCGCTGTGACGCCTGGCCTTTGAAAGTCGCTTGAACATCGCTGCACTGCAAATGGATATAATTGGAAATGATTAACGAGCTGAGAAAATCAGTAACTTTATGTACCGTGTACACGTCGGTACATAATGATTTACGAAATATGAGAGGATCTCGGTCAATTGATGCGGTTAAGTACCTTAGGAAAGCGTAGGTAATGACCGTATAGACCACGGAAGGGAATGTTCTTTTGGTGATCACGTAAGATCGTACGCATATAGCGTGTGTGACATTTTGGTGATAATCGCGTGAAAGTTGACGCAATGATGGGTATATGATTGTCCAACGTATGAACCTTAATTGGTTTTGTATATACACTTATCAAACGGTGTATCTTTCACTTTTGATCCATTGGCTGAATGAACGTTATTAATGATGTTTGGCTTGTTTGCAATGGTTTATTACCTGGTAGGGTTGGATCGTGACGCACGATACGCTAGAGTGACACTCGTCGTCGGGACGGATATTTGCAGTGGCTCTGTATACGAGGTCTTACGACAAAACATCTCATGTAACAGTACCATAACGATACGACGATTATTTTCGAATGGCTTCGCGTAGAGCAATTAACTTCTATAGCCGAGATGAAGGCCGCTCGCGATTCATTTTCCCTTGCCAAGGTCTTAAGAATCCGTAAGGTGGGGGCATGCGTGTATAATGCTACCTTTTTTTTATTTCTTTCATTCGCGTGGCAATGCGCGCGAGGATGTGTCCTTATGATTATGATTTCACGAGCCAATTGCCGGAGCGTAAGAAACCCATCACGCACCTGTTGCGAATCCTGGAAATCGGACGTAAACCCATATGTTCTATAGTGCTACCATGCAGAGCATGCAAATCTCATTGTACCGTAGACGAAACGCTCCTTAAACTTTGAAATGGCGAATTTTCTAAGATCGATTGTTCCAGGAAATTATTTCCTCTTTTTTTTCACATTGTGATTAATGTGTCTTTGTCTAACCGAAATTGTCCCAAATATATATTCCCGTTCACCTTGATTTCGTGTAAAAATAGCGAATTAAATGGTTATGTAGAGTGCCAATCTTTTAGGGGAGAAGAAAACGATAATTAGTCAAACTTATTAATTCATCCAAAAAGTACCTGTCGCATAGATATGATCTACACCCGTAAGTGGCTACTCCTTAATAAATAAAAAGTGCTATAACCGGTACGAGTGTAATAACCCACGCAAATGTAACAAGAATACGAAAAACAAACAGACACAAATGAAAGACATCCAGTGAAATGTCTGCCAGAGGAAGGGCGTTCCAACAAGTTAAATACAAATAAAAAATGATATATGAAAAATAATATACATATCCTTATATACTCCTAACAAATCGCTCCGTAAAAAACAATAAATAATTATTATTCAGGTATAGGTATAATTGCCAAGGTTAAGATATCTACAAACGTATGATTCATTCAAGTTCCATTTGTATTCGCACACCTGTTGCAAGAAGTACCAATTAATGAGTACCCGCCCTTAGATTTATGTTAATCCAACATTTTGTACAAGTATAATGCGACCTACCAAAGAGGGTTGTGCCTCATCGTGACATAAGGCCACGATTTGATCCAAGTATAGATGTAGGTACCAAGTTGGTACCTATTTGCACACCATTGTGGATACCACACCGCAAATATAGTAGGTACCTACGCCCCAGGCTGGAGAAAGTTTCAGTGCATAGGAACTGCATAGCCATGCAGTCATTTTTATTCGCTTGAAGAATTGCACGGTTTCACGTAACGCGCGTGCCCCGTACAAGTTACGAGTCTCACCATGGTAAGATACTGATCCGCGAGGAAGATTTCATCTTACAGATATTTCTCAATTGAAATTCTAACGAGAAACGAAATCTATTTAATTTCACTGATAATGGAGGCCATAGAAAGTTCATACCTACGAACGCACATTTATACGCACAGAAACCGAGCAGCGTTCCGCTCGTTTTTATTTCACGTACATTATATACCTTCGTTATCTACAACTCTTGGACAGAGACTAACGAGAACTAAAATCGCTCTCGACAAATCCGTCGTTTTTTTCATTAACATTAAACGGCCCGCTGGCGTGTCGAAAGTGCGCTCGAGGAACAGCCCGGGCCAAGAGAAAGGTTCATTCTCGGAGGTAAAGTTGATCGCGTGCCAGACACTTATAGGCCTCAAGTTTAGTTCACGAAAGAGCGATAATGGATTTCCTTGCAATTAATATCTTAGTCAGTGCACGTTAATAAAGTATCTTTCATCACGAATATAAAGACTATGCTATTCCGGATGTATATCTTCTTTATAAAAATTCCACAAGCGAATCCAATTGAACGTATTACTCTTCTATTTACGACGTGTGAACGGACCTTAATCATCGCGTTGGATGTTATTACATAGGTAATACACCTGTTGCCAATGAATTGCATAACTTCGAGCTGACTCGCGCCGCGAGTCAAACTGGCCGCAAGAATTCCGTATACTTTCACTCGTCCGCGAGTGGAGGTGTCGAGGAGGCACTTCGTAAAAATCAAAACGAAGGGCTTAACCGACTACCTTGAATTGCGTAGCACGTCCGCAACAAACGTCATCGAAGTACGATTCTATATAGTGACTATCCCCATAAAATCAATAGGGTCTAGACCTAAACTAGAAATACTCTTTGAGTTCTCATAAGATTCCGAAGGCTTCTGAGGTAGCCTGAAAATAAAATATAACTGACCAGACTATGGTACAAGAGTCCCCAAAAGTATTCAATATAGATATAGACTACGAAAGAAACCTAAAATCTTCACCCACCCTATCAATGGTAAAATAAATATAAATACCTAAAGTATTAAAAGGGTGTACTCATCGGCCAAGAAAACTAAAGTCGTCGAATCAATCCAAATGGAATTTCGCCAATAAGCTTCTGGCTAGATGTCGGTGAAAATAGGTTCTCCGCACGTACCGTGCACTGACCCCTTATACCCGATTCACGTTAAGCAGTTTAAGAGTGAAGGCACCCTGTGCATATATATGAGTATACGCAAGTACGCAGAAGCGCCAATGAAAAATGAACTTTTCTGCCCAGCCACTGGACCGGAACGCGCGCCGTTGCGTTCTTTACGCGAACGAACGCAAAGGAGCGCACCACGAGTGGGGTAGCACTTGGGGGGTGAGGGGGGGCAGGGTGAGGAAGAAGCAAGGAGGCCTTTGGCAGTGCGACAAACGCCTGCTGCTAGAAATAGCAGCCGGGGGTAGGGACTTCGGGTTATAGTTAGCTCCTCTTATAGTTAGCCGCTGACTAGCTCGCTGCAGAATGCGAAATGAGCTGCGCAAGTCGTCCTCCTTCTATACATATAGGTATATATTCCACACTGTAATCCAAGATGGCCAGTCTGGTCTATGCTCAACTATGGATGCCCTATGCCCATAGCCTAAATGAATTCAGACGATCCTGCTACTGGATACGAGATTAGCCGCTCTAAGGTAATCTACCAGGCGTAGCTGAACCCCCTTGGGCTATATTTTCTCCGCTCACGAACGCCAGGAACGTCCGCGTGCAAAGGAAGCGACCGATTACAGTTTTTGCCTGCGCTAAGAATTAGAGACTTCGTGAAGAGGATGCTGAGATCATCCGTAAGGACGTAAGGCGCCGACGCCTGAGAAGGCTCTCTCAACCGTGGACCAATTCGTGCACCTGTTCAACTCCAGGTTCGATTCCTGTAACGCCCACCAGAATACTCCCTAGGAACGTAGCCTCGGGCATTTTTTTTCCGAATCTTATATCCACTTAAATCCCAACCAGCGTCTCTATCTGCTTAGACCGTCGGACTCGCTTTCGAGACCGGATGAGATTCTGTTAACGTGCTCGGTATAGAGTAAGAGCCGCAACCTACCTGCTATGATTCATTGATATCAATAAAGACGAGGAAAGCATTTACTGAAAATAATCTACGGTAATAGTTAAGTGCGTTATCGAACGTGTATATATAACCATATAATTAATTTGATTATATCGGTTAAAACACACACACACATATATATATATGCCTATTTGGAGCAGGAGAAAATTCCTTCTTTTCATATATCGAGGTTAACGTTACTAGGCACTAGGCACCCGTTGTGACGAGTGTTATAAGGACGGTGCTTAGAATATATATACTGTATGTAGATTTGTATACTATACGATAAAGATTCTTTACTCCATTATATTATATCTCTGTATAGCGCGGAACCCTATGGCAATCACGTGTTTTATTTTGACTTTAATACCCATGTCCCTTTACAACGCAATGCGGTAGCAAATGCCATAGACTCTAATGCGTTTCAACAATGCAATTAATAATCCAAGAGGTACGGTGCTCGTTGTTTGAGAAAGAAGGTCAAGAAAAGTAAACGATCGAATGTCCCATAGAATATGGAAAGTCGTGATCGTGCCAGGCGGCCTCCCGACAATCGTTCTATACTACCTATAGTCTACGACGACGTTAGGAATACTACCGGTTTGTCATAATAGACTGCAGGTTCCGGTTCTCCTGACATTCTTGATCTTTCGACAACTACCTATCTACCTACCTGTTGCACCGCACGTGGTGAAGATGAAGATAACCCGAGGGGTCAGCCGGCACGCGCCGGTATGTTCTTTTTTATCGGGTCAACTCGAACTCCCCTAATTCACTCGTTTAACTTGCGAGACTACGAATCCAGTCTTAAAAGATGTTTCATAGCAATCCTTGCCGACTTAAAAAGCAAAATAAACGCGGTGCCCCTTGGCAAGTGTCTACCGACCGGTCACTCGTCAAACGATCTGATACCGATGTACGTAAGGTACATAGGTACATACTTGTCCAGACAGTGGACAGCTGTTACGTCGTACGGTATCTTATTATTACTTGAAAAGGTAGTTCGTCCAGGTCGGTATGAAATAATACTTCCTTTTCGGCTATGGAAAATAATATAAAGAGAATCACTCCGACCAAGGAAAATACCGTGTATACATAATTGTACCGTAATTCTTGAATCGAGTCATCATACCTAATAGATACGAATATTTCCACGTGCATCCAGGACGTTATATACTGAAGACTACGGAGAACGTTACGAGTAGATATATAGGCACCTAGGTACAGGTGCAAATCGCGCAGAGTCCAGAGGAGGTGAGAAATGCATCAGGAAGGAGAACACCACCAATAGCGTAAGCGTATCGCGTTAAGAGTACAGTGCACGGGTATATGCAGCTTCAGCAAGCCTCAGAGAAAAATACTGTGCACATCTGCTTCTCTTAGTTTTTCTCACGACTCGCACGAGGTCTATCCAAGTAGATGATGCAACGCGCTTCCGCGCGGTGCCTTTAAGGATGCGTATACCAGGACCTTCCTGAGATATCTCCAAAAGATTTAGCTTCCTCCCTAAAACACGAGTAGACCCGTAGTACGGTATAATACAATCGGGAGTAATAAAATCAATTCAGCCAAGAAACGTCAATATCCTCACGAGGGTTCCATAGAGCTTATCGCCCCTAGTCATGTACTCTCGTAGTAGGTTTCAGAAGCCCCGGGGCTAGAGGCCATCAGCCTTGAGGCTTAGAATTCGCATCGAAAGGCAGATCACGTCGAGAGGGGTCTTCTTTCCGCCTGGCGCGCCTCGCTACGTCCTACACAAAGCATGGTCGTAGGGCCACGCACGGGGGCCTCTTGTATGCGTTGCATTAGAATGCATTTTGTTTGTTTGTACGCTTACGAGTGTTAACTGCATTCCAAAGGGCTTGGCATTTCCTGCACGCGTCCTCCAAGCAGCCTTGTCGGTATATGCTCCGAACGCTAAATAGAACCCGGCAGAGAAAAGACACCTCACCTTCTTCGGATCCTCTGGAGACACCACGAAGACCTTTTCAAAGTCGGTTCACGACTATTATTCCCGCGTACGTGGCTGTCGACAATGTCTTCGAAGAGGCTTGGTACCATTCGGGGGTACCAGAGTTGGTACCAATGAATTTCTAACATGTTCAACCGTCATAACTACGGCACGTAGTAAGAACATCCAGAGTGCCTGGCAGCATCGAACGTGATCGTGTTACCTGGTGGCGTGCAAATCCGTTCGAGTTTCCCGCCGACTTGATCTGCGAGAAGGTCGAGTGACGACAATGGACTTAAAGAAGCGAGGACGTTCCTCGTGCTGAAGAAATCGTAACTTGGTCGTGGCGACGTGGGGAAAAAAAATTATGACGAATCGCGTCATCTTCGAGGAGAATAGCGCGAGGGCCTAAGGCCTGCTTAAAAAGTTGCCAAGACGCACTATTACGCACTACGTAGGACGCATCAGGGGTTAGCGAAGTGGATACGAGAAGCGGGATAGAATCCACGCTGAATGCATAATGGTGAATCATATCTTTGACGAAGAAACTAGATCATTAAGCCATGCAACCTTGGATTTCTTGCCAAGTTCAGTGCACTGTCCGGCCGCTAAGCTGAATATATACTCAGCCACTATCTTCTCTCGGTTCTCCTCTCTTGGTTACACTTTTACAAACGTGCCTCTCCGTCTCTCTCCTGCTCTCCCTCTCTCTCTCTCTCCTCAATATCTCTACTCTGTCTCCGTAACTCGTGGAACTACCACGAGCTACCAGAAGCCCAGCGAGAGCCATCTAGGCCTATCCTAGTTTTTGCCTAGATTCTCGAGGCTGGCCCAGCAGGCTGCTACTGTGTTTCAAACCATCTAAGGTCCGCGCATCCCTGCCTTATACGATTATTTCCTTCGGTTTCACCGCAACAAACAATAACGCTATCCGCGCACGCACGCCGCTGTGCCGATAAGGAATCTCTGCCTTTCCAGATCCACTTTCCATCGTGATTTTGTTCGCCTCTTGGATGCCACGTCCTTCCTACTTGTTCTTGCTCTCTTTCGTTATCTTTGGCTCTGCCTGTCCCTCTCTCTGTTCTTAACTTGAGAGAAGCTCAGACAGACTACCGAGGAGAGAAGAGACAAAAGATACAAGTTCACTATGGGAAGATCGATCGGTGTACCGAAAAACCTGTAAGCTGATATTTCAAGAGGGAAAAGAACCCCATGAACTTCTGACGTTACTTTCCACTATATTTCTTAAAATGCTGTGATTGGCTAATTCTAACTAGATTCTTGCTGATAAACTCATTAAAACTTTTCACTCTGTAACTAGAACAATTGAAAAACGGTGTCCTTCGAAAAGCAATGAAGAACGGAACTGACGGGCCACCATTTCACTCGGTCGTTAGTTCGGAATTCTATTCAAGGTTATACAACGACTAATGAGTTCCAATTCTAATCTCTGTCGTTGATGCAAAAGGCTATGCGTTGCTTCACAAGGTACACAGAAGCATATAACATACGGTGCTTGGTGTTACAAAGCGCACCGTTATACGAACTCGCCTAAACAGTCCGCTGTCTAGGCAGGAAGGGAATTAAAATTGGTAGGGGTAAAAAAAGATTGAAAAACAAAAAAGAAAAGGTAAAAAATATTCCTCGTGTAATTCGGTCCTTTCTAACGTTGCCCTTATGCCGTGCAACATCCGATATCCCATGTGCTGTGCGCTATATACGGACAACGTAAGATAACACCTGTGATATAACCTGGTGCAAATAAAGCGTACCGGTAACTGAACAGTCGTACGGAGCTCTTGGGCAAGATCAATTTCCCTTGAATAAAACATCACGCTCGCGGAATTGGCGTTATCGATTCAGAGTCCCTTTATAACCAGGAGAGCGACACGGTGCCATTGCCCTCTGGATTAACTCAAGTAAATCCCGATTAAAACGGACACACTGTATACTACACGTAAACCACGTATATACTATATCCAGTGCAGATGCACTAATCAGATACGACAGCAGTCACACGGATTACTTGACTAAATGCATAAGCAATATTTCACATTCAAAACCAATCAAAATCTTTTCGAGTTTAGTAAAAAAATCTCGTAGACGCAACTCGACGTACGTAATTCATGAGCAGTAAATGGATCAAAATTCATCTTCACCGAGTCAACCATCTTCCAACTCTACTGTTACTATAAAAAATTGTTTTCAAAGTAACTATATCTGGTACTTGCACTCTATTAAAAAAAAATTACCTTCGTTACATCTTACAGGTTTCCATCCGCAAGTACATTACAGCAGCAATTTTCTTTTCCATATATCTCAACGGATCATAATACTTCCATAAGAGCAAAACTGATTTATAAATCCGACCACAAGACATTAGACACATTCAGCAACAGTATCCGCTCTCCTCTTTGTACATGAAATACATATATATATAGATATACTTATATTGCCCCTGGTACATATCAACGAGATGGAAGCTCTCGAAGGCTCTTTCCGCAGGACGAGCATTCACTGAAAGGAACATTCGCCAAGCGTTGGCGAGCAACGGTGCACGAGATCCTGCGGTTTGCTCTCTAGAACCTGGACTCTATACCCAGTAAACACGTGTGTACGTATTTCCAGTCAGGCGAAGTGTGACGACTCGTATCCTCTCTGGCACTGTCTCGCTGCATAACACGTCCCGGTCTCGCTTATCCCAGAAAGCTCCTTTCGAATCGCGCTACGATCATTGCGAGGTAGGACAGTCGTGAGGTGGAATGCAGTTTTCAACGTGAGCGCCGATCGAATCTTTCGCACGGTATCGCTTTCGCTTGGCTATCGTTTCGTTGTTCCTCGGTGGTGAGTTTCGAGTAGAAGCGAAGGACTCGAGCTCATCTCGAGCGGATCAACCTAGAAACGTGTTGGATGAGGGACGATGGCGACGAGCGATAAAACGACGTAGCTTCATCTTCATCTTCTCATTCTATAAGCTCGTGTATAAATCTGTACTAGATCTTATAGGAAGAGATGCTGACTGAACTCTTGTCATTCTCTGCTTCCTCCGGGAGATCTTCCTCATTCTAGATAATACATCTTGCACCAGGTTTATGTATTGTTTTAGGGTCAGGTAGAGATGGGTTTAATAGGTTCCGGATACGCTTCATGACTTTCAGAATCTTCACTGGACCGAGTCGCTTCTAAATCAAACTCTCATGGTACCTACGCGATCTTAACAGCTTTAATCCTAACGCTCATTACATGCTACGAAATGCCTTTGCCTTAAATCCTGTCTTTTCCGATAACTACGATCCCGGGAATAACGGTGTTAACGGATCGTTGGAATTGTGAGGATTTTTACCTGAATTATCGTCACGATCGTCATGGGTACTACTGCTGAGAAATGCTACAAATAGATCATTATAGATGGGATATATAGGTAAGTAAGTAGTCATTTTGGGTTAATTAGAAGCAGCTGATGACTTCGTTTTGTGTAGGTATTAATATTACTCTTGTATTATTCTTATTTCAATTTTCTTCATTTTTTACCACAAGGAGTCAATGACATCGATAACCTGTCCAGGAGACGACTACCGGAAACAACACACTCTCCTACGCACACCAAGGTGGACTCTAGCTGCTTTGATGGTAAATTGCGGATCAGGACGCACGATAAGGAGGGTAATTAGCTGCAGGGAAAATAAATCTATGCAAGACTATCCTATAAGTACCGTTCGGGTACCTAGACCCTAAGATTTTGATCCTTCTTCTGAATAATTTACGTCGTCGTTGTTGTCGTCGTGCCATTCTAGAATTGACAAGAAAAAAAGAGAAAAGCCGGGTATTCCATCAACAACCCCCTATAGCAATTATACTTCTAAATATGCTTAAGGTACTCAATAACAGGAAGTCCTTGTAAAATGTACGCAATGAAAGTAGTATTTAACCGAACCATTTCTAATGATTTCCTCATATTTCTTAGGGGCTGTCTACATGCTAGTTAATAAATATAAACGAGGCAAAAATTTCGAAGTAATCGGTTGGATTGCCCGGAGCATAGATAATCAATTAACAAATTATGAAATTAACAATAGCACTATGTACGTGACTTCCGGTACGGTTATGGAGATCGTGATTTATCGTGCATTGAAAAATAAATTAGATCTTGTCATTCCCATTTTCCGATAACCCGGACACCACTCGCCGGACAATACTGTCAGGGTGCGATTATCACGAAAGTGGAACAGGAATCGTGACTTTTCTCTGGGGGTAAAAGTGTGAATTGTTTCCACGAACGCGATTAGAGAAAGGTCCCCGTCATGGGTCATTGTTCTCTCAAGCTCGAGAGTCAGGTATGTACCTACATGGGGAAAGTATTGTTCAACTACTGAAAAACGCGAAATGCCATGTCACCATTGAAGAATTACTTGCCCCTGGTAACTGGAGCTTTTACAAAGTTAATCTTATCTTTCCACAATTCAAAATTTAAATACCCGTGCACAAGTATTATTAAACTAATCAACGATTACAGAGTGGAAAAGTTTATTGGCTCTAAATCCAATTAAAGAACAACAAGCTATAAAACTCACACGTAAAAGAGCACTATAAGGGTGCATATCCAAAGAGACTTCAGGGTGGCATAAAGCTTTATTTTCAAAGCCGGAAACACGATTTCAGAAAGTCGAAAGAAAAGGAGGCGCCACAGGAAGTACAAGTGGAAATGAGTGAGGGTACCTAATAGAGTGAGAGGAAGCGAGGGAAAGAGAGAGCGGAAGTAAGAGGCTCCAGTGGTTGGTTAGATTGCTGGTGGGAGTGAGAGCAACGATGCGGCTGTTCGATGTCTCGAAGGGGCGTTAAAGCCCACCGCATCGCGCTCGATACCGGAATCAGGGCGATCTCATCCTTCTTGTAGGTAAATCTTAATTTTTAGGTAAAACCAGGATAAATTTATATCATCCCGTCGCATGAAAATCGTTGCTCTGTGAAAAGCATACCTACTACAGAACCATTGTATAAAATACAAGTTTGCCAGTTGCGCGTCGATACGTCTAGCGGGGTAAAATTATGGCTGGCGGGACGACGTGAATATTATCGGACTTTAATGTTATTGCAGGAATGCAGCATCGCTCGAACAACTAGTTACTGGCACATTGCGTGCACGTGGAGAAAAATATCGTCCGTTTGGAGGCGGGCATCGACGTGCCGCGAGAGAGCGAGCGAAAGAGATTGACTGTTCGGAGAGAAGTTTAGTCAGAGTGGGAGAGTCGCGCCGTTGCGAACAGCTCTTGAGGATTCGTCCTATTCTAGGGAGTAATGGCGTGTTCCAGGACACGGAATTTTTCCAGAGCACACTAGCTGCATATCCGTTATCGTAAATCAATGGGGTGTCAAGCAATATTGATGGAGAATTTCATATTTTTAATCAAACAACTTAGATAGGTGTATTTGCATTGAAGAGTATGGCGATTCTTCTACTGTTTGTCAATTGGTTTATCTGTGGGTATACCTGTATTATGACTACAAATATATGCCTGTATGATATAGCTAAGCTAATGCTAATATATGCGCGAATATTCGATACGTATGAGAGCGTGGGAGAGTAAGTACTGGAAGGTAGAGGAATTGAATGAGGAATATATATCCGTAATTTTGGTCGACTGGTTTAGACAGAGAGAAAATTTCGTACCCTTGGATAATAATGGCATCACTCTCGATGGGCCCTGGGCCCAACCGAAACTTATTAACGAGCCACGGTACGGGCCGCAGTCTCGTAAAGACGAGATGGCGTTATATAGTATGCAGCTATGCAGTCAGGCATGTTATATGATTATTTTGTGCTGCACAAGGCCACCCTATGGTGACAGGATCTTCTTGTCTAACCCGTCCGTCCACGAACCTTGAAAATCCCAAGAGCCATTTAAAACCGACCGATGTACGTTAAATAAACGAAAAAATGTCATACAAAAGCCAGGTTCAACCGAGGTCAACCAATGCGATTTGGTTTATGGCGCGCCTCTGTATTATTGTATTTCGCGTATGATTTACGACGGAAGGGGGTATTTTTTAATTTTTTTTAACCCAACTCATGACTGTACACTCGAAATTTTCGTGTGGCAACGCTTCCTCCTTTATCAGGATGGGAGCACGCGTCTCTTTAAGAATTCCATAATTTCATGAAAAAAACCAACGTATTTTTTCAAATGTTATTTTTACAATTTGCAATCCTCACAGCTTCGTACCGGTACGTAAAGTATTTCTTTTCTTTTTCTACCATTAAGTTTCGTACTCTCAAAAGAAGATACACAAACAAATCTGAAAATGAAAAGGAAGAAGCAGACGAAATGGAAATGCAAGTGGAAGACGAGCCTGACGTAAACACTCGCCACACGTCCAAAGATTCCACTTCTGATTTACTTTAAGACAGCGAAGGAACGATGGATGACAGTGAAATCGTATTTCGCCGAGACTAACAAGAGAAAGACGTCCAAGAGCACCCCGAAAGAAGTATGAGATGTGTCTATCTTCCGATTTCGACGCGTCTCGCCATTTTCGATTCGTCGAAATAAAGTATTCAAAAAAAAGAACAAGGCTGCGCACTGTCAAATATAGGCGGTATCCAAGTACACGAAGATTATATTTTTCAGTTTGAGGTGTTATTATTTATGTGACGCATATATTTATATATAGATTATTAATATAGGCGAAATATGTCACAAAAGTAGACAGTAACCCAAAAATCCAGGGCTAGGTTATAGAAAATAATCACATATACCCGAACGACTTATTCTTCTGTATTGTAAGTAGTAAGATTATTAATAAGTTTCATCTAAGTAATCAATGCGTTATTTGTATGTATCGTACAAGGCTTTTAATTATGGTAACCTACAACGATAACCTATCAATGCTCTTCGTTCTCCCTTTGCAGATAATAAAATTTCGTTTTATTTTACTATAGCATCTAAGGAGTTCAACTACGGTGTCTCCATGTTATTTCATGTCATGAAGTACAAGGGATTCAACCTCCATGAGTTAATATGAGCATCCCCGAGTCACGAAGAAAGACTAAAGATCAAAATGAACTAAAATAAATAGAAATGCAAAGCCATGTATCCCTTTATTTCGTCCCTAGAACGTCCACACCAAATTGCAACCCTTTGTGACTTCCGGTGTCCAAGTTACAGAATCCATGTCCAGGCCAGACTCTGAAAATATTGTACGTAAGAACTAAACATGGACTAAAAAGGAAAAGAAAAGACATGTATTCCTTTATTTCATTCCCAGAACGTCCACACCAAATTACAGCACGTACATCTAGGCTCCACGTATGTGTACGTTCCACGTACGTGTAGGCACCTTACTTTTCATTTTTTTTTTAAATTCATTAAAATCCTTATACGTTTAAGCAATGCATTGATTACTTAGATGAAACTTATTAATAATCTTACTACTTACCATACAGAAGAATAGTCGTTCAGTATATGTCGTTATTTTCCATAACCTAGCCCTGGATTTTTGGGTTACTGTCTACTTTTGTGACACATGTCAAAATTCAAAATATATTATCGCCGGCCGATATCACTAGAATTTTGCGCGAAAACGAGGGAGGAACTCCGTCTGGAACGCGGTAACTTCAGATATCCTACTTGGGACGAGACATACGGTATTTTGAATATATAACTTTTGCCGCTTTTCGCATATGTCGCATATGCGAAGAATATATTTCGCATATAGGAAAAATATATTTTTTATGTATTTTTATTTTTCCTATATACGAAATATATTGTTTGTATATGTGATATATATTCTTCGTATATACGACATATACGTAAAACCGCAAAAAGTTATATATTCAAAATTATTTTGCCAATACGTCGAATATATAACTTCACACTCAGTTAAACGTATAATAAACCGCCCTGACTACTGTATTTCAAGTGAATAGCCGGTTTACCCGTTTGTTTACAGTATCGACGAGCAAAAACAAAGTGATTTCACCATTAGCAACAAATTCGCACATGGCCGAGAAATTGCTATAACCTAAACTTGAAACCTGTACGTTGACTCAAGCTAACATAGACCTTTCCACGTTATCCAAATCAACTAACTGAAAATCACACAGCTCACCATTAATACAGATATCAGACTCTATTATTAACATTAATAAACAGTACATAAATAAAACTAATAAATTCAAATATAGTTCCCGTCGTTAAAGAAACAGACAAAATAATTCAGTTGTCAGTCTCATTCGATTCGAATGACACGAGTCATGTGATATATATTACCAAAATGTCACTTACCGATAAAAATCGCGAGATTACCACCTCGCCATTATCCTTTCGATTGACAGATTCGATGACGCTTTCAGTGCCGTGATACGTTTTAGTAGTTAATGAACTTGTGTATTTAGAGCTCGAGACGTATCTCCAGCCTTTAAATATTCTCAATAAATTCAGAGTATATACACAGTGTCACTTGATCCAACGAACTTAGATGTCTTCGTGATACACTCGTTAAACGGTGGAACGTTTTCTAGCGACAAGAAAGGGTAGTTCACTCGGTTGAAATCGAATGAAAACACCGGGATTCGAAGAGAGAATGGAGCGTGAGGTGGGTTTCGATCGATGTCTGTGCGCAGACTGCCCGCACCTCGCTGTAGCCCTGCGTTCGTCATGTCCCGTACCCTCTCTCTACGCCACTGAAAACTTAATGCCACATGTTTACTCATTTGGCTCCCACTCGCTACCCTGTTAATTGCCCTTAGCGCACCATCATCGATTAATAGAATGATGAAGACCCTTTTATCCCTTTTACGAATCCTCAATGAACGACCCTACAACCATTCGACTGTATTTCTTTTCTTCCCTCAGGCAACCCTAGATATACAGATATACATCCCTTCGGTAACAGGGTGTAACATCACGTTACTTCCCCTAACCCTAGGAATGTACAATCTGGTAACCAAAAAATTCTCCTTATCCGTGTGTACTCGCCTTGTCTTTATCTCTGCGTACTCAAAGCACTAGAGTCTTTCTCGTTGACGCTTTAGTTTTATAATACGTATAAAAGCACACCCGTTATACGAGATCATACGTAGTCATTTTGAACTTACATATGTGGGATATAATCGTGTGGGATGTTCGACGGTATATCGTGAATCTGGCTGGGAAAGCGTTACGTTTCGTTGAAGCTGCGCTGACGGCGTGACGTTCGTACCGCGGATTACGCGTATCCGGTGGTGAAGCATTGTTCAGCCTTCGGCGTATCTTAAACGGTTTAAGGAGCATTAGGAATGCGCGAAAGGGTAATGAAGTTTTCACTTGGCGCATTCACACCGTTGGCGTGTCTAATTGATCGTTGGCGGTGGGCGGCCGCAGGTGATGGTAGAAAAATGAAGTTTTTTTTTTTCATCGAGAAGCTTTAAGGTGAGAGGAGAATTGTTGGACGAGGGGCGGCGGAATAGGCGTGGGTTGTCAGGGAAGAGAGTGGTCACGGTGAAATGTGCAAATTGGTCTTCACTCTCGCAATAAAATAATTAAACGGCAGTAACTGGCAGCCATGAAAGGTACGACTTAACTGAGTTATTGTAGTCGGTTGCCATTAACGCATTTCATATTGCATTTTCGAAAGTAACACGCGCGGTCAATGGTCGCTAACGTCTTGCGGAGATAATTTTCTTTCTTTGTCACGAAAACACATTTTACGTAAATAAATGCATTAGTTCCTTTCTGCTTTACCAATTGTACTTACGAGTATTACCAACTGTTATATTAGATACTCGAATAGTTTGGAATGATAATATGTCACCTGCTACAACATTCATTAGGCATTCAGAGATATCCTAGCTTCGTGATGTTTCTTGGAATTATATTTCCTATCTTATTCTTTCACGGCCAACCACACTCTCCTTGATACCATAATATGTCGATAGGAAGCATTTTATAATGTCATGTTTTCACAATTTCACTGTGTACACTTCGCGCCATTTTCTTCATACGTAAAATCAAGATACACGAGAATTGAATTACGTCCAAAGGTAACTAGCAATCTCGCGTAACAAATCGACTAAGGATACTTGTAATAATATTTTTTATTGTTTTCTAATAATAAAAATATAAACAGTATCAAGTGACTGGTTATCATAACCGGTAATTACCACGCGATATCCAAGACTTCAATCGTTTCCGTTGAAAGTTATTGAACACCTTGTTGCTCTGATTCACGGCTAATCGTCGAACCTTTCGTAACGAGTAGAATGTGCAGTTTCCGATTCCCCGCAAAACCTTGATCCACATTCCAGTGAAGTCGAACGATCTTTTTCTACGTATGTTTATTTTTAGGATTATCCATTGTACAAAACGTGTAGATATTTATTTGACTGTCTGCTAAACGATACGCTG
Source organism: Pachycephus smyrnensis (assembly GCA_030142225.1). Taxonomy (NCBI): domain Eukaryota; kingdom Metazoa; phylum Arthropoda; class Insecta; order Hymenoptera; family Cephidae; genus Pachycephus; species Pachycephus smyrnensis. Next base: position 2,322,656 of record JARQST010000266.1, on the reverse strand, counting down.
AATGGACACTGTGTAGATACGTCCTGATCGTCTTTACTACCCACGCAACGGTACGCACTTTAACAGAATGCTTCCCTCTAATGCTATTTACAGGATGTAAAAATCCTTGCAAAATTAACGACACATCCGCTCTTGGTTTTTTTTTACAGACAATTGGGTATAGATAAATACAGCATCGTGTAGCTGAACATTCTACCGCATCCAGAGAATGTTACGGTGTCTTATGAACCGTAGAAAAATTAATCCGATCCATCCTGTAAATCGAGTATAGCAGATAGATACAGTGCCAATCCTCCTTTGTTACGAAGACAATTCAAAGTATATCTATAGCGATTAACCATCCGGATAGAAAAATACTCTCGGCAGAGTCTACCGTAATCAACGAAGAGTGACAAGAGCGTTCGAAATTGTTCAGAAGGACGATTGATAGGTCGGAAGATATAGGTAGATATTACTGTTGGCGTCAGGATAGCGAGACGAAAAGTGTAAAGAAGCAAACAGCGTCCATCAGGATTAAATTAGACATATAAGTGGTAACCGAGGTTGCCAGTAAGGAAGGGCAATTCAAAATTGATCGTCCCTGTGGTCAACCTATGGTATGCCGTTACGTATCCCTTACGCATAAATTGACTAATAAAAAGGGACAATAATGGTGAGATTCAGGTTGACTAACCTATGATTACGGTGTATTACGCCTGGTTCACTTGACTTCCACTTTAGTAGAGCAGAGGATGGGATAAGGTCGTGTCGTGATGTGAGAATGTTACCTGAACTAAGTCTCCCCGGGCAAAAACTGGACGTTCTAGTGCTACTTGATCTTTTTTTTTATTACCTATTACCTACCCTCCACTTTTATACCTACTGTTCTTTGCTGCGGTGACATTTTCAAACGCCGTCCACTTCACGTTGTGGAATGGGGTTCAAGGCTTGAGGAGAGTCAGTACTCTTACGCAACGACCTCTTCGGCGACCTCGCTAAAACCATACCGAGCATCTGGCGTGCAACTGCTCTCGGTTATGGTCCTTGCAAATCGAACGTTGTCCTTCTCCATCTCGATTGTTATAAATCTTTCATTTGCTCCAAAGAGTCTCTCTTCATTCATCATAACTCGATGCACCCCTGCACTGAGTTGCATTGCTTAAAACAAATATGCAGAACTGACTATAGAACTTAAAAGTAGCTTTAAGGCATTCGAAAGGAATGCTAACCTCAGATTATGAATCAATTATGCTATTACTGTATTTATGTTTGATGTTATTGTTTATATATACTGATAATAGAGCAATCGTCTTTAAATACTTTCTGTCTACGTCGTAAGCTCGTCTCAGGTTCAAGGCTTCAAGATTTGCGCCGTAAAGCCAAAATAGAGAGAACTGTCTCGAGGCATGACTTCACCATCTGGTATATGTAACTCCAGTTAGGCGGATA